>OX359292.1:57717530-58317530 GCA_947179395.2 Pulicaria dysenterica | reverse complement strand
CCAAATGTGTTAAAATGTGTGACCATATGCTTTTTAAAGTCAAGTAATGTCTATTTCGTGTGACTATTGTTCACCCAATGGTCACATGAATGTAATGTTTGTGTGGCGTTTTGTAATATTCAGTCACACAAGGCATTTTATTTTTCAGGATTTAGTCACATGGATGTAATTAAAAAGTGACCAAAAATGTTTAAATGTGTGACCATATGCATTTTAAAGTCAAGTAAATGTGTATTTCGTGTGACTATTGTTCAGCCAATGGTCACATGAATTAAATTTTTGTGTGACATTTTGTAATATATAGTCACACAAGGCATTTTAATTTTGAGGATTTAGTCACATAGTTGTAATTAAAAACCGACCAAATGTGTTTAAATGTGTGACCATATGCTTTTTAAAGTCAAGTAAATGTGTATGTAGTGTGACTATTGTTCTGCCAATGGTCACATGGATTTAATTTTTGTGTGACGTTTTGTAATATTTAGTCACACAAGGCATTTTAATTTTGAGGATTTAGTCACATAGTTGTAATTAAAAAGTGACTAAATGTATTTAAATCTGTGACCATATGCTTTTTAAAGTCAAGTTAATGTGTATTTTGTGTGACTATTGTTCACCTAATGGTCACATGAATGTAATGTTTGTGTGGCGTTTTGTAATATTCAGTCACACAAGCCTTTTAATTTTGAGGATTTAGCCACATAGTTGTAATTAAAAAGTGACCAAATGTGCTAAAATGTGTGATCATATGTTTTCTAAAGTCAAGTGATGTCAGGATCGGATATTGCTTAAGACCAAATAACAAGGATTATCTTTTGAATTAGAATTGTTAAAAAGACAATCTTTAGTTTTGATCACAATCAATTAAGAAGTTGCGGAATCACACTTAATTGATTATAAAGGTTTTTAACACAAAAACAATTCAATCAATAAACACAAAATACTGCCAAACAAAGATGTTTATTAATAATCAATAATGATTACAATATTCATCTACACCTCCAATCTAACTTCTTATGTTAGACGAAGAACACAATTTGTTCTTAGGTTTCAAAAGAAACTTACAGGCTAAACACTTTCTGAAAGTAAATAACAATACGAATGAATGCAAATCAATACTAATTAAGAGATCTATATTAATCGAGTATTTATAGACTCTTGATCCTCCTTGATAAATTGACAGTTAGGTAATCTTCTATCTTCTGAGATAATCTTGATAATCTTCGATTTTGATAAAGATATACTTCAAATCCACAAAGATAGCATTTTCCATGAATAGCTCAACCGAAACTGTTTGTTGAATGAAACAGTTCTGGTCTTCTTCAAACAGTATTCTCTTCAAGGTCTTCTAACAGTTGTAAACACTTGAACTTACAGTTCTCAACTTTGTACTAACAGTTGTAATGCTCACAGCAACTGTTAGTCACAACTATTTTCATACTTCACTTAACAGTTTTGCAACTATTTTCCCAGAATTACTCCTAACAGTTTTCAACTGTTTTCACAAATTTCCTCTAACAGTTTTACCTTTGCATGTCCAACAGTTTCCATTACTTAGCAAATTTCCTAACAATCTACCCCTAACTTAAAGTATTGAACAATACAGTTAAGTTGTTTGTTTTTCAACCATAGAAAAATTAACATAAGCAAAGAAAATATTAATATTAATAATGCAAAGTCAAACTGTTACAATCAAAATATAAAAGAAAGAAAATTACACTTTCTTTGATTGCAAAGACTCCAATCTGTCTTTCACCCTCTTCATCAGATCTTCTTTCATGTTAGCAGGTCCATAGAACTTTTCTTTCAACATATACATAAGCTTTATCTTACCATGCTCAACAAAATCAAAATCAAACCACTGAGTTTGTCCCTTTCCCATTACCATATGATAAATTCTTGATTTGTCATATACTTTCATAGAAATTATTGGGAAGGCTTCATCAATTATCAACATGGGCTTAATTCCCAGTGGATTGCATATACTTGTTAAGCGCCTCATCAAAACTCTGATCTCAATCGAAGCAGCTTCCCCATAGTGACTTGTTCCATACTCGTACATCTCTTGTATATCCTTTCTAGTCACACTTTCCATTAGATGCAAGAAGCTAGCATAGCTTTCTATTGGCTCTACTTCTCTTACAATGGTCACCCCTTTCTTCCTAGTTTCAATCCTCAAAAATTCAAATCTCCACTCAGTAATGTGGGATTTTTGGCCTAGTTGCTCTGCCACAAGTTTATCTATTCTTTCTTCCACATCCACCCTGAGTCTGTCTTGTAGGATGGTTTGAACCATACCAGCTTTTGTTTGAACTATTTGGGATTGTTGAGACAGTTGAGGTTGAGCCGTTTGCTTTTTCTTTTCAGCTGCTGGCTTGGGAGATGGAACTGTTTTCTTCCTCACAACTCGTTTTCTTTTGACTCCCTTACCAGCTTTCTTTGCCTTTTCTTCTTCATCTATTTCAGCGGTGAATTCGTGAGCAAGCTGTTGAGCCAATTCAAGATCTTTTTGTTCTTGTTGCTTAAGCTCAGCATCCAGCCTTTGTGCTAATTCACGATCATGCTCTTCTTGTTGTTCTTTGGAGAGCTTAAGCTTGGGAATATCAACCACAATCTCCTTTCCCTTACCTAGCACAGGGGGCATCCTTTCATCTTTCTTTCCTTCAATAAATGCAATGCCTTTAAACCCTGGCTTAGGTGCAAGTGGTTCCAGTTTTGAGACTTTGCCATCTAACCACCCATCATCTATCTTTTGAGCCATTTTGAATGTGCTAATGTTAAGAGTTTGAGCACCTATTTCAATCAGATGATTTTGCTTAACCTTTGACCATGCTATGAAAACCTCAGTTGTTGGATAGTCACTTGTCATAATCATCTTGTTTATCAACACCCTATCCACTGCTGACAACCTTTCTTCTTCTTCAACTGGTTGAACACTTGCAGCTGTTAGTTGAACTGGAGCAACTGTTGTTTCTGAAGTTGCAACTGTTTGTGTATCTGGTGCAACTGTTAGTTCAGTCTGCACAACTGTTTCAGCAACTGTTGGTTGAATCATCACTGGCTTTAAAATTTTCTCCCCCTTTTTGATTGGAACCGTTTGAGAAGGGGGTCTGGCACTAGCTGTAGACTTTTTGAGCATTTGATCATGGACTTGAAGGACATCAGTAGCCTTCTTCAAAGTATCTGACAAAAATTTGATCTGTTTATCTTGCTTTATGTTTAACTCATTATGTTTGGCCAGAAGCTTGTCTTGTAGAAAGTTCCTCTTCTTGAGATAGAGGAATGCAGCAAAAAATGGTACAAGTTCTGGATTCGTTAATGCTTTAAGTTTCATACTTGCCTCAATGTCAGAGAGTGTTGACCCTGTAAACATATCACTGGCAGAAATAACTGGTGGGTCACTCCTTGAAGTTCCCTCACTAGTACCCTTTTTTTCTTGGTACTGGGATTTCCAGAAGCTGTTTGACCAGCCCCTGTTGCCGTGGTTGAGGTCTTAGCAATGTTAACACTGGCCTGCTCATCCCTTGCGGATGAAACAGTAGCATCAGCCTCAAGAACCACATGATCACCCTCTAGTAGAGTGATCACCTCCTCATTGTGCCTGGGAGACAGCACTATAGTTTCCCTTTGGATATTCTGCACAGGTGAATGCACCTGTGCAGGGTTAACAGTTTGAGGCTCTTGAACTGTGGTGGAAGGAGCACCAACAGTTCTCCTTTTCTTTTTAAACGTTATGAGAGTGGGGGCTTGTGTTGTAGTTTGAGACAAGGTAGCAGAGGGGGATATTTGAGTATCATGAGCTGTGGCTTCTAGAGTTGGAGGTGTAGCAATAAGTGGGGCTTCATGCTCAACTCTAGCAGCTCTGTTTCGTGAAATAAACTCTACCATTGCAGAGAGTGGAGGAGTTATGGAACCAGAGAAACTCTTGCCATGTAGCATCAGCTTGCTCAATGTGGAGGCCACATGAGCAGAGGGAATTAAGACCCTCTTGTGTTTTTGAAGATTAGGCAACAAAGAATTTAGCAAAACTTGCACAAATCTGGGGTACATCAAAAAGAGACCATATTTGGTCCCGAGATGCTTTACTATGCCGTTAAAGATTAGTTTTGAAAAATTGAAGCAACGATTGTTGGCTAAACAGATACACTGCTGGAGAGTATGAATCAGATACTTCCAGTGTGCGCAAAATTGTCCCTTATAGAAGGTACCCTTTCCCCTAGGGCCCTCATACCCAAGTTTTACCAACTCAGCATGCAAAAATTCTAGTGAGACAGAATCAGAATACTCACCATTGCGATCATTGAGTTGAAGATGTTGGCGTATAGTATCCTCAGAGATTGAAACAGCCAAACCATCAACATTTGAATCAATCCATTGCACTCCATCAGCTTCCCGGAGTGTAGCATGTTTCCAAAAGTGGTCGATATGAGAAGTGTAGATGGTTGGATTTATGGTGAGAGCAGTGTTGAGAGTTTACATCAAGAGATAGTCAATCATGTCATGAAAAGCATTGAGATCAGCAGGTTTCGAAAGGAAGGCAAGCATGTTGTGTTCTTTGACAAACGGAAGGGAAGCCATTGCGATTTGAGAGCAAAATTCTAGGGTTTTAGCGTTTGATCGAAGTTCAGTAAGTGTAAATGAAACTGTGAGGAGGGAATGGCTTATATATGTTTCGAATATTAAATGCAATTCAAACGTCCTTAGAGGTTCTGCAAAGACTAAAATACCCTTTGAACATAACTAACAGTTGAAGAAAATAACGAGCTAACAGTTGAGAACTGTTTTTTTATAATACACATCAACTTATATTGAAATGAAGTACTCCATCTTAAATGAACATTCCGTTTGTGTAACAGTTGTGAGCACCATGTACTAACAGTTGAAAACTGTTAGTTGTATCACATACAGCTGTTCCCTGAACATACTCAGACAGTTGTTAGACAATAAAACTAACAGTTGAAAACTGTTAGTGAGAAAACATAGATAAACAAACAACGGTTATTCCATGTTAATCATTCCAATATTGGAGATCAAAAAGTTGAACCTGCTCACATCAAAAGCTTTAGTGAACAGATTAGTTAACTGATCATCAGTATGGACTTTCATAACATGGATTAACCTTTTCTCATTGCAATCTCTAATGAAGTGAAACCTGATCTCAATGTGCTTTGTTTTAGAATGTTTCACTGGATTGTTGACAATGCTGATAGCACTTGTGTTGTCAACATAAATAGGTGTATTCATGAAAGACATACCATAATCCAGAAGCTGATTCTGGATCCACAACACTTGTGAACAGCAGCTTGATGCAGCAATATATTCAGCCTCAGTTGTTGAAGTTGAAACTGTTGTTTGTTTCTTGCACTGCCATGAAACCAACCTTGAGCCAAAGAATTGGCATCCTCCAGAGGTTGATTTTCTGTCCACATTAGCTCCACCATAGTCACTATCAGAGTATGCCACCAAATCAAAAGGTGAATCCTTAGGATACCAAAGACCCAATTTTGGTTGGCCTTTGAGATATCTAAAGATTCTCTTTATAGCAAACAGGTGTGACATCTTTGGACTGCATTGAAACCTGGCACAAACACACATAGCAAACATAATATCTGGTCTAGAAGCAGTTAAGTACATTAAAGAACCTATCATAGACATGTACAAATGTATGTCCACTTCCTCCCCCTCAGGATCTGCTCCCAACTGTTTGTGTGTTTCCATTGGAGTGCTTGCCAGCTTCACATCTTGATAGCCAAACTTGTCCAAAATGTCTTTGACATACTTAGATTGACTGAGAAATATACCAGTTGGCTTCTGCTTCACTTGTAATCCCAAGAAAAATGTGAGTTCCCCATGGAACTCATCTGAAATCTCTTATGCATGATGACTTCAAACTCCTTACACATGCGGTCATCAGTGGATCCAAAGATTATATGATCAACATAGATTTGAACAAGCAAAATCTCTGTTTTAACAATCTTTGTAAACAATGTCTTGTCAATGGTGCCTCTCTTAAAACCATTTTCAAGCAGATAAGATGATAATGTCTCATACCAAGCTCTAGGAGCCTAATGCAATCCATACAATCCTTTATCCAACCTATATACCCTATCAGGATACTTTGAGTCTTCAAAACCAGGTGGTTGACATACATATACCTCCTCATCAATAGTTCCATTGTGAAAAGCTGACTTGACATCCATTTGATACACCTTAAATCCTTTATAGCTTGCAAAGGCAAGGAACAGTCTGATTGCTTCTATCCTTGAAACAGGTGCAAAGACATCATCATAGTCTATTCCCTCCTCTTGTGTATAGCCCTGTGCAACAAGTCTAGCCTTGTTCTTGATTACAATCCCTCTCTCATCCTTCTTCTTTCTGAACACCCACTTGGTGCCAATAGCTCTTTTGCCTCTTGGAAGTTCAACTAACTTCCAAACTTGCTGAATTTGAAACTGTAAGAGCTCTTCTTGCATTGCTTCCACCCATGAAGGGTCTTTTAATACTTCTACTGCTTTCCTTGGTTCTATCGGAGATAGAAAGCAGGCATTTACATCAAATTGTTCAAGATCCACACCACCATTTTCATTCTGTAGCATAGCTCTTGTTCTAACAGAAGTGGTTGGATCACCAATGATCTGCTCTATTGGATGATTCTTGTGAATTCTTGATGTAGGGATGTTTTCTTCAGTCAGTACATTCCCTAAATTTGACAGATCAATTTCAGATTCACTATCATTCCCAGAAGAGTTGCATCCCTGATCTGCAACTATTTGATGTTCAGAATCAGTGTGTTGTTGAGGAACATGAGATTCCATGTCCTTTGAGGGTTCAGCATCATCATTCATTGGACTAACAGCATTTTGAATCAAAGGAATCACTACAATGTCTTCAGTAGCTTTGTTTTCACCAACAGTTGTTGGACTTGAGCTAACAGTTTCAGAACTGTTTGAGACAGTTTGTGGATTTGCACTAACAGCTGTAGGAACACCTGCAACTGTTTCTGTAAAATACTCAAAAGAAAGAGATTTAGACAATGCATCAATATCAAATAACCAATCAGGACCATTACCTGCAATATTGATCCTATTCTCATTGAAGGAGACATTCATACTCTCTTCTATGATCCTAGTAACATTGTTAAAAACTCTATAGGCTTTACTCTGAATGGAATATCCTACAAAGAATCCTTCTTCTGCTTTAGGGTAGTGCATGGACAACCAAATGGTTTAAAGAAGTTGATCAAAGGTTTTCGTTTAAGGAACAACTCATAAGGAGTTTTCCCTTTGGACTTGACTATTTGTACTATATTCTGAACATAGCAGGCAGTGTTCACTGCTTCTGCCCAGAAAGTCATTGGGAGCCTAGAATAAGCTAACATGGATCTAGCAGCCTCTATCAAAGTCCTATTCCTTCTCTCAGCCACTCCATTCTGTTGAGGAGTCCTAGGTGCACTAAACTGTCTTTCAATTCCTTTTTCCTCACAAAAGTTGTTTAACTCATAGTTCTTAAACTCAGAACCATTATCAGATCTAATGACTATCACCTTCAAATCAGATTGAATAACCTCTTCCTTCTTCACAACTCCCTCATTCTTGTCATCACTCACTTCATACACTACTCCTTCTTCTTCACTTTCAAGATTTGGATCAGCTGACTTCAACTTTGCTTCTAATGGTTCTTTGACATACCTATCAGCTATATCAGACATGGGAGTTATGTAGTTGTGATTGTATGGAGGTGGGGTCTGTTTGTATCCTAAACCTGTTTTCACCTTATCTTTGATTTGAGATTATAATAAGGTTTCAAGTTTAAGATTTGTTGCTTTGAACATACTTAAATCTATGTCTATACCTTCCAGCTTCTTGGTTAACTCTTCTACCTTACTTTCTTTCTCACTCAGCTTTTTCTTAAGATTATCAATCTCTTCCTGAAGCTACTCCTTTTCCCACTTATGATACTTTCTATCATAATCCATTTATAGTTCATTAGCCTAATAATCTTTGATTTTCTTTTCAAAGCTTTCAATGACAGCACTGGTTTCATACCTTCTCTCCTCCATTTTACTTAGAGCAGCACATACTTTTTTGTTGTGCTCTCTAAACCTTTTAACAATGGCTCTACATTCACCTGGACAGAGTTTAGTAGATACCTGTATGTCTTCTGATTCTGGTGAAACCAGTTTGATGGAGGAGTCAGTCAATGCCATCAATGCTTTGTTGTGAGTGGCTTCCTCTGCTTGATCACTCCAATCAAATCCGTGGCCTTCTTGTGAGACCAATGCTGATGAAGTTTGGTTTGATATTTGTCCTTGATTCTGGCCTTGTCCACCAGATCTGCATTCCCTTGCAAAGTGGCCAAGCTGTTGACATTTGAAACATCTAACTTTTGATTCGTCAAACCCAGCCTTGCCATCAGCCCTGAAGTTCATGTTCTGCCTTCCAGTTCTTTTGATGAATCTTTTGGCTCTGACAGTTAACATAGCCATCTGCCACTTGAGATCCATCTCCTCAAGATCATCTGGATGCACTTGCTCAAGATCCTCATTGGTGAGAGTTGAATGTGCATGACTAGCAAGAAATGCTTCAAGCACAACATCAGGAGTGTTTACATCTAGTCCAACAACATAACTAGTACCTACACAACCATCAATAGAATTAGTTAAAGAATGGTTTGAGTCCATACCTGAGGATGACAGGAGAGCAGCATTGTGGCTAGGGGTAACCGACTTTCTTTTTCCCTCTATCTCTCCCTCAAACACAATCAAACTGTTGTAAAGATCATCTAACTCTATATCTTCCAGAGAATCCTTAGTTCTCCATTGTGCAGCATAAACTGTCCACTCTTCACCTAAGGACCTAAGGAACTTCCTATTGATCTCATCTTGTTCTAGTCTAACCTTTGCACTCTCAAGTTGACTAACCAGCTTATAGAACCTATCAAAGATTTGAGTTATACTCTCATTCTTCCCACTTGTAAAGTTCTCATAAGCCTGTTTCAGAAGATCCCTTTGGTTCCTTTTGGAACATGCATTCCCTGCAAACCTCTTCTGTAATGCATTCCACAGTTCATGAGCATCATCAAACTTCTTGAACTGATGCTGGTATTCATTAGGAATAGCAATCTGAAGAATGCTAAGAGCTTTCATCTCAATCATCCTCTCTTTCTTTTCAGCATCTGTTCTTGGTGGTGATTTCTTCTTTGGTTTTCCTGTTTCATCTAAATCAACAGTAGTAATGGGGTCCTTTTCTATGATTTCCCAAATAGCATAGTCCATTAATTGGACATGCTGCTTGATTCTTAATTTCCACATCTCAAAATCAGTTGGTTTGAGCATGGGAAGTCTTATGTTTGGCCCAGATCCAGCGTTATCAGAAGATCCAACAGACTCCATTGCAGTAATCAGAATAAAAAACACGCAACAAGATTTAAACAAACCTTAAATAACAGAACACAGCAGATCTGTGAAAAACCTTCAAATAGTGATAAAAGGAACCTTAATGAAAAGGCTCTGATACCACATGTCAGGATCGGATATTGCTTAATACAAAATAACAAGGATTATCTTTTGAATTAGAATTGTTAAAAAGGCAATCTTTAGTTTTGATCACAATCAATTAAGAAGTTGCGGAATCACACTTAATTGATTATAAAGGTTTTTAACACAAAAACAATTCAATCAATAAACACAAAATACTGACAAATAAAGATGTTTATTAATAATCAATAATGATTACAATATTCATCTACACCTCCAATCTAACTTCTTATGTTAGAAGAAGAACACAATTTGTTCTTAGGTTTCAAAAGAAACTTAGAGGCTAAACACTTTCTGAAAGTAAATAACAATACGAATGAATGCAAATCAATATTAATTAAGAGATCTATATTAATCGAGTATTTATAGACTCTTGATCCTCCTTGATAAATTGACAGTTAGGTAATCTTCTATCTTCTGAGATAATCTTGATAATCTTCGATTTTGATAAAGATATACTTCAAATCCACAAAGATAGCATTTTCCATGAATAGCTCAACCGAAACTGTTTGTTGAATGAAACAGTTCTGGTCTTCTTCTAATAGTATTCACTTCAAGGTCTTCTAACAGTTGTAAACACTTGAACTTACAGTTCTCAACTTTGTACTAACAGTTGTAATGCTCACAGCAACTGTTAGTCACAACTGTTTTTATACTTCACTTAACAGTTTTGCAACTGTTTTCCCAGAATTACTCCTAACAGTTTTCAACTGTTTTCACAAATTTCCTCTAACAGTTTTACCTTTGCATGTCCAACAGTTTCCATTATTTAGCAAATTTCCCAACAAGTGAATGTCTATTTTGTGTGACTATTGTTCACCCAATGGTCACATGAATGTAATGTTTGTGTGGCGTTTTGTAATATTCAGTCACACAACACATTTTATTTTTAAGGATTTAGTCATACTGATGTATTTAAAAAGTGACCAAAAGTGTCTAAATATGCGACCATATGCATTTTAAAGTCAAGTAAATGTGTATTTCGTGTGACTATTGTTCAGCCAATGGTCACATGAATTTAATTTTTCTGTGGCGTTTTATAATATTTAGTCACACAACGAATTAAAAAACAGTGGCCGGAAGTGTTAGTAAGTGTGACCATATTATGTGAGGGCACCTTTTAGTCACATTTCAGAAATCAATAATTTGTGTCATAGTATGAATTATATATATATATATATATATATATATATATATATATATATATATATATATATATATATATATATAATATATAAAAGAAAAAAAAACAAAACGAATTTGAATTACACAACAAAATTGGAATGTATATAAGTAGACGAAATACATAATCGTAATAAAATAAAATGGTACACTATCATACTTTTATCGAGTTATACATTTAACAATCACAAATCCAAATTTTTTTGACTTTTCAAGTTGGGCCTCGCTTTTTTTGTAATACTATCAGTTGTCACATAAACACCTTTGTGCTTTGTTTGTAATTTTGGTGCAACTGTGTTCTTGCCAATCTTCTCTACCGTATTTGGTGGTGTAATTTCCTATAGAAAATAAAATATGCATGTATCAAACATTACATTAAATATGAAGAATACTATATATAGCTAGGTTGATAAAACAGATACCGTTTCATCAAAAATAACTTGCTCTATTGGCCATGCGAAAAATCCACCTACTGCGTCCTTGACTGTTTTGAAACCATTCTTTCCAACGTCCGGTATGCATGTTGCATCCACTAACGATTGGTCATTTGAAACTCTGTAGCAATTCTTTGGAAGTGGTGCGTTATGAAGAGTTTGTTTTCCATCAGTCTTGTATATAGTTCCCAAAGCAATAACACTTGTTCTCTTTGAGTGCCACAACTTACACTTAATTTCCTGAAAAACACACAATGATAAGAACAAGACAGATACACAACACAGAATGATCCGCTTATACAACAAATTAAGATCTATCAGCTATTTAAACTACAGAATATAGTAAATAAATGATCAGCTAGGCAAGACACAATGATCAGGTGATAGAACAAGACAACTGATCACACAAACACATATCAGCTGATCACACAAACACACAATTTATGAACATGTGGAAATACATACTTGTATTGGTGGTGGAGATATATTTTCTTGCGACTCAGAGTCTCGACGTCGAGACGTGTTTCTTTGTGATCCAGGCTTTTTGTTTGATTTGACAGTTTTAACCTTTTCCTGTATGTATAAAACACGTTAATTAAATGGGACATGTATGTAAAATTCAAAAATCACAGGGGGATATATACAGGGTAGATGTTTTATTACTTACAATTGTTTCCAGTTCATTGTTAGAAGTTGCAAGTCCATTAGACTTCTGAATGCTAGCCTCCATCTCACATACAACATCATCACTTAACGGTGTTTTGCCTCCATCTCCATTAGACAGCTGCAATAGAAATTAAGAAATGCATTTGTTAGCACCACCCAATGTAAATGTTAGCATAATTGGAAAAATGTCTTTCCTTTGATGTCAAAGACCGTATCATCTCCTTTTGTGCCTTCAACTGGCCACTAAGATGAGCAAGCATTCCTTTTGTTTCTGTCACCTCGTTGGACAAATTCTGGATTACTACTTCCTTTTCTTGACAATCGCGTCTCTCATTATCGAGTTGACATTCAAGTAACGCAATTCTTTCATCTGATGCTTGTCTGTTTTAAGGAAGATCAAAGTACTTATTGTATGTCACTCCACCTCTAACTCTTCTTGCATAACCTCCCTTTTCCTTACCAAATACAACTGTCAGGACATTAGTGCCCTAAGTAACCTGCAAGGTTCCTTCTTTGATCTTGTCCTTAGTATCAATCTGCATATACGGAAAATAAGTTATTATATATATCAAACTAAACATAAAGTGATAATAAAATAGGCAGTCATACTTACAATTTTATCTCCCACTGATTTAGTCTCATCATCTGCAAAATTTCCTGATTTGTTTAGCCTTCCTTTCAACCACATTATACAACGTGGGGGTTCTTCATCAGGTTGGATTTCTTTATTTTTTTATCTTATAAACATCAAATACATACAAAATGTAAAGTTAAACCAAGTTCAAATACATAATAAATTATAATATATTATAACAGTTTACCATTTTCTCTTTGACATGTATGTATCCACCTCGTCTCATTGTATGCTGATAAACAGACTTCGAACGCGCCGTTTTAGTTGCAGCTGACTTTTCCTAATTACAACACAAATGCATTAGGTGTTTATATGCAAACACAAAATTATGAAAAGATATGGACTTAAATAAAAAATGACAAATTAAAACCTGGTATTCCTCTGAACTCGTATACATCACAAAAGCGACCCACGCTGGGGCTTCAACAATCGCACTATATTTCGCCGGGACTTTATTTAATTTTGAAGGTGTATTTTGATTAGGCAATATGTATGTTTGTCTCATTTTCCTTCTAAAATTCCTTAGAAGTCCACCAAGATAAAGTTGTAAATTAGTTTCACATAATGTAAATGCAGAAGGATAAAGGTAGTTATATCATCTGTACCTTGATTTCAACCCAAAGTTTATCTCTTGCTTCTGGACCCATCTTCTTCCAGGATAAAATCTTCAAACCTATATGCTCACGAACCACGTCTCCCAAAAAACTTATAAACAATGCTCTATTTGGCCCTGATATCCTATTCATCACATCGAAGGTTACCACAAGCTTTGGTTCACCAGGTTGGCCATATTATTTGTGAAACTTGGATAACCTGGTTATGCCCCTCTTAACTACAGGTTTGTCAATCAGAGAGTTTTCGTTGTTATGATCTTTTGCCTCATCATGAGTGTAATCCTCTGATACATATCTAAGAATGTTATCACCCATATCATGATTAAGAAGATGATGGTTCCGATCATCGACTTGAGCAATTTCCATATATCTTGAGTAGAGATTTGTAAAAGGGAAATATTAGAATTGTTAATTAGTTGTTTAGGAACCAATCGAACAGGAAAGAGTTCGAAAATTTTCAATTAATTTTTTGTTATAGAATATATACAACACGTCTTCATGATTGGCAACAATGTGTTAAAAATTCAAATAATTGGTTGCCGGGAGAATGAAAGTTTTGAATTTTTTTCATTCCTTAATCGGCAATAATCGAAATTTAAGGAAACTGAATAGTCAGAATTGCATTTTTTTGAAATTTCAGAAAACTGAATTGCCTTTTTTTGAAAGTAAAGTTGAAAATGTTGGCTCCAAAGGCCTAATTAAATAAGAATTTAATTATTTACAAGGTGTAATTGTTGGGAAAATAATCTCATCAGTTAAGATTTGATGAGACAAAGTTAAGTTTGTAAGATGTGTTCAAAAGATAACTTAAACAAAATTATGAGGTTTGATCAGACTGAGCATAAGCTGAATATAAGCTGAGCATTTGTTCGATCGGCTTAGACTATATCTTAGTAAGATTAACAATGTGTTTGATAAGCTGTGTATGTCACCTAGGGTATAGGTTGAGTATTCAGCCTTATGTGTTTCAAGCTGAGTGACTCAGCGTATATACTGAGTCAGCTCAACAGAGTTGCTAAATAATTTCTAGCTAACTCTTAGGACTTCTAAGGATAAGTTAATTATTATACGTGTTAGTTCATGTTTGTTTTCGAGTTTGTTCTCGAAGAACTCAGCTTGATGAGTTTCAAGCTGAGTAACTCAGTCCGAGTAAGAAGTCAGTTTAAAGAGAATTTAAATATGTTTTAAATTTATTTTTTATCTCTCTATATCTACGGCAAGGATAAAAAGATTCTAGAATCAAGATTGAAGATTGAAGACTCAAGATAAGAAGATTCAAGATTCAAGATTCCGGTTTATCCGTTAGTTAGATAGCAAATTAGGATTAGTTCTAGTTTGTTAGGATCCGTAGGAACATGATTATAAATACTTATCTCCTGATAAGTTTTGAGCTACGACTACTACGACTAAGAGTTACAAAGCCATAACTCAGTTTCACCTCAAACCGTATTTGTTACGAAACTTGATTCATTGTTTGTCAGTTTAACGTGGTCAAGATACTCACGGATTTCCAAGTTATTCATGTGTTCGAATATTCACATCATTTGTGAAATTGGTAAGTTTTCAATATGTGATTAAATCCTGTTTAGAGAGTCATCCGGTATCTATAATCATAAGTTGATTATAGATATCAAAGTTTGAGAGATTGAGAGATTTGATTTACATTAGGTGTTTACATATCAAGTGCTGCTTACTTGATAGAGTCTGTAATCATCTTCTTATTAATATAAGGCAAAGCATTTGATTGTTGTGGTTTGATGTGTGTTAACACTTTTTATTGGTTTGTTCAATTTTCCGCAGAAAGTGTATTCACCCCCCCTTCTACACATTACTTGCTTGTTGACCTTCTCACTAAGGGACCAACAACTGGTATCAGAGCAGGCTGAACAAATTCATATGTTGATAGTTCAAGATTCTGAGAAAGTTCGCAATGTCTACAAGCAATAATTCATCAAACTTTCCTCATATGTCTGCCAAGGGCTGTCCCATCTTTGATGGATCTGACTATCCTATGTGGAAAATAAGAGTCATGCTTTTCCTCAAGTCCATTGACAATCGTATGTCCGATGTCATCACTAAAGGACCGATCATCCCCAAGATTTTGGCTGTTGTTAGTGATACGTCCGCTGACAAAACAGACAGAAGTGAAAAAGAAGTAATGAAGCCGGTTGCATCCTGCACAGATGAAGACTGGAAACTGTTCAATCTGGATGACAAGGCAAAGAGTGTTCTGGAGAATGCCCTGACCAACGAGATCTTGCATACAGTAACTGGGTGTCAAACTGCAAAAGGGATCTGGGATACACTAAGTATTACACAAGGTTTCACTGCTTGATAAATGACCTGCTAAGTGTAGGTGTTAAGAAAGATGAAGCTGAACTTGTGCTGAAAATTCTGGATGTGTTACCAGAAAGGTTTAATGAAGTAACCACAGCACTGAGGGCTGGAGGAACATTACATATGTATAACCTACAGTCCATTTATGGGTTCTTGCTCAATCATGAACAGATCATAGAGCACAAGAGAACTTCTCAACAACAACTTAAGGATTCTCTGGATAAAGCTGATATTGCATTAGTTGCACAGAACAAGAAGAAAGGTTCCAAAGCCTTGGTTGTTGAATCTGAGACTGAGTCAGAATCTCAAGCTTACCACTCAGACTCAGGTGATACTGATGATGTTCTGACTATCACTGAGCATATGGCAATGCTAGCCAGACGTTTGAGAAGAGCTCAACGGGGAAGAGGAAGATCTGACAGGGGCAAAGAAAATAGTTCTTTTGATCCCAAGAATGTTGTGTGCTTCAACTGTCATAAAAAGGGATATATTGCTACTGAGTGTAGATCAAAGAAGGTAGAATCAGCATCAGTTGCTGATAAGAATGCTTATAGAGCTGACAAGTATAAAAAGAAATATACTCAGCTCAAGAAAGCAAAGCCAGAAGACAAAGGACTATACGCTGAAACCTGGGATACAGAATCATCTACCTCAGATGATGATGATATTTGTCTAATGGCTCAAGAAGATGAAGAGTTTGAAATTGATGAAGTTGATTATGGTTTGTCCGAGTCAACTTTTGAAGCTGACATGAAGGAAGCTGAGGAAAACAGCAAGCTTAGTGATTGGAATGCTGCTTCCATGTACAAGGGTTCAAGTAAATGGTACTTGGATAGTGGATGTTCAAGGCACATGACTGGGTGGAAAGGACTTCTTAGTGATTTCCAGGAAGATGAAGGTCCTAAAGTAACTTTTGGTGACAATTCCCATGGAAGAACTAAAGGCTATGGGAAGATGCATGCTAGCAAGGCGACTTTCCAGAAGGTTGCGTATGTCAAAGGTTATAAACACAATCTGATCAGTATCAGCCAGTTGTGTGATGAGGACAATATAGTTACTTTTAGGAAGAAAGCAGTAACTATATACAATGCTAAGGGTAAGCATGTATTAATAGCTAAAAGAGAGAGAGAGAGAGAGAGAGAGAGAGAGATGTGTATCTGCTTGATCTTAATTCTACTGATCCCTATACTGAAACATGCTTGTATTCCCAATCTGTTTCTAAGCTGAGTTGGTTGTGTCAAAACGATTATCACATTTGAATTTTAAAAATATAAATATGCTATCCAATAAAGAGTTAGTCTCTGGATTACCAAAGATCACATTTGTCAAGGACAAATTGTGTTCAGCTTGTGAACAAGAGAAACACCATAAATGGTCCTTTAAATCAAATTAAAATTTTTCAATAACAGACCCACTGCATATGTTGCATATGGATCTGTTTGGACCCATAAGTACTCCTAGCCTAAGTAGCAAAAAGTACACACTGGTGATAGTAAATGACTTCTCAAGATTCACTTGGGTAATATTCCTTAAAGCCAAAAGTGAAGCTGCCCTGGAGATAATAAGTTTTATCAAACAGGAAGAGTTGCAGAAAGGTAAGTCTGTAAAGAAACTAGAAGGCTTTTGTGCACAAAAGGGAATATTACAAAATTTCTCCTCAGTCAGAACTCCTCAACAAAATGGAGTGGCTGCAAGTAAAAATAGAACCTTAATTGAGGCTGCTAGAACAATGCTATGTGAGGCAGGATTGAAACTCTATTTCTGGGATGAAGCTGTCAGTACAGCATGCTATACCCATAATAGGTCAATCATTGTCAAAATACATGGGAAAACAGCATATGAGATGTATAAATCTAGAAAGCCCAATATAGGTTATTTCCATGTCTTTGGTTCAAAATGCTATGTGTTTAATCAAAGAGATCAGCTCCATAAGTTGGAACCTAAAGCTGATCCTGGAATATTTGTTGGTTATTCCTCAATCTCTAAGTCTTACAGAGTGTATAACACCAGTAGAAAGGCTATAGAAGAATCAATTCATGTCTCATTTGATGAAGACAGTTTTGATCAAGCTGACAAAAAACAACCTGACTTGGTTAGTCTGAGTGAGCTTGAAAAGCCTGAGGAAACCAATATGTCAAATCATATGTATGTCATGTGAGATGATAGTGATGATGATGTATGTCCATCAAAGAAATCATCACATGCTCCAAGGGACTCTCAAGCTGAGAAGTATGAAGAGTTCGTTAATCCCTTTAGAGCTGAAGTCACTCAGACTGAAGATCTTAGTGATCATCAGTTTGTTGACAATGCTGCTATTGAGACTGAGGACACTTAACCCGTAACCATATATGACCAATAAACCCTAACCATGACACATGAACCATATTAATTAACCGTGACCCATGACACTTAACCCGTAACCATATATGACCAATAAACCCATAGCCATAACCATAACGCATAACACCTAAACCATAAACCCGTAAAACTTAACCACTAACCATACCCATAACCATAACCCCTAAACCATAAACCAATATGACTTAACCACTAAGCAGGACCAATTAACCCATAACTATAACCATAACACATAACACCTAAACCATAAACCCATAACACTTAACCACTAACCAGATTCAGTTAACCCATAACCATAACCCATAATTAACCCCTAAGTCATAAACCCATACCACCTAACCCCTAACCATGACCAAAAAACCCATAAACCATAAACCATAAACCATAAACCCATAACACTTAACCCTTAGCCATGACCAATAAACCCATAACCATAACCATAACACATAAATAACAACTAAACCATAACCTATATCGGTTAACCTTAATAGTTTACCATAACCAATTACCCATTAGCATAAATTTTAACTCCTAACCGTAACCTATATCCGTTATTCTGTAATACTTTACCATAGCACATGAGTCATAACCATACATAACCCATATCTGTTGAATAGCTAATTGATTATAACTCATGACCCATATATAACCATAACCCATAATAGTTGACCACAATCATAAACCATATCCCTTAACCCATAATAGTTGACTACAATCATAACCCATATCCGTTAAACCGTAATAGTTGACCCCAATCGTAACCCATATCCGTTAAACCATAATAGTTGACCATAACCATAACCGTTAATCTGTAATATTTGACCATAACCCATGACCCATAACCATAACCCATATCTGTTAACCCGTAACTGTTTACCGTTTATGCAAATCATAAACCCTAACCCCCATAAACGGATACTGAAATTCCTGAAATCATCTTCATCTTCGTCCCCAAAAAGTTAAACGCCACACACGATTACTGTGTTCAATCGTTGAAATCATCGTTATGAGGTAAGAATGTTGATCGATTTTTCTTCTTTATCTCCTGTGTTGAGTCATTGTACCATATAATAAACCCTAACCCCCATAAGACGGATAATGTACTTCGTGCAAATCCTCTTCATCTTCGTCCCCAAAAAGTTAATTAAATTCCCACACGATTACTGTATTCAGTCAATGAATCATTCAAGAAGGGTTATGTTTATGCCATTTGTTTATGTCAATTACATATGTCTATTTACAGTTTCTGACTTTTGTATTATGTTTATGCCATTTGTTACAGAAAATCAATAAGACTTGGTAAGCCTAGAAGATATTTAGGTGCAGCTAAAGAAGTGTCAGTTCCAGTGGAAGAAGTCAAAGACTGTTGCACAAGAATCTGAATAAAAGTCATGATGGTGTACCAGGGAGTTCCAAAGAGAATGTGATTATATTAGACTAGTATGGTAGTTGATGTGTCTATCTTTTCTGGATGTTTTTTGTTTGTACATGTTAAACAATGGTTTCTTTTGTAAACTGAAATCACAACAGTTTCTATCCAGAAAATGGAAATTAATTTTGGCTTTTATTATGATATTTAACTCTCTTATGTTTTGTTATCTAAATATGGTATATGAACATGGTATTATAATCTGTTTCCTTTGCTTCATTCATTTCAAGTGTTTTCTGTGAAGCTAAATATCAGTATTACATTTATCAAAACAGAAAAGTCAGTATTCCATTTATCATGTTTGACTATCAAAAGTCAGTATTCCATGTCTATTTTGTTCCATTTTCATGCAACTGAGTTCTCTAACAGTTCCTAGGATACTGTAATTAAGTCATTCACAATCTAAATATATTCATATACCAAAAAAAGTTATTGGATTACATTCACAAACATTATTTAGTGATTCGCAATCTAAATAACCAAGGAAGTTGACTATCAAAAGTTAGTATTCCATAAACAAACTTTACAATTGAACAACCATGGAAGTTGATTATCCAAAGTCAGAATTCCATTTATCATAGTATTATTTGGTAGGAACTATTAGTGAAGTCAGTTGCATGAATTTATGCAAATGCGTTCCCTAACATTTCCTACCAAACAATATGTTAGTCATTCACAAAGATTAATTAAATCATTCACAAACAGTAATTAAGTCATTTAGAATCTAGTGACATATCATATACCAAAATAAGTATTAATTACATTCACTAAAAGTATTTAGTCATTCACAATCTAATTATAAATTAATCCTAATTAAATATTCTAGCAAATTTAACATAACAAATATCCCATAAACAAACGTTACAGTTGAATAACCATGCTTCTAAATTATTAAAACCCGTATGTAGAGGATGGGTTGAAAGAATTTTGTGCTCGGTACTGGTCAGAAGGCATTCGGAGAATTGTACTGGTTTCAAATCGTCCCGCCAAAGAAACATGATTCTTTGTATCCTCTCTAATATCGGTGGCACAATCCGAGCTCTATCGGAACGGAAGGCATCATTCAACATGGCAAGAGCTTCCAGTTTCCTTTCAAAACCTTCTGTCATCTTCATCATCCCCAACACAAACTTTGCATCCTTCTGTCCTAAGGCAGATGCATTTTGAAGCATCTCCATCCCTAACCTCTTCTATTCATCGTCATCAAAGTTGAACAATTTCATCTGAAATGTATAACACAAAAGTCAATAATACAAAATTTAATAAATTAAATTTAAAAAACTTAACTTTCAATAACACAAACGGTAAATGTACACACAAGTTTTAAATGTACGTACCATTCCATCTGTTGGTCCCTTGTATGAGAGAGTAACAACAAGCAACAGTGTGTAGAAGGGGGGGTGGAATACACTTTCTGCGGAAATTGAACAAATCAAAGAAAAGTGTTACACACAGTAAATCAAACCACAATCAATCAAATGCTTTTATGAATCAGAAGATGATTACAATGCTTTGAATAAGAAGATGATTACAATGACTATCAAGTAAGCAACTCTTGATATATAATCACCTAATATAAATCTCTCAATTCTCTCAAACTTAGATATCTATAATTAACATATAATTATAGATACCGACGACTCTCTAAACAGGATTTTCACAGATTGAATCAACACAAGATTACTTACCAATATCACAACTGATGTGATTAATTCGAACACACGAACTACTTTGGCAATCTGTGATTAAATCTTGATACTGAATCAAGACTCGTAACACATACGATGAGGTGAGGTTTGGTTCTACAACACTTAGTTGTTATCGAATCAAAGTCGTTCTGATTCGTACCTCTAAACTTATCAGGAGATAAGTATTTATAATCCTGTTGCTACGGTTCCTAACAAACTAGACTTAGCCTAATTCGCTAACTAACTTTCGGAAAAACCGGAATCTTGAATCTTGAATCTTCTTATCTTGAGTCTTCAATCTTCAATCTTGATTCTGGAGTCTTCTTATCCACGCCGTAGATATAGAGAGATAAAGATGAATTTAAAACATATTTAAATTATCTTTAAACTTTCTTCTTCACTCGGACTGAGTTACTCAGCTTGAAACTCGTCAAGCTGAGTTCTTCGAGAACAAATCTGAATTCATACATGAACTAACACGTACATTGATAAACTCATCCGTAGAAGTCTAATTTAGTTGACTAAAACATATTTAGCAACTCTGTCTAGCTGACTCTGCTTTTGAGCTGAGTCACTCAGCTTGAAACACATCAAACTGACTACTCGATATATACCTTATGTGACATACACAGATTATTAAACATATTAATAAACAAGCTAAGGTATAATATAAACTGATCAACATATGCTCAGCTTATATTCAGCTTATACTCAGTCTGAATCACTCTAAGTGTTCAGTCTGACTAAGTTTCATAATTCTGTTTAAGTTATATGTAGAACTCATCTTACAAACTTAACTTTGTCTCATCAAATTCAAACTGATGAGATCATTTTCCCAACAAACTCCCCCTATTTGATGATGACAAAACCATCAAACAGTTCTTAAGTTTGTTTAACAGAATTATGTTTTAAATGTTAAACTTATTAAGATTTTATTATTTGAACTGATCAAATATTTATTGAACATATCAATATTAATTGAACTTATCAATTTAAATTGGAACACACCAATTTTTAGTTGAACATACCAACTAATTATATTAATGAATAGGAACTTATCATTTATTCATTAAGCTGAACTTATCAGACTTATAGGTATGAACACATCATAATACAGTTGAACATATCAAACTATACATTTGTATTAATAGAACTGATCATAATACAAAAGTTGTTGATCACTTAGATCATGCACACATAGTGCTTACAAAAATATTAGAACTAATCTAATATTTACAATAGAACTAATCTATTCTGGATTCAGCTCTTCAAACTCCTTAATCTCGTTATTTATTTCTTCAAGAATTTCTTGCAGATTAGGTATATGTTGAAGCTGATCCTTATGTGATCGTATTGCCCTGTTTATTCTGTATCTGAACCTTGCAGTCTGTTCAGTTTTCTCAACAATTTGTCTCAAAGCAAATACCTGAGATACCCCACTAGTATAAATGTTAGCATAAGCCTGGAAGCATTTTTCACCATTTCTGTCCAAGTACCTGAACCTTTTCTGAGGCTTTTCAACATATGTATTCTCTTGAAACTCCATGCCTTCAGAAAGAGCAAGACTATACATATCTAGATTTGCTAGTCCAGCTGGCTTCGATTGCTTCTTCTTTCCAACTTTATGAAAAGAAGTTAGTAGGGTAGCTATCTTAGACCTGGGTATGAGTTTCATTGAATCAGCTCTTGCAAGTAGCCTCAGCAACTCATCTTTAACTTGATTTCTTTAAGAGGACTTTTCTATCTGTTTAATGAGCACTACTACTTGCTTCCATTCCTCATAACCCAGCTTATGAAGTTGATTCTGCTCCAGAGAAGGTGTTTAACCATTCTTTAAGACGAACTCCATGATAATGATCCCTTGAACTGAATTCAACTTGAGTGAATCAATCTGAGAAGAGAAGTACAATTTTTCATAACATTGAGTTATATCTTCTTCCTCAGTTTGATCTTGGATAGAAAGTTCCTCTTCTTCTTCCTTGGGCACGATAGGCAGTCTGAGTTTTGTCAATTCCTCATTCTGATCAGCTCAGCCCAGTTTTGTTTTCTTATCTCTTTTTCTCTAGCTAACACAGCTTAAGCATCTGATTGTCTTCTTCTCAGTTCTTTGACCGAGATCCCAAGCTGGTCAGCATCCTCCCTTTCCATTCTCCTAGCAACCATCAGTGAAGCTCTTTCTTGAAGTGTCATTTTGTCAGCCGAGTCTTCATCTGAGGCTGATGATTCACTAAGAATCATTTTCCTTTTCTTCTGTTGAGGGAGTTGTTCTGATTCTCCTGAGCTGACCACTACTGGTCTTTTGCCTTTTGCTTTCTCATTCAGCTCAGGTTCTTTCTCTGTTTCTTTCTCCCCCTCAATCTGATCTGCTCCCTCTGCCAATAGTAGTAAAGCTTCAGCTTTGACTGACTCAGCTTCAGCTTCTTGAACCTTCTCCCCCTTTTTGTCATCATCAATAGGGGTTGAAGTCTTTTGTTTTTGTAAGGCAGCAACAGCAGATTTTAACATCAACACCTCCTCATCCAGATTATCAAGGATCAACAGCATATCTTTCTTTGCTTTCTTCCTTTTGAGGTGCAATGTATCAAACTGACCTTTGAAGAATGTTAGCAGATCATCCAAGTCAGCTTGAGTAGGTTGGAATTTGGGTGCATCATCCGAAGGTTGGTGTTTACCTTCAAGTTCATCTGCACCAGAGTTTTGACCCTGTGATTCATCTTGGTTTGAGGATGAAACATTGACAGGTCGTGCAAGAGAGTGTGAGAAGTGAAGAGAACGAATAGGGCTCGAGACGTGAAGTGTATGGGTTGGTGGTTGGCTTTTGGGTATAGAGGGGGGTGATTGACCCTGGGGATTGGTCATATGTTCAATGTGACCTGAATGTGTCTGTTCAGGCACAGAAGTAGGCTCTCCCATGGCACGAATAAGTGTGGGCTGAGTAGACACCACACCCGGTTTAGGCTGTTGGGTTTGAATGAGCCGTGAGGTTGACACCTTAAGAGTAGGCGTCTCCCCCTCAACTCCTGCCAGAGGGATCAATGTGATCTCAGCTCCAGTGATGCCTTTAGGAGTGGCACCACCTTTGGCAGTTTTTTGTTTGGTAGGTTTGGATATTCTCCCTAGCAGCATTGGGGATACTAGGGGTGGCTTCAGATTTGGATTGTAGATGGAATGAAGGTGGAGGAGATGGGTTAGACTGAGTTGGTTCTACTGCAGTCTTATCTCCAAAAGTGGATGGAGAAAAATGAGAAGAAATAGAAAGTGGAGAGGTTTTACCTGAAGCAGCTTCTGTATGTGCTGGTTCAGCTTGAGCAGAGAGCTCAGCCTGAACCTCAGTGTCAGCGTGAGAAGCTCCCCTTTGATTCGATCCCTCATCTCCACTTGCAGATGAAACTCCCTCAGCTACCAAGAGCATTGGACCACTTAGACCCTCTTGCTCTGGGAACATGTCATTGTTAAACATCTTTGGACTGAGAGTTGGAACAGGAAACACATCCCATCCAGGTTCATATAAATCCCCCAACTCAGCTTCAAGCACCAAGGAAAAATACCTTATGAATGGTACATGGAGGTCACTGGTGGTCTTCAGTACTTGGACTTTGAGCTCGTTGAATATGAGCTATGCATAATCGATACGTCTATCAAAGAACATGTTATATAGCAGCTGCATTTCGAACTCGTTAACTTGGTCCAAGCCTCCAACCTTGGTCCCCAGTGAACGTACCACTGTGGAAACCATGAAGCCCCAGCTGGTTGGGAAAGTGGCCTTCTTAATCACCCCTTCAATTTGAGGGTGACCCATTTGAGGTATAACTGACCTCGCCACTTGTCTAGTCACGGTTGGCTCGAACACATCTTGAACAGGGAGTTGAAGAACATCCCTTAGCCGCTTAACCGTGAGGGCCACTATTCTATCGCCATTAAGAACAGTGCCGGTTATCTCTCATCTGTTCTGATTGAAGGTGCATGTAAACCAGAACTCCAACAGGTGTTGGGGAACAATGTTGAGTGATGCGCCACAGAAGGCGAATGCCAGGGGGCATTTACGGATATAATCAATCCAAATTTCATATCCTCTTCCTTGTTTCCTCTGAGGAATCGCAAGACAGGCCCGTTGATTGTTGATTTTAATCACTGGCAGTCCATTGTTCTTAAAAGTAGCACCTCTGACCATCCGCCCACCTAGAACAAGAGTGGTACTTTCCATCGTTGACTGGTTAGATTACACAGAGTAATCAAATTGTAACTCGCACTGAGCGATCGTCAATTGCGCACTAAGCGACTTAGGGTTTATTCGATGGAACAAAAATTTGCTCTTAGCAAAGAAAGTGAAAGGTATTGTAGTATGTGAGAAGTCTGGATTGAAAGCGTAACTCCTCTAATTCGACTCTGATCGATATATATACCTTTCCGAGGAGAGATAAAAGTTACCGTTAGAAATTCCCCTTTTTATCCGTTACGCCCAAAAATTACAGCTTGATGTAACAGTTAGAGGGTAGAACCACATCATTCTCCAACGGATACAAGTGTAAAATAATAATATTAACAAATAATAAGATTATAAACACTTTGTAAATATATCAATACACAATTGATATACGATACGAATTGAAACTAATTCAATATGTATGGACAGAAAAAATTAATAACACTTAGTAATTAATTCTTAGATTGGACATACCAAGCTGAGTAACATATTACTCAGTCTAAGTCAAGCACTCAGCTTGATTCAAGCACTCAGCTTGAGTGGAGCACTCAGCTTGAGATTGATACTCAGCTTGAGGAGAGCACATAGCTCAGGCTCAATGACACTTAGTCATTTATGTTTAAGACTGACTTAAACATGTGATTTTAGCTACACTAAGTAGGTAAAATATGTTTGGAACTTACCAAACGTGTGAACCAATCACACAGTGTGAGTTAAGCACATAGCTCAGACTCAATGACACTTAGTCATTTTGTTCGAGACTAACTCAAACTAACATTTCAACCACACTGAGTAGTTGAATTATGTTTGGAACTGACCAAACGTGTGAACTCATTATTCAGTTTGACATATAGATCAGTTTATGAAAACTTATTTATAAACTGTGCACCCAGCTTAAAACACTTAGTCTCTGTCAAACTGAGAACTCAAATTTTAGACACTTAGTTAGGGGTTGAGCATACCCAATTTACTTAGCAGATACGTAAACCTCTTTTCATCAAGGGGCTTAGTAAAGATATCTGCTAATTGGTCATCAGTGGAGATAAATTTAATGTCAACTTTACCTTTTTCCACGATCTCCCTTATGAAGTGATGTCTAATTTCAATATGCTTGGTTCTTGAGTGAAATACTGGATTGTAAGTGATGGCTATTGCACTTAGGTTATCACAAAAGATAGGAGTTTTCTTGAAACTCATCCCAAAGTCCTGAACCTGATGTTGCATCCACAAGATTTGAGCACAACAGCTCCCTGCTGCTACATACTCAGCTTCAGCAGTTGAAGTAGCCACTGAGTTCTGTTTCTTACTAGTCTAGCTAACTAATTTACCTCCAAGCAATTGACATCCTCCAGTGGTTGATTTTCTATCTAACTTGCACCCAGCATAGTCAGCATCAGAAAACCCAACTAACTCAAATCCAGAGTCCTTTGGATACCAAAGTCCTAGATTTGGTGTACCTTTAAGGTACCGAAAGATCCTTTTCACAGCTTGAAGATGTGATTCTTTAGGATCAGCCTGATATCTTGCACAAACACATGTGGCAAACATGATATCAGGTCTACTAGCTGTCAAATAGAGTAATGAACCTATCATTCCTCTATAGGTAGACTGACACACAGACTTACCATCTGAGTCTTTACTCAGCTTGACAGCTGGTGACATGGGTGTTTTCATGGTTGAACTTGAATCAAAACCATATTTCTTTATCAAATCCAAAACATATTTGCTTTGATTGATGAAAATTCCATCAGGCTTTTGTTGAATTTGTAGGCCTAGGAAATATGTCATCTCACCCATCATACTCATCTTGTACTTTTGTGACATTATTTTGGAGAACCACTCACACAGAGATTCATTTTTAGAACCAAAAATAATATCATCCACATAGATTTGTACAAGAATCACCTGTCCCTTTCTCTTTTTAATAAAGAGTGTCTTATCTATACTAGCTCTGGTGAAATCCATTGATAGTAGATAAGTGGACAGTGTATCATACCAAGCTCTTGGATCTTGTTTAAGACCATACAAAGCCTTGTCCAACTTATACACATGATGTGGAAACTTTAAACTTACAAAGCCAGGAGGTTGTTTCACATAGACTTCCTCCTGAAGTTTTCCATTTAGGAAAGCACTCTTCACATCCATTTGATAGACTTTGAAGTCTTTATATGCCGCATAAGCAAGGAACAGCCTTATAGCTTCAATTCTAGCAACAGGGGCAAAGGTCTCATCATAATCGATTCCTTCCTCTTGATTATACCCTTGTGCTACCAGCCTGGATTTGTTCCTAACTATCACTCCATCCTTGTCCATTTTATTTCTATAGACCCACTTAGTGCCTATAATTGATTGATCTTTGGGGGCAGGGACAAGGTTCCAGACCTTATTTCTCTCAAAATCATTTAATTCCTCTTGCATAGCATCAATCCAATCCTCATATGCTAAGGCTTCCTTAGTCTTCTTTGGTTCCATCTGAGACAGAAAACCAAAGTGAGTAGCATAGTTAGTTGTAGCCTTAGATCTGGTCATGACTTTCTCTTGGACATTTCCAATGATTTGATCTTGAGGATGATCTTTGAGGAATTTAAATGTGGTAGTTGGAGAGTCAGGTTCTGAATCTTAGTGATGTTGAGAACCTCTAGGTGAACTTATCTCCTCAGTCTCAACAGCAGCATTGTCAACAAACTGATTATCACTAAGAATCTCAGTCTGAGTGACTTCAGCTCCAAAAGGATTCACGAACTCATCATCTTTCTCGACTTGAGAATCCTTTGAAGCTTGTGATGATTTCATTGATGAACACACATCATCATCACTATCATCTCCTATGACATACATAGGATTTGACATGTTGATTTCCCTTGGTCTTTCAAGCTCACTCAGACTAACGGAGTCAGCTTGACTTATCTCAGCTTGATCAATACTGTCTTCATAAAATGAAACATGAATTGATTCTTCAATGGCCTTTCTCCTAGAGTTATATACTCTGTATGATTTGGAGATTGAGGAATAACCAACAAATATTCCAGGATCAGCTTTGGGTTCCAACTTATGGAGCTGATATCTTTGATTCAGCACATAGCATTTTGAACCAAAGATATGGAAATAACCTATATTGGGCTTTCTAGACTTATACATTTCATATGAAGTCTTTCCATGTCTTTTGACAATGATTGACCTATTCTGAGTATAGCAGGCTGTACTAACAGCTTCATCCCAGAAATAGAGTTTCAATCCTGCCTCACATAGCATTGTCCTTGCAGCCTCAATTAAGGTTCTATTTCTCCTTTCAGCAACTCCATTTTGTTGTGGAGTTCTGACAGATGAGAAATTTTGTAATATTCCTTTTTGTTCACAGAAGCTTTCAATGGTTGAGTTCCTGAACTCAGTCCCATGATCACTTCTTAGTTGCTTTACAGACAAACCTTTCTGCAACTTTTCCCTTTTGATGAAACTTATTATCTCCAGGGCAGCCTCACTTTTGGCTTTTAGGAATATTACCCAGGTGAATCGTGAGAACTCATCTACTATCACCAGAGTGTACTTCTTGCCACTTAGGCTTGGAGTACTTATGGGTCCAAACAGATCGATATGCAACATATGCAAGGGGTCTGTTATTGAAAAATTTTACTTTGATTTAAAGGACCATTTATGGTGTTTCCCTTGTTCACAAGCTGAACACAATTTGTATTTGACAAATGTGATTTTTGGTAATCCAGAGACTAACTCTTTATTGGACATCATATTTATATTTTTAAAGTTCAAATGAGATAAAAGTTTATGCCATAACCAACTCAGCTCAAGAACAGAATGGGAATACAAGTAGGTTTCATTATTGGGATTAGCAGAATTAAGATCAAGTAGATACACATCTCTTTCTCTTTTAGCTATTAATACAAGCTTTCCCTTAGCATTATAAATTGTTCCTGCTTTTTTCCTAAAAGTAACAACATTGTCCTCATCACACAATTGACTGATACTAATCAGGTTGTGTTTGAGGCCTTTGACATATGCAACTCTCTGGAAAGTGACTTTACCAGCTTGCATCTTCCCATAGCCTTTGGTTCTTCCATGAGAGTTGTCAAAAAATGTTACTTTAGGACCTTCATCTTCCTGGAAATCACTGAGAAGTCCTTTCCATCCGGTCATGTGCCTTGAACATCCACTATCCAAGTACCATTTACTTGAACCCTGCACATGATATAAAAACTAAACACATTAGTTTTGCTTGGGAACCCACTTCTTGGTGGGTTCAGATAAGGAGCACTTAGCAGCTTCATCTTGTTGAACTGACTGCTCAGTTTGAGCAGGAACTGAATCCTGTGTAGGCTGATCAGTTTGTTCTTGCTCAGGCCTTGAGATTTCAGCATCACAGTCCTTAGCCTCATGACATCTACTTCTGCATTTGTAGCATCTCCTTCTTCCAATGATGACAGGAGGTAGAGTGTCTAACAATCCTTGTGAGAATTTACTTTTAGTTTTAGGATTGTATGTGGTGGATAAGTTCTCAACTTTCTTTGCAAGCTGATTCACCTGGTGATCACTGACATTGGACTTACCTTTGTCAGGTCTCTGTTTGTTATCCTGAGAAGATTGACTAACAACCTTCTTCTGCATGACTTTGGACGTACCTTTGTCATGCTTACTGGACTCACCAGTTTCAACAGGTTTGGACTTACCACTGTTGATCTTCTTGGACTTACCAAGATCAACAACTTTGGACTTACCATTGTTGTGAATTGCCTCTGACTAACAGTGGTCTTCCTGTTCTTATAACTTCTCTCCGAGCCAGATAGAGAATTATGTCTTTTGAAAGGATTTGGATTAAGCCTTTCTATGACTGAAGTTCTTTGAACAGGCTGAGTGTCTAATCTGTCCAACACGGACTTACCATGTTGTTTGGATGTTGAGCACTCATTACCATGATCTTTGGCCTTCACAAACATATTGATTTTTAGGTTTGGATCATGTCTTTTCTCTAAGGTTGACTTCTGAGACTTAATCAGTTGTCTATCTTCCTCAAAATATGTACTTGCTATCTCATCATCAGCTACATAAGCTGCTGTTTGATAGTCACCTCCAAGTACAACCTTCACCTGTTTAGGTATCTGTTGGTTTATGCATTATTCAACAAGCTTTGATGACTTACACCAAGACTCAGTGATCTTTTGAAGTTGATCAGCTTTGTCTTTTGTTTTCTGAAGCTCTTCACTAAGAAGTTTATTAATGTGCCTCTGACATTCAAGGTCACACTGTGCTTTCTTACCAACATCAATGAGAGATTTATTTTCCTTAATCTCGTCTTTAAGTTTAGCTATTTCAGCTTTGAGGTCAGTCTGAGACTTAAGGCTGGTCTTGAAATCATTCAATAAATAATCAAAAGCAAGACCTTTCTCCTCATCTGTATAAGAGTAGGAATTACTGACCTTGTACATGGAAGCAGGATCCCAATCACTCAGTTTGTTGTTTTCCTCAGCTTCCTTCATGTCAGCTTCAAAGATTGATTCGGACTGACCATAATAAACCTAATCCAATTCTAGCTCTTCATCTTCTTGAGCCATTAGACATACATTATCATCTGAGGTGGATGATTCTGTATCCCAGGTTTCAGCATATAAACCTTTTCCACTGGGTTTGTCTTCAGGCTTTGATTTCTTGAGCTGAGTGTACTTCTTCTTGTACTTATCAGCTCTATAAGCATTCTTATCAACAACAGATGTTGATTCTACCTTCTTAGATCTGCACTCAGCAGCTATATGTCCCTTTTTCTGACAGTTGAAGCACACAGCATTCTTGGGATCACAGGAACTCTTCCCTTTGCTCCTGTCAGATCTTCCTCTTCCCCTTTGAGCTTTTCTCAAACGTCTGGCTAACATGGCCATTTGCTCAGTGATAGTCTGAACATCATCAGTATCACTTGAGTCTGAGTCTGAGTGGTCAGCTTGAGATTCTGACTCAGTCTCAGATTCAACAACCATAGCTTTTGAACCTTTCTTCCTCTGTGCAACTAATACAACTTCTGTTTTGTCCAAAGATTCTTTAAGTTGTTGTTGAGAAGCTCTTTTGTGTTCTATGATCTGTTCATGATTCAGCAAGAACCCATAGATGGACTGTAGGTTATACATGTGTAATGTTCCTCCAGCCCTTAGTGCAGTGGTTACTTCATTGAAACTATCTGGTATCACATCCAGAAATTTCAGCACGAGCTCAACTTCATCTCTCTTTACACCCACACTTAGTAGGTCATTTATCAAGCAGTGAAACCTTGTGAACAAATCTTCCAAGGTTTCATTCTTCTTTGAAAAGAAGTTTTCATATGATCTATTCAAGTGATTCTTCTTTTGCTGCTTGACCAGATCTGTGCCCTCATAGGTGACACTCAGCGTATCCCAGATATCCTTTGCGGTTTGACACCCAGTCACAGTGCGCAGGATTTCATTAGTTAGGGAATTTGCTAGAACACTCTTTGCCTTGTCATCTAGATTGAAAAGTTTCCGGTCTTCTTCAGTCCAGGATGCAGCAGGCTTTCTTGTTTCCTTTTTAGTTTTGCCAGGAGACGTATCACTGACAGTAGAAGGAATTTTGGGAATGATTGGTCCTTTTGTGATGACTTCCGACATACGGTTGTCAATGGACTTTAGGAAGAGCATGGCTCTGAACTTCCACATAGGATAGTCTGATCCATCAAATACGGGACATACTTTTGCAGACATCTGAGGAAAGTTGGATGGAGTATTGCTTGTTGACATTTCAATCTTTCTCAGAATCTTGAACTAATCAACTGATGAAATCGTTCAGCCTACTCTGATACCAGTTGTTGGTCCCTTGTATGAGAGAGTAACAACAAGCAACAGTGTGTAGAAGGGGGGGTGGAATACACTTTATGCGGAAATTGAACAAATCAAAGAAAAGTGTTACACACAGTAAATCAAACCACAATCAATCAAATGCCTTTATGAATCAGAAGATGATTACAATGCTTTGAATAAGAAGATGATTACAATGACTATCAAGTAAGCAACTCTTGATATATAATCACCTAATATAAATCTCTCAATTCTCTCAAACTTAGATATCTATAATTAACATATAATTATAGATACCGACGACTCTCTAAACAGGATTTTTACATATTGAATCAACACATGATTACTTACCAATATCACAACTGATGTGATTAATTCGAACACACGAACTACTTTGGCAATCTGTGATTAAATCTTGATACTGAATCAAGACTCGTAACACATACGATGAGGTGAGATTTGGCTCTGCAACACTTAGTTGTTATCTAATCAAAGTCGTTCTGAGTCGTACCTCTAAACTTATCAGGAGATAAGTATTTATAATCCTGTTGCTACGGTTCCTAACAAACTAGACTTAGCCTAATTCGCTAACTAACTTTCGGATAAACCGGAATCATGAATCTTGAATCTTCTTATCTTGAGTCTTCAATCTTCAATCTTGATTCTGGAGTCTTCTTATCCACGCCGTAGATATAGAGAGATAAAGATGAATTTAAAACATATTTAAATTATCTTTAAACTGACTTCTTCACTCGGACTGAGTTACTTAGCTTGAAACTTATCAAGCTGAGTTCTTCGAGAACAAATCTGAATTCATACATGAACTAACACGTACATTGATAAACTCATCCTTAGAAGTCTAACTTAGTTGACTAACACATATTTAGCAACTCTGTCGAGCTAACTTTGCTTTTGAGCTAAGTCACTCAGCTTGAAACACATCAAACTGACTACTCGATATATACCTTACGTGACATACACAGATTATTAAACATATTAATAAACAAGCTAAGGTATAATATAAACTGATCAACATATGCTCAGCTTATATTCAGCTTATACTCAGTCTGAATCACTCTAAGTGTTCAGTCTGACTAAGCTTCATAATTTTGTTTAAGTTATATGTAGAACTCATCTTACAAACTTAACTTTGTCTCATCAAATTCAAACTGATGAGATCATTTTCCCAACACCATCTCTATACATCACGTTTGCGTTTCCCGCTGCTCTACATCTGATGATCAGTTGACGTCTATTCTCACTAAACCAGAACCTACGACTGAATAAACTCTCTACTTCTGTTGGTCCCTTGGTGAGAATAACAACTAGCAACAGATGTGTAGAAGGAGGGTTGAATACACTTTCTGTGGAAATTGAACAAATCAAATAAAAGTGTTACACACAGTAAATCAAACCATAACTAGTCGAATGCGTTTATTAATATGAAGATGATTACAATGCTTTGAATAAGAAGATGATTATATTAATTATCAAGTAAGCAACTCTTGATATATATTAACCTAATATAAATCTCTCAATCTCTCAAACTTAGCTATCTATAATCAACTTATGATTATAGATACCGACGACTCTCTAAACAGGATTTTTCACAGATTGAATCAACTAATGATTACTTACCAATATCCCAACTGATGTGATAATTCGAACACACGAATGATCTGGCAATCTGTGAGTTTCTTGATCACGTTGAACTGACTAACAGTGATTCAAGAATCGTAACACATACGGTGAGGTGAGGTTTGGCTCTGCAACACTTAGTTATTTTCTTGAGTCGTAGTCGTAGTCGTACCTCTAAACTTATCAGGAGATAAGTATTTATAATCATGTTGCTACTGTTCCTAACAAACTGGACTAATCCTAATTTGCTAACTAACTATCGGATAACTCGGAATCTTGAATCTTGAATCTTCTTATCTTGAGTCTTCAATCTTCAATCTTGATTCTGGAGTCTTCTTATCCGCGCCGTAGATATAGAGAGTTAAAACAGAATTTAAAACACATTTAAATTCTCTTGGACTGAGTTCTTTAGTCAGGCTGAGTTACTCAGCTTGAAACTCATCAAGCTAAGTTCTTCGGGAACAAACCCGAATTCAAACATGAACTAACACGTATAATTATTAACTCATCCTTAGAAGTCTAAAGAATTAACTAAAACATATTTAGTAACTCTATTGAGCTGACTCAGTCTTCACGCTGAGTCGCTCAGCTTGAAACTCATCAAGCTGAAACTCAATATGTATATCTTAGTTTACGCACATAGCTTATCAAACATATTGATAATCTTACTAAGATATAGTCTAAGCTGATCGAACATATGCTCAGCTTATACTCAGTCTGAATCACTATAAGCGTTCAGTCTGACTAAGCTTCATAATTCTGTTTAAGTTATATGTGGAACACATCCTACAAACTTAACTTTGTCTCATCAAATCTTAACTGATGAGATCATTTTCCCAACAAACTCCCCCTATTTGATGATGACAAAACAATCAAACAGTTCTTAAGTTTGTTTAACAGAATTATGTTTTAAATCTCAAACTTATTAAGATTTTATTATTTGAACTGATCAAATATTTATTGAACATATCAATTTTAATTGAACTTATCAATTTAAACTGGAACATACCAACTTTTAGTTGAACACACCAACTAATTATATAAATGAATAAGAACTTATCTGTTACTCATTTTCGCTGAACTTATCAGACTTATGAATAGGAACACATCACAACATAGTTGAATATATCAAACTTTATACCTGTATTAATTGAACTAATCATAATACAAAAGTTGTTGATCACTTAGATCATGCACACATAGTGCTTACAAAAATATCAGAACTAATCTAATATTTACAAAATTAGAACTAATATATTATATCTGATGAACTCAAGATGTAGAAGCTCCCAGATGATGATCTCTTTATTGATCTCATCTCACAGTCTTTCAGCTTCATCGTTTCCCTGAAGTTCCTTCTGTTGTACTCTAATGAGTTTATTCAGCTTATACTTTATTAACTGATTTGATTCCTCATTACCACAACAGTTTCTTATTCTCAAGGCATCCTCAGCTTTTAGATAGCAAATCTCATTTAGCTTAATAAAACTGGGATTACCTGCCTGATCCTTAAACATGAAACCTTGAATAGGAGTGTTGATGCTTTGATTTTCTCTGAATTCAACTCCTACAGGCATGTCAAACAAATTCTCCCACTGCAGAACAGGAACTAGGACATACCTCAGTTCTTCAGCTCTAGCAATCAACTTGGAGACTTCAGATAGAATTTCTTGTTTGATCTGACTTCTTTTAAATTTCTTGAGCAGCATCATTATCCTTTGCCATTCAATGTAGCCCATCCTGTGAACGTATCTCAGGTCTATTCCCACTGTTGATTTGTCACTAAGCTCAAAAGTGAGAATGACAGCTCCATTTGCTCTGCTCAAGGTCATTCCTCTGATCTCTTTGTTGTAGCTCCTTCTGAAGTAACATTCCTGCAGTTCTGCATCTGAGTATGGAATTAGATCAGGTCTTGGACCAGTGTATGTAGTTTCAGCTTGAGCCAAAGCTTTTCTTTCCTTTTCTTTTTCTTGATCCCTGACCTCTTTTTCTTTCCTTTTCCTTAGCTCATCAAGGGATATGCCCAGCTCAGCAGCTTCCTCTAGTTCAATCATTTCAATCATCACCCTCGTAGCTTTTTCCTCTTCAGTTTCAGAAACACTGCCAGCTACAGATTCATATTCTATCACTTTTTGCTTTTTAGCTGCAGGTTCATTTCTGACTCCCCCTCAGTCTGAGCTTGCCTCTCTGCTCCTTTGGCCAGTACTAGTAGAGCTTCAGCCTCAGCTTGAACTAGTTCAGCTTCAGCATCAGCTTGAACCTTCTCCCTCTTTTTGTCATCATCCATAGGGGTTGAAGTCCTTTGTTGTTGTAGTGCAGTAACTGCAGAGGCAATCTCTTTAACATCCATGGTCAGCTTCTTAAGCCTTTGATAGATTTGACGTTGATGCTTCTTCTGCTTGAGATGGAACAAACCAAACTGAGCAGCAACATAAACTTTCAGCTGCTGGATGCCTGAGGAGGCAGTGTCAGTGTGAGGAGAGTCTATGGGTGCATCATCCAAAGGTTGGTGTTTACCTTCAAATTCATTTGCACCAGACTCTTAACCCTGTGAATCACCCTGGTTTGAAGATGATGTTGGGATCTCGTGGGCACGCAGCGGAAGCGAATATACAACAAAAACAGCCCAAAGTACAAGCAATCAAAGCATAAAACCGAAATCCCAAACATGGACCAAACTCTATGTATAAAAATGCAACTTGAAAAGGAAAGAGGTGTTATACCTTTCTCCTAAGCTATAGAAATCTTCTTGTCTCATGGTGTTGATGCTCCAAAAACCGTAACACGGATCGACTAATGGGTAGTACCCCGGGAACACGTCCAACCTCGCGAGCTAGCGAGCCTTCATGGTACTTCAACAAGAATACCACTCTGGAACAGCAACAAAAAGAGACCAATACTTCTGGAGTAATCTCTCTTGATCAATACTCTCTTGGCCTTAGTAGCACCAAAGAGTGTGTATATCGGTTAGAGAGAAAAAGAGAGGAAGAGAACCAAAATTATGAACTCAATTGACACTCTCTTGGCTCCAGATTCGGTTAATACCCCTCTCAACCGGCCAAGCATCGAGACAATCAAATTCACATGCATTGGTTAGTTTTAGAGGTGGTTCTGACAAATGGCACTGGCGGGGTTTAGCGGCGCTAACCATAAGTTAGCGGTGCTAACTCAACAAGGTTAGCGGCGCTAACGCGCCCTGTCAGTGATTTGACACAAAGTACATACAGCCGTAGTGGCGCTAACCTCTAGGACTTAGCAGCGCTAACCTTTAATAGTTAGCGGCGCTAACGCGTTGTATGACCCAATAGGCCCATACATCATCAGCAACGGTCCATATGGCGTACGTGCATTAATGGACATATTTCTAACAAACTCCCACTTGCACATAATATACCATACCCATGTAACCACAGACAAAGAGCGGCCTCTAGCAAAAGCATCAATGCCCCCAAGTCAGTATGGGTTCCGCTTCTATGCAGAAAACCATTACCTACAAAAAGAACGTAGAGGTCCTATTTGATAAGTGATCAATACTCCTTTTTTTCGCGATATCCTTGTGAACACGAGACATGGATTGATACGTCAATCTCCATATCGTTCACGATTATGTTACTCTATCTTGATTGGTGGTGACCAAAATTTAAGGACATATCTGATTCTCAATCAATATTCCTTTGCGCATGGCCATGCTTATTTTGGTGTCAGCGCCCAATCATCGAGGGGCCCAGGGATATCTCTCATATTAGAGGAACAAATTCCGTTGATTGTACAACCCTATAGCGTGAACCTTATCTTACTTAACTATTCCCTTTATAGTAGCCAGTTACGAACTACGTTTTGAAATGGTTAAAGTAAGAGGGTGTCATGCTATATCAATTCATACATCTCGGGTCGAAGGACGTAATGATATTATCCTTCCGAGTCACTCTATGACCATGATCCATGAAGTGAACTCGGGTGTGGGTCTTCCAGTTACTTGAAACTCCTTTCAAGCACAGGTTATTGTTGCGTTTCATGCATTCAATCCTTGATTAATGCCTAACCAACACCTAACCTCAGCCTTAATTCAAGCTTCCTTCCCTTGAAGAATGACTAGCTGTGGAAATTTAGAATGTATAAACATTCTGGGAAGTGGTTAAACATGCTAAGATGGAACACAGTAAAGACCAATGAAGGTAACCGCATCATGCGTATATATAGTCCCCACTATATATCGATACAATCATCGGTTAGCAGTACTGCTTACCCTTCCCAAAGTTTATAAGTAAATCAAACATTTACTAAAACGATATTCGAGCCTAGTCATAAGCATTAACAATGCTATTTTACCTAGTATGAAATTCATCACTAGTATTTGACGACGGCTTAATCATGGGATCATCTACACGATATCCCTTTGTACTCTTTTGTATTCTCTTATTAAACCACTTGCAAAGTGTTTATCAACTAGATCATACACAAGGTTATCATAGTCGTCATATCCTCAATGTTACCGAAGTCAACAATAGGATTAATGACACTTATGATTATCCGAGTCGTCATACTCTCAATGTAACCGAAGTATACAATAGAGTTATTGACACTCAGTTTTATTAGAGTCGACATATCCTTAATGTTACCAAAGTACACAATAGGGTCAATGACACTCATTGAATCTCAATGTCGTATCTACACCACATATTTGAATATTCTAAACTTCGATTAAAAATCAACAGTTTCACAAGTATAGATTTGCTTGCAGTAATAACTTACTCAAGACAACTCTATTTACGTCGAACATCAAGAACATACATCAGTATTTCTTGAATCTAAACTCCACTTGATTCCATATTCTCTATTTATACTCATAGAACAATAATTCCACCATTAGGTTGTAAAACAACACTACATTAGGACATTATCTTTATTGAGTACATTTTACTAGGAACACATGAAGCTCCCACTATCCCTGACAAGGGTATCTGGCTTAATCTATGCTTTCTAGAAAACTCATTCCTTTGACTTTCTTGCAAAGCAGGATTACAGCCACAAGATGCAAGTCTTGCTGACTTTAGTGAATGACATAACTTGGATATTATGGATATATTAGACCTCGGAACATGCTTCAAACATTTCCTCAACTTAATCCCGCGAAGGATCTTGGTCTTTTATTTCCATGTGAACATACTCATTTTCCCAAAGTGACAACAATGTTTTACATAAACCAGACCTAATCTGGATATTATGGATGAATAAGACCCTCGGAAAGTGCCTTAAGCATTTCCTCAACTTAATCCTATGAAGGATACATGTCCCTTACATCCAAGTGACCTAATCTTGTTCCCGCAAGGTGACAACAATATTTCACTTTATCTAAGTTATCTTCAACATAACCATTAGAACATGTTTCCATATTTAAACAATATGAAACACTTTGTCTATAGTCGGTATTTGATGTTGTCCATAATTGCATATATGTTAGTCCCTTCACCCTTCTCGGATTACACCTTAGGTGTGGGATTAACCTAAGTCAAGTACTTGGACGCAGCAACTAGATTACATCTATGTATACCATTCCCTTGTTTTATTCACTAGTAAACATAGGTTCCCACAATGTTTCTGATGAATGGTAACATCACAATGATTTACCATCAAGCTGTTGTTACTAAAATATGACAACCTCATATCTATAACAACCTTCTTGATTTTCATCAGATATAAAGAAGCAATGGATATTGTCAGGTTTTACCAGCATCTCTTTGCTGATTAAGTGCTAGTGTCAACATTAGGTCTTTTATTTAAGTTTTACGTTCTTCCATTGGAATGCTTTTGTAAATTGTACTTTCCCTTTTGAACAACCAAACATGATTCCCATAAGTTCAAGAAACAATTATCCAAAACTCAGATGAACTACTTAGATATATAAGCATCAACTTATAATTCATCCATCTCCCACTAAATGTAGAATGGATAATTTTAATTTGTGATATTGACAAGCAAAGAACTCTTTCTAGTCAAAATCTCATTGGATGCTTAAGTGACCATAATGTTGGAGTTTTAGATTGAGGACTTGGTTCATAAAATTAATGTATACCAATCACATTGAATACATGTTTTAGGCCTTCCTTTTACCAGATCATCAACAAAGATATCCGGTTTTTCTTTAAAGTAACACCATGTACAAATGTGTTTCTTAGAGAAAACGAATTATGGGATAAACCCATGATTCATTTCATGTTCAAGCCATTATAATAGAAACTTAGCATGTTATCTAGATCTAAGAATCGGTATATATATGCCCTTATTGATTCTTAATTTGTTAAGGTTATTTCCGAACACCTCCAGGTTTCAGACACAAACCTCTTATCTAGTTAAACATTCTCCCAACTACTATTATAAAGATGGTGATGGAGAATTTTACTAGTGTCACTATACATGGCATAGTTGAACGGATTATCCACACAAGTGTGATCAAAATCCAGCAAGTTATAATCCTTCCTATCAATACTGGTGAAAGATTTCTTAATCATCCTAGTCCAATAAACAAGATTTGCATCTTTCATTTAGCCCGAAGCTAAACTTTTACAAAGATCCTAACCACATGGATCTAAGTGATGTAAATGTTGTTTACTTGGTCAAGTTTGATTATGCCATATACTTAATGTATCCAAACCACTTTTGGATCTAAGAATCAATTATTTCATGATTGGCTTATTACTTATAACGTGTCTTTATGTATGCAATGATATGGATAAGTTTTTGATAAAACATCTCAAAATAATTTTTCAAAAATGTTTCAATTCCAAGCAACATCCATCATCATCAAATGTGTATTTGTGCACCAAAATAGTCGAAATAACACATAAGCTTAGACATGGATAGAAAATGAAATGAAACCATCAGAATGAAAAATCTTTTAAACAAAAATACAAGATATAAAAAAAAATATCCATCATCTTCAAAAGAACATACAATAAAGCGAGTCTTGCCACGCAGGGCGTACATACAAAAGTAATAATTAATCCGGAATTAATGGCGAGACCAACACTCCCAATTCTCTTGTAGAAGACAATCAACAAAATTTCTTCTTCAGAGATCCGGTTCTTCAGGCTCTTCCTTCTTGCAACGAACAGACCTACACTTTGTAACAAAAACAAATTTGTGACAAACGTGAGTCTTATAGCTCGGGTAAACAACCCAGCTTATTAAGGAATAGCAATGAAGTATAATCATGAATGTACCTCAAGTAGGAAAATTAACTCTCTCTTGTCTGAGAAGTTTTATATCCTCTCGGCACGGAGGGCAGGCATGACGGCCCCAATCCCCAAATCTACCACAGAAGTAGCAAACCACCCCATGTTGAGTCTCCTTAGGCACATCATCAATGTCCATAGACTCAAAACTTGAAGCAAGCTTGAATACTCCAACTTCTTCATTCGATGGGATTAATTTCTTCTTCTTGGCTAAAATTTGTTCCTTAGAACCATGAATAGGAGTGGATGAGGATGATTCATGCTTGGACATGTTAGATTCTACAACCTTCAACATTCCATGCAATTCATCTATAGATATTTCCTTTCCATGCATATGATAATCCATAACAAACTTCTCATATGATGCGGGCAGAGACTGAAGTATGAAGTTCACACCGAGCTCCCTCCCTATAGGAAAACCAAGCCTATCCATCTGGTACATGTATGATTTCATCTTCAAAACATGGGCACTTACACTCCTGCCTTCCCGCATCTTATAACCGGTTAGTCTTTTAACACACTCATAATGTTCTTGCCTAACTTGCTGTTGGAATAATTCCTTCAGCTTATTAATCATGTCATACACAGTCATGTGCTCAAATTGCTTTCGCAGTTCCGAGCTCATACTTGATAACATGAGGCTAGCAACATCGTGCGTATCCCGAACATGCTTTTCATACGCGTATCGGATGGTCTATTCTGCATTGATAGAAGGTGGTTCAGGAAGGGGTTCCTTAAGGATGTGCAACTTAGACTCGGCATGTAGGACAATCCTCAATTGCCTAAGCCAGTCAACAAAGTTCACTCCCGCGAGTTTCTCCCTTTGTAGGAACATACGAAGTGAAATTTTTGACGTGTTGTGGTTTTGATTCGACATCCTATAATTAAAGAGAGTACGCGAATTAGTTAGTTTGATTTAATCCTCGTTAAAATAATTACCCATATTGCCTCGAAAAATATTTTAACAAGGGCTAAGAACCATATTTCACTCCAATCCATGACGGGGTTGCCGCGGATCACTTCATGGAGCTATTTAGGCCGATAACCATCTTACCGATTGCAATCTCTATTGCAACTCTTAGACACTTGCGGGATCCTACGACAACCATCGGTCATTTGGCATGTTTGATCCCTACTTGCACCAATTCCAAATTAAAATTCTTGGTTGACTCGTGCTAAGCTCGACAATCACTCAAGGATTTTAATTTGCAATTGTAAATCGTCCGTCAAGACATACGGTAACAAATCCACCAAAGTTGGCTCGTGCTAAGCTCGACAACCAAAATTGTGAATTTGCCACACGCACCTTCCACACAGTTTTATGAGAGTTGGCTCGTGCTAAGCTCGACAACCAAAACCCATAAATCTAGATTCGGGTGGTATCGACTTACGGATGGCGCAAGATTTACGTTTTATGAAAAACGGGCTTTTGTTTTCGGCTTGGTTACAGATTAACTTGTTTAGTGACAAAAACTATTTCCACTAGGTGAGTTAATCTTGTATGTGAGCGCGCGAGAGTTGCAAACCATTTTTACCAAATCTCTTGTGATTTTATTAAATTCGAAAAATTTCCTAGCATGCGAATCCTAAGCAAACCATGCAAGAATAATATAAAATCACATCACACGCATTTTAAACGAAATAAATTGGTAACCCTTGCCATAAATCCTATGCGTTCTTCCCGTGAGCCAAAACGGGTAGAACGTGGTCAAACTAAGGGACAAAAGGACTCCGATGCGAGCTCCCACTAGAACCGCTATCTCCATTGGATTCCACCGGCTTCTGTGGTCTTCCTCCATCTCCTTTTGACTCCTTTTTGTGTGTCTTCATCCAAATGTACAAAACATACAATAGAAATTGAAATGGCGTACAAGCCACAAAATTTCCTATTTATCTATAAAAAGTACACGGATGAATGAAATGACATGCAAGCCACAATATTATTACATACCAAACTGAATTAATAAATATTACAGCCCATAATGTGATATAAAAATCACCAAATGCATCCAAACACACAAAGTCAACCACAAGGTCAAAGGCAAGGTTACCAATTTCAAATCTAACACATACAACCAAACAAAATGGTAACAAAATTACCAAGACAATCTGGAACAAATTTCCAGAATTACAAAATAGCCAAAAAAATACCCGAGACCAAAACTGTTTTTAACTTGAAAAACAAAATATGTAGCTGCGCGTTAGCGCCACTAAGTTTTGTGGGTTAGCGCCGCTAACACGAGGTTAGCGCCGCTAACCTTGTTCAAACAGAAAACAAACATTCCGATGTCGGGATTTTTCAAGCCACCAAGTGCAAATCTAACATAGAGGTGGCTCTGATACCACTGTTGGGATCTCGTGTGCACGCAGCGGAAGCGAATGTACAACAAAAATAGCCCAAAGTACAAGCAATAAAAGCATAAAACCGAAATCCCAAACATGGACCAAACTCTATGTATAAAAATGCAACTTGAAAAGGAAAGAGGTGTTATACCTTTCTCCTAAGCTCCAGAAATCTTCTTGTCTCGTGGTGTTGATGCTCCAAAAACCGTAACACGGATCGACTAATGGGTAGTACCCCGGGAACACGTCCAACCTCGCGAGCTAGCGAGCCTTCGTGGTACTTCAACAAGAATACCACTCTGGAACAGCAACAAAAAGAGACCAATACTTCTGGAGTAATCTCTCTTGATCAATACTCTCTTGGCCTTAGTAGCACCAAAGAGTGTGTATATCGGTTAGAGAGAAAAAGAGAGGAAGAGAACCAAAATTATGACCTCATTTTGACAATCTATTGGCTCCAGATTCGGTTAATACCCCTCTCAACCGGCCAAGCATCGAGACAACCAAATTCACATGCATTGGCCAGTTTTAAAGGTGGTTCTGACAAATGGCACTGGCGGGGTTTAGCGGTGCTAACCATAAGTTAGCGGCGCTAACTCAACAAGGTTAGCGGCGCTAACGCGCCCTGTCAGGGATTTGACACAAAGTACATGCAACCGTAGCGGCGCTAACCTCTAGGACTTAGCGGCGCTAACCCCTAATAGTTAGCGGTGCTAACGTGGCCTGCAATGTCAACTTTTGTCTTTTGTCATATTTGGTCTCTTAACTTAAGCTGTTGTCAGGTTAGACCCCGATGTATGACCCAATAGGCCCATACATCATCAGCAGCGGTCCATATGGCGTACGTGCATTAATGGGCATATTTCTAACAGATGAAACATTGACAGGTCGTGCAATAGGGTGTGAGAAGTGAAGAGAAGTAATTGGGCTCAAAACGTGAAGTGTATGGGTTGGTGGTTGGCTAATTGGTTTAGAGGGGGGTGATTGACCCTGGGGATTGGTCATTGTTTCAATGTAACCTGAGTGTGTCTTCTCAGGCACAGTAACAGGCTCTGTCATGGCTCGAGTAAGTGTGGGTTGAGTAGACACCACACCCGGGTAAGGCTGTTGGGTTGGAATGAGCCTCGAGGTTGACACCTTAAGAGAAGGCGTCTCCCCCTCAACTCCTGCCTGTGGAGGGATCAGTATGATCTCAGCTCCAGTGATGCCTTTAGATGTGGCACCACCAATGGCAGTGTTTCGGTGGTATGTTAGGATATTCTCCCTAGCAGCAGTGGGCATACTAGGGGTGGCTTCAGAATAGGATTTATGATGGAAAGAAGGTGAAGGACATGGGTTAGACTGAGTTAGGTTTACTGCATTCTTATCTCCAAATGTAGATGGAGAAAAGTGAGAGGAGAGTGAGAGAGGAGAGGTTTTACCTGAAGCAGCTTCTGAATGAGCTGGTTCAGCTTGAGCAGAGAGCTCAGCTTAAACCTCCGTGTCAGCTTGAGAAGCTCCCCCTTGATTTGATCCCTCAGCTTCACTCTCAGAAGATGAAGCCTCAGCAATTAACGGCATGGGCTCACTCAGTCCCTCTTGCTCTGGGAAGATGTCGTTGTTGAACATCTTGGGGCTGAGTGTTGGCACCAGCGACAGCTCCTGATTTGCTTCGTAGAGTGCTGTCTCTAGCTCAGCTTCAAATGCTAAGGACAGGTACCTTATGAAAGGTACATGAAGGTCTCTTGTGGCCTTCATCACAGGGACCTTGAGCTCATTGAAGATGAGCTGTGCAAAATCGATATTTCTTCCAAAGAACATGTTATACAGCAACTGCATCTCGAACTCATTGATCTGGTCCAGTCCTCCAACCTTGGTACCAAGTGAACAAATCACAGTGGACACCATAAAACCCCATCCGGTTGGGAAAGTGGCCTTCTTGATCACCCCTTCAGTTTGAGGGTGACCCATCTGTGGCAGAACAGACCTCGCCACTTGTCTCATCACAGCAGGCTCGAATTCGTCATGTTGAGAAAGATGAAAAATCTCCCTTAGCATGTTAGCTGTGAGAGTAATGGTTCTCTCTCCATTCAACCCTGTGCCTCTGATTGCGTCATTGATATGATTGTAAGTATACGAATACCAGAATTCCAGCAAGTGCTGAGGAACCATGTGCAGAGGTGCTCCGGTGAAAGCAAAATCCAATGGGAATTTACGAATGTAATTGACCCATGGTTCATATCCTCTGTTAATCTTGCATAGAGGGATTGCCAGGCAAGCGCGCTGATTGTTGATTTTTATCAGCGGCAATCCGTTTTTTCGAAACGCAGCTCCTCTGACCATTCGATCACCTAGAACTAGAATGGTTCCTTCCATCGATTAAATTATGATTACACAAAGTAATTACTTTGGAATGCGCACTGAGCGATTGTCTATAGCGCACTGAGCGACTTAGGGTTTTGAGATCGATGGAACCGAAAATATGCACTTAGCAGAGAGGAGGGAAGGTATTTGAGAGGATGAGAAGTCTGGATTGTAAGCGTAAACCCTCTAAACCGAACTTGATCAGTATATATACCTTTCCAAGGAGAGAGAAAAGTTACCGTTAGAAATCCCCCTTTTGATCCGTTACGCCGTAAAATTTTGATGTAATAGTAAGCGGGTAGAACTAATCATCTTCCAACGGATACTAATGTAATATAATAATATTGACTTACAATAAGATTATATACACTGATGTATTATACCTATACACAATTTAGTATAATACGCGATTTGAGACTGACCCAAATACGCAGTGGCCATGAATTAATCACACTTAGTAAATAACACATGAGTTTGGACACACCAAGCTGAGTAAACATATTACTCAGTTTAACTCAAGCACTCAGCTTGATTCAAGCACTCAGCTAGAAATGTGCACTCAGCTTGAGAATGAAACTCAGCTTGAGTAGAGCACACAGCTTATGGGTAATGACACTAAGTCATTTTCGTCTGAGACTGACTCAAATGAACCTTTTAACCACACTGAGTAGTTGAAGAATGTTTGGAACCAACCAAATATGTGAACCAATCACACAGTCTGAGTTAAGCACATAGCTCAGACTCAGTGACACTTAGTCATATATGTTTAAGACTGACTCAAACTATATCATAACTACACTGAGTAGTTGAAATATGTTTGGAACTTACCAAACTTGTGAACCAATCACACAGCTTGAGTTAAGCACATAGCTCAGACTCAATGGCACTTAGTCATTTATGTTTGAGACTGACTCAAACTGTATCATAACTACACTGAGTAGTTGAAATATGTTTGGAACTTACCAAACTTGTGAACCAATCACACAGCTTGAGTTAAGCACATAGCTCAGACTCAATGACACTTAGTCATTTATGTTTGAGACTTACTCAAACTTACATTTTAACCACACTGAGTAGTTAAAATATGTTTGGAACTAACCAAACGTATGAACTCATCATTCAGCTTGACAGATTAATCAGTTTAAGAAAACATATTTATAAACCATGCACTCAGCTTAAGACACTTAGTCTTTGTCAAACTGAGAAACTCAAATTCTAGACACCTAGCTAGGGGTTGAGCATACTCAATTCACTTAGCAGATACATAAACCTCTTTTCATCAAGGGGTTTAGTAAAGATATCTGCTAGTTGGTCATCAGTGAAAATAAATTTAATGTCAACTTTACCTTTTTCCACGATGTCCCTGATGAAGTGATGTCTAATTTTAATGTGCTTGGTTATTGAGTGGAAGGCTGGATTGTAAGTGATGGCTATAGCGCTTTGGTTTTCACAGAAGATAGGAGTTTTCTTGAAAACCAAACCAAAGTCTTGAAGCTGATGCTGCATCCAAAGGATTTGAGCACAACAGCTTCCTGCTGCAACATATTCAGCTTCAGCAGTTGAAGTAGCCACTGAGCTCTGTTTCTTACTAGTCCAGCTTACTAGCTTCCCTTCAAGCATTTGATATCCTCCAGTAGTTGATTTTCTGTCTAACTTGCACCCAGCATAGTCAGAATCTGAAAAACCAACTAACTCAAATCCAGACTCCTTTGGATACCAAAGACCTAGATTTGGTGTACCTTTAAGGTACCTAAAGATTCTTTTCACAGCTTGAAGATGTGATTCTTTAAGATCTGCCTGATATCTTGCACAAACACATGTAGCAAACATAATATCAGGTCTACTAGCTGTCAAATAGAGCAATGAACCTATCATTCCTCTATAGGTAGTCTGACACACAGACTTTCCATCTGAGTTTTTACTCAGCTTGACAGCTGGTGACATGGGTGTTTTCATGGTTGAACTTGAATCAAAACCATATTTTTTTATCAAATCAAGAAAATACTTGCTTTGATTGATGAATATTCCATCAAGCTTTTGTTGAATTTGCAGGCCTAGGAAATATGTCATCTCACCCATCATACTCATCTTGTACTTTTGTGACATTATTTTGGAGAACCACTCACACAGAGATTCATTTTTAGAACCAAAAATGATGTCATCCACATAGATTTGTACAAGAATCACATGTCATTTACTTCTTTTAATAAAGAGTGTCTTATCTATACTACCTCTAGTGAAATCCATGGATAGTAGATAAGTGTACAGTGTATCATACCAAGCTCTTGGAGCTTGTTTAAGACCATACAAAGCCAGGAGGTTGTTTCACATAGACTTCCTCCTGAAGTTTTCCATTTAGGAAAGCACTCTTCACATCCATTTGATAGACTTTGAAGTCTTTATATGCTGCATAAGCCAGGAACAGCCTTATGGCTTCAATTCTAGCAACAGGGGTAAAGGTTTCATCATAATCGATTCCTTCCTCTTGCTTATACCAATTGTGCTACCAGCCTGGCTTTGTTCCTCACTATCACTCCATCCTTGTCCATTTTATTTCTATAGACCCACTTAGTGCCTATAATTGAATGATCTTTGGGGGCAGGGACAAAGTTCCAAACCTTATTTCTCTCATACTCATTTAATTCTTCTTGCATAGCTTCAATCCAATCCTCATCCTCTAAGGCTTCCTCAGTCTTCTTTGGTTCCATTTGAGATAGAAAACCAAAGTATGCAGCATAATTAGTTGTTGCCTCGGATCTGGTCATAACCTTTTCTTGAACATTTCCAATAATTTGATCTTGAGGATGATCTTTGAGGAATTTAAATGTTGTAGTTGCAGAGTCTGGTTCTGAATCTGAGTGATGTGGAGAACGCTGAGGTGAACACACATCCTCAGTCTCAACAGCAGCATTGTCAACAAACTGATGATCACAGAGATTCTCAGCTTGAGTGACTTCAGCTCCAAAGGGGTTGACGAACTCATCATCATTCTCAGCTTGAGAATCCCTTGGAGTTTGTGATGATTTCTTTGATGAACACACATCATCATCACTATCATCTCCTATGACATACATAGGATTTGATAAGTTGGTTTCCTTAGGCCTTTCAAGCTCACTCAGATTGACCAAGTCAGCTTGACTCTTAACAGCTTGATCAAAACAGTCTTCATCAAAAGAGACATGAATTGATTCTTCTATTGCCTTTCTCCTTGTATTATATATTCTATAAGAATTGGAGATTGAGGAATAACCAACGAATATTCCAAGATCAGCTTTAGGTTCCAACTTATGGAGCTGATCTCTTTGATTCAGCACATAGCATTTTGAACCAAAGATATGGAAATAACCTATATTGGACTTTCTAGACTTATACATCTCATAAGATGTCTTTCCAAGTCTTTTGACAATGATTGATCTATTCTGGGTATAGCAGGCTGTACTAACAGCTTCATCCCAGAAATAGAGTTTCAATCCTGCCTCACATAGCATTGTTCTAGCAGCCTCAATTAGGATTCTATTTCTTCTTTCAGCAACTCCATTTTTTTGTGGGGTTCTGACAGATGAAAAATTTTGTAATATTCCTTTTTGTTCACAGAAGCTTTCAAGGGTTGAGTTTCTGAACTCAGTCCCATGATCACTTCTGAGTTGCTTTACAGACAAACCTTTCTGCAACTCTTCCTGTTTGATAAAACGTATTATCTCCAGGACAGTCTCACTCTTGGCTTTGAGGAATATTACCCAGGTGAATCGTAAGAACTCATCTACTATCAACAGTGTGTACTTCTTGCCACTTAGGCTTGGAGTACTTATGGGTCCAAGCAAGTCGATATGCAACATATGCAATGGATCTGTTATTGAAAAATTTTGCTTTGATTTAAAGGACCCTTTATGGTGCTTCCCTTGTTCACAAGCTGAGCACAATTTGTCTTTGACAAATGTGATCTTTGGTAATCCAGAGACTAACTCTTTATTGGACAACATATTTATATTTTTAAAGTTTAGATGAGATAAACGTTTATGCCATAACCAACTCAGCTTAGGAACAGAATGGGAATACAAGCAGGTTTCAGTATGGGGATCAGCTGAATTTAGATCAAGTAGATACACATCTCTTTCTCTTTTAGCTATTAATACAGACTTTCCCTTAGCATTATAAATTGTTCCCGCTTTCTTCCTAAAAGTAACAACATTGTCTTCATCACACAATTGACTGATACTAATCAGGTTGTGTTTGAGACCTTTGACATATGCAACTCTCTGGAAAGTAACCTTGCCAGCTTGCATCTTTCCATAGCCTTTAGTTCTTCCATGTGAGTTGTCTCCAAATGTTACTTTAGGACCTTCATCTTCTTGGAAATCACTAAGAAATCCTTTCCACCCAGTCATGTGCCTTGAGCATCCACTATCCAAGTACCATTTACTTGAACCCTTATACATGGAAGCAGGATCCCAGTCACTAAGCTTGCTGTTTTCCTCAGCTTCCTTCATGTCAGCTTCAAAAGTTGACTCGGACAAACCATAATCAACCTCATCTATCCCCAACTCTTCATCTTCTTGAGCCATCAGACATACATCATCATCTCAGGTAGATGATTCTGTATCCGAGGTTTCAACAATTAGTCCTTTTGCACTGGGTTTGTCTTCAGGCTTTCCTTTCTTGAGCTGAGTGTATTTCTTCTTGTATTTATCAGCTCTGTAAGCATTCTTATCAACAACTGATGTTGATTCTACCTTCTTTGATCTGCACTCAGTAGCAATGTGTCCCTTCTTCTGACAGTTGAAGCACACAGCATTCTTGGGATCAAAGGAACTCTTCCCTTTACCCCTGTCAGATCTTCCTCTTCCCCTTTGAGCTCTTCTCAAAGGTCTGGCTAACATTGCCATTTGCTCAGTGATATTCTGAACATCATCAGTATCACTTGAGTCTGAGTCTGAGTGGTCAGCTTGAGATTCTGACTCAGTCTCAGATTCAACAACTAGTGCCTTGGAACTTTTCTTCTTCTTCTTTTGTGCAACTAATGCAATATCAGATTTATCCAAGGACTCCTTAAGTTGTTGTTGAGAAGATTTCTTGTGTTCAGTGATCTGTTCATGATTTAGCAAGAACCCATATATGGACTGTAGATTGTACACGTGCAGTGTTCCTCCAGCCCCCAGTGCTATAGTTACATCGTTAAATCTCTCTGTTAACACATCCAAAAATTTCAGTACAAGTTGAGCATCATCTTTCTTTACACCCACACTTAGTAGGTCATTTATCAAGCAGTGAAACCTTGTGAACAAATCTGACAAGGTTTCATTCTTCTTTGAAAAGAAGTTTTCATAAGATCTATTCAAATGACTTCTCTTATGTTGCTTGACCAGATCCGTGCCCTCATAAGTAACACTCAGTGTGTCCCAAATATATTTTGCAGTTTGACACCCAGTCACAGTGCGCAAGATTTCGTTGGTCAGGGCATTTGCCAGAACACTTTTTGCCTTGTCATCCAGATTGAAGAGTTTCCAATCTTCATCTGTCCAAGATGCAATAGGCTTTCTTGTTTCCTTTTCAGATCTCCCAGGAGACGTATCACTGACAGTAGCAGGAATCTTGGGGATTATAGGTCCTTTTGTAATGACATCGAACATACGAATATCAATGGACTTGAGGAATAATATGGCTCTGAATTTCCAAATAGGATAGTCAGACCCATCAAATATGGGATAGCCATTGGTAGACATCTGTGGAAAGTTTGATGAATTGTTGCTTGCAGACATTGTAAACTTTCTCAGAATCTTGAACTTTCAACTTATGAAATCGTTCAGCCTGCTCTGATACCAGTTGTTGGTCCCTTGGTGAGAATAACAACAAGCAACAGATGTGTAGAAGGGGGTTGAATACACTTTCTGCGGAAATTGAACAAATCAAATAAAAGTGTTACACACAGTAAATCAAACCATAACTAGTCGAATGCTTTTATTAATATGAAGATGATTACAATGCTTTGAATAAGAAGATGATTACATTAATTATCAAGTAAGCAACTCTTGATATATAATCACCTAATATAAATCTCTCAATCTCTCAAACTTAGCTATCTATAATCAATTTATGATTATAGATACTGACGACTCTCTAAACAGGATTTTTCACAGGATTGAATCAACTAATGATTACTTACCAATATCACAACTGATGTGATAATTTGAACACACGAATGATGGAAATCATTGAGTTTCTTGATCACGTTGAACTGACAAACAGTGATTCAAGAATCGTAACACATACGGTGAGGTGAGGTTTGGCTCTGCAACACTTAGTTGTTTTCTTGAGTCGTAGTCGTAGTCGTACCTCTAAACTTATCAAGAGATAAGTATTTATAATCCTGTTGCTACGGTTCCTAACAAACTGGACTAATCCTAATTTGCTAACTAACTATCGGATAACTCAGAATCTTGAATCTTGAATCTTCTTATCTTGAGTCTTCAATCTTCAATCTTGATCCTGGAGTCTTCTTATCCGCGCCGTAGATATAGAGAGTTAAAAAAGAATTTAAAACACATTTAAATTCTCTTGGACTGACTTCTTAAGTCAGGCTGAGTTACGCAGCTTGAAACTCATCAAGCTAAGTTCTTCGGGAACAAACCCGAATTCAAACATGAACTAACACGTATAATTATTAACTCATCCTTAGAAGTCTAAAGAATTAACTAAAACATATTTAGTAACTCTATTGAGCTGACTCAGTCTTCACGCTGAGTCGCTCAGCTTGAAACTCATCAAGTTGAAACTCAATATGTATATCTTAGTTTACGAACATAGCTTATCAAACATATTGATAATCTTACTAAGATATAGTCTAAGCTGATCGAACATATGCTCAGCTTATACTAAGTCTGAATCACTATAAGCGTTCAGTCTGACTAAGCTTCATAATTATGTTTAAGTTATATGTAGAACACCTCTTACAAACTTAACTTTGTCTCATCAAATCTTAACTGATGAGATCATTTTCCCAACAACTTCCATATGTTTGTAGACCTCTTCACTATCAGAGGCCTCCAATAACGTTTGGCAACTGTACGTTACACAAAAAAAATTATTTCTTAATGTTCAGGCATTTCACTTTCAAACAATCGATGACAGAGACTTTCCCCAAGTGTGTAATTACTTTCTCAATAACCGCCATTGGAAGATCAGTTAATCTTGTTTCTCTTACTTCAGTTTTTTGCCGTTTGTTTGATGAAGTAGATGCTTCCATGGTGATCGTTAAAAATGACTAGTGATTCTAGGGTTTGAAACTATTTGGGTTGTATTTTGGAGGATCAAAAGATGGTATGCAAACGCCGATCACTGAAACGACGTACAGTGGGAAATATGGCGCCTCGTCTGTGTAGTGCGTAGAATTACTTTATGGCCCCTTATAAATAAAATGCTATATTTGATTAGTAAGGGTATTTTTGTAAAACACTTAATTCAAACAAACACAATCTTTTTTTACTATCAAAAGTCAGTATTCCATTATCAATTATCATAGTTTCATAGTTTGACTACTAAAAGTTAGTATTCCATTTATCATAATTCCATTTTCATTCACAAACAGTAATTATATCATTCACAAACATGGTTTCATACTTTGATAATCAAGCATTTTTCATTCATAAGTCAGTATTCCATTTTTCATTCACAAGCATTTTTCATTCATAAGTCAGTAATTAAAAGTCAGTTTGACTATCAAAAGTCAGTATTCTATTTTTCATAGTTTCGTAGTTTGACTATCAAAAGTCAGTATTACTAGCAAACAATAATCAAATCATTTACAAACATTAATAAAGTCATTCACAATCTAATGATCGATCATATATATATATATATATATATACCAAAAAAGTATTGGATTACAATATTCCCAAACAATATTTAATTTACTCATTCACAATCTAGCTAATAGCGTATCCCTAATATTCTAGCAAATTTAACAAAACAAGCTATCCAACAGCAAACTTTACAATTGAAGACCCATGGAATGTCATTATCAAAACCCCTATCTACAATACTTAGCCTTGAAGTATCTATACGGTGGTCGGGACAGCCGAAATTGTACAAACTGAAATTTATTTCTTGCAAATCGTCCCGCCGATCCCTCATTATGGCTTGTATCGTGTTTAATGTTCGCTTCAAAATCTCAGCTCTATCGGAAGGGAAGGCATCATTCAACATGTCACTAGATTCCTCTTTAAGGCTGATGTCATCGCCTTCTCCCATCTTTATGATCCCTAGAACAAACCTTGCATCCATTTGTCATAAGGAAGATGCATTCTCAAGCATCTCCTTCACTACCCTCTTTTGTTCCTCTTCATCAAAGTTGAATAACTTCATCTGAAATGTACGTATAACACAAAATTAAAAAAACAAAGTTTAATAAAATGTATAATTAAACTTAATTACTTCAATAGATTACAAACAGTAAATGTATACGTATATATACCATTCCATCTCTATACATGATGTTTGAGTTTCCTGCTGCTCTACATTTGTTGACGAGCTCACTTCTACCCTGGCTAAACAACCCCCTCCTCACCCTTTGTATACTATCTACTTCCAATCTTCTGTAAACCTCTTCGCTATCAGAGGCCTCCAAAAAAGCGTGGCTACTGTAATAATTAAGATACACAAAAAATTTATTTCTTAATGTACAAGTTAACAATATTACCAAATAGATGAAAAATAGACAGATTGTATTAGAAACTTACATGCATTTGTACCGCACACAGTCGATGGCAGAGACGGCCCCCAAGTGCACAAAAATTTTCTCCATAACTCCCATAGGAAGACCACTTAATGTTGTTTCTCTTTTTTCAGTTTTTTGCCGTTTGTTTGAAGTAGAAGCTTCCATTGTGATCGTTGAAAATGTCTACTAATTCTAGGGTTTGAAACTGTTTGGGTTGTTATTTTAGATGATCAAAAGATCGTCTGCAAACGCCGATAACTGAAACGACGTGCAGGTGCAGTGGGGAAATATGGCGCCTAGACTGTGTAGTGTGTAAAATTACTTTATTGCCCCTTATAAATAAAATGCTATATTTGATTAGTAAGGGTATTTTTGTAAAAACACTTAATTCAAACAAACACAATCTTCTTTGAAAAATCAACCGGTGAGAGTAAATGATCTTTCCTTTTTAAATTAAACACACATTAATCACGGAGAATTCTTTTAACCGGTTTGTCTCTAATTAAATACGCCGTAAAGAGTATACGATATTCGAAGGCTTCAATCCCTAAATTTCCATCTGTTTCATCTAGTTTAATTCTTCTCTATTTCTTGTTCTTTGACATTTTTAAACATGGACAAGTCTTGGATGGGTACAAATAGGACCATGAGACCTTATTTTGAAGGAGTATTAGAGTTTATTAATTACGCATTGCAGAACTTGACGAAGATGAGGAACGCCGACCCACGAGTGAATAAACAACATCTAAAAATGCCATCTCCGTGTTCCAAATGTTTAAACCACATAGAGCATAAAGTGGAGGAAGTGCATCACCATTTGTTCAGCAATCGGATTGATCTAAACTACACGAAGTGGATTAAACATGGGGAAAAGAATAAGCCATCAACAAGTGGGCCAAAACCTGACAATTGTATAGCAGAGTTTGTTGAAAACACGGAATTTGGTTCACAAATTCCAACAGATGGACCAGAAACAGTAGAAATGGTTAATGCTACTAAAGATAATTTTGATGAGGAAGACCATGTCAAGTTTCAAGAACTATTATTAGACGTAGAGAAGCCACTTTACAAAGGATGTCCTGACTTTAAAAAGTTGTCTGCAATAGTCCAACTACTCAACTTGAAGAGCAAGTACGGATGTTCAGATAAGTTCTTTACTGAGTTACTACGATTGTTAAAAAAGATGCTCCCTGATGGTAACGAATTGGTGGAAAACACTTATGAGGCCAAAAAAATTATGAAATTGATGGGGTCAGCATACAGAAAGATACATGTGTGTATCAACAACTGCCTTCTTTACTGGAAGGAGGACGGGAAATTGACTGTGTGTCGAACTTGTGGGATATCAAGATGGAAGGTGGATAATAAGACACATAAAGTGTACGAAAATATTCCAGCAAAGGTAATGTGGTACTTCCCAGTTATACCAAGACTGCAACGACTCTTTAAGATACAAAGTATTTCAGAAGACTTAGGATGGCATGCGACAAGGAGGATAACAAATGGTGTTTTACGTCACCCGGCAGATTCACAGGCATGGCGAACCATAGATGAAAAATTCCCCGAAATTGGTAAGGATCCAAGAAATCTACGGTTAGGAATATCGGCTGATGGAGTTGACATCAACATAGGAAATAGGCATCACAGTGTATGGCCAGTCTTAACTGTCATATACAACCTTCCTCTATGGTTGTGCATGAAAAGAAAGTTTATCATGCTTTCGGTATTAATATCAGGATACCCTGGAAATGATATTGATGTTTTTTTGGAACCTTTAGTTGATGATCTGCAACGCTTATTCGAGGAAGGTGTTGATACATATGATGTTTCCACAAAAGAAAACTTTAAACTACATGCCGTTGTGTTATGGACAATAAATGATTACCCTGCACTTGGTACAATATGTGGCTACCCATGCAGTGGATTCAAAGGTTGTGGATTATGTGGGAAAGATACATATTGTGTTAGACTTCCTGCCTCATCAAAACAAAGTTATGCTGGTCACAGACGATATCTACCATTAACCATCCGTTCAGAAAGCAAAAGAAGGCGTTTAATGGACAACAAGAATTTGGCCGCTCTCCAAATCCAATGACTGGGGAACAAATATACAACGAGGTACAACATATTGAAAATAAGTGGGGAAAAGGATAACAAACAAACAATAAGACATTAGAAAACCAAGAAGATACGAGAGGCAGAGGTGGGAAGATTCAAAAGCAGAAAAGAAAAAGAAAACAATTAGAGGGTAGTTCAAGCCAAGTAAATGAAGAAAACGGTGCGTATTGGAAGAAATTCAACATTTGGTATCGAAAACTTAGGTATTTGAGGAATAGTTATGTTCAACATTGTATTGATTTCATGCATATAGAAAAAAATGTTGGAGAGAGTCTAGTCGGAACTTTGCTAAATGTTCCGGGAAAGACAAACGATGGACTGAATGCTTGATTGGATCTGGTTGAGTTGGGTATAAAACCAGAGTTGTTTGCAAGGCAAGAAGCATACAAAACAACACTACCTCCAGTAGGTTACACATTAACGAATGATGAAAATGACATATTTTGTGAAACATTATGCAACATCAGGGTACCACAAGGCTATTGTTTAAATTTCTCTAGTTTGGTCAGCCTAAAGGAAAAGAAGCTCATTGGCATTAAATCGCATGACTATCACATGATAATGCAAGAGTTTTTTCCCATTGCAATTTTTTCAATAATGCCTCAAGCCACACGATATGCTATTATCAGGTTTTGCTTTTTCTTTAAATCGATATGTAGCAAAGAAATCACATTACAAGAACTAGATAAGATGCAAGAAGAACTCTGTGTGACACTGTGCCTTCTAGAAAAATTCTTTCCTCCGTCATTTTTTGATATTATGGTCCATTTGACTGTGCACCTAACTAGGGAGGTAAAATTATGTGGTCCTGTATGTTCGGTGGATGTATCCCTTCGAAAGATGTATGAAGGTTATTAAAGGACATGTGCGAAACAGAAATAGACCAGAGGGATGCATTGCTGAGGAGACTATTGCAGAAGACACAATTGAGTTTTTCAGCGAATATCAAAAATCAATGAAAACTATTGGTATCCCACCTGATAAACATGAAACTGGTGAAGATGAGGAAGGAAAACCAATGTTGGCCGGCAAATTAAGTGAAGTTTCTGCGGAACTCTTTCAGAAAGCACATTTGTATGTAATACAGAATACAGATGAAATTGTACCGTATATTGAGTAAGTATTACTAACAAATGTCTATTTTGTTACTTATAATGTTTTATCATATATAATAATTAATCAAACACCTTGTTTCAGGCGACACAAGCAGCTTTTGGAAACAGAAAACCCGGGTAAACGAATAGCATTGCTGGAGAATGAGCACAGTAAATCTTTGGCTAATTGTTTACGCAATGAGGTAATCCGTATGTTATTTATAGTTGTTGCTTGTTGTTCCTTAAATTTGAAGCTCATATATACTTGTAATATATTAATAAAATTCAGGTTGAGAGAGTGTTAGCGATCTCCAAAGAAAGTGTATCAGAAATCGTAAGGTGGATTTCATATGGGCCACGCGCCACCGTAGTTAAATACGACGCATATAACATTAGTGGGTATACATTTCGTACAAAATCTCGTGATGGCAGGGTTTACCAGAACAGTGGGGTTAGTGTTGAGGCAATAGATCTGCACATATCCAAAGAAGTTGCAACCACAAGATAAAGATTTTATTATGGGGTTTTACAAGAAATATGGGTACTAGATTATTGTTTCAGGAAAATTCCTCTTTTCAAATGTGATTGGGTTAATCATAGAGTTGGTGGAGTCAAAAGCGATACTAATCTTGGTTATACGATGGTTGACCTGAATAATTTAGGCTACAAGGTTGATCCGTTCATATTAGCCTGACAAGCACGACCAGTATTTTATGTGAAAGATCAGCTAGATAAAAAATTGTCTATTGTCTTTAAGACAGCTCCCAAGAATTACAAAGATACATATGACGAAGTCGCTGAGGAATTTTGTACTGTCATTCACCCGCACAATGATAACATATTGCCACATGTAGATCGATTTGACTTGGGTAATGAATCACAAGACGATTACTATCGAACTGACTGTGGCGGTATTGTTATACGCAAATGAAGTGAACAATCTCTTGGTGAAGTTGGCACACTCTAAAGTTCATTGTATTTTTTGCTTAACTCATATAGATGATAAATTGTATCTTTTTAGTACATATATTGCCATTTATTACTTGCAAATTACCATAATATATTCAAAATCTGTTCATCATAACAGAAACAAAATATTAGAGTTACAACAGTTCCTATTTTATCTGTTTCATGTCAACAAAACGGCAACTGACTTCAAAATAATTCACAGTTTGACTATCTAAAGTCAAAATTCGGGGAAATGGGATATTAATCAGGTTAATTCAGTCAAAATGTTTCATACTGTTTTAGCGTCTTTTTCACCCTATTTTTTCCCGCACTTTTGCCTCTATTTTTTGGTATTTATATGCCTTCCAATATATTGCATCTGTTACACCAAGATACATCCTCTCCATCTATTATAAAATTTCATCTTCCATCCGTTTCACGAACATACTACCCTTTCATCTGATTTCATTCCCAAAAAATGGATGTTCCTGAATCGCAAAACCCTTCAAACCGCAACAGAAAAAAAAAATACATAGACTTTAGTTTCTTGATGAAAGAGGTTGATCAATACAACTTGAAGGACAAGAAAAGACTTGCAGATGTTGAAATGGATATTGCCGATAATCAGATGAATATAGACGAATTGAATCTCCGCATTTCTCATATTAATTCTGAAAAAGATTTCGGTTTTCGACAGGGCCCATATTGGTTTACTTGATTCTCAATTGGCTCATCACACAAGTATGTACGAATAATCAATTACGTGAGCATATTATCAAGTCTCATGACTCTCAAAACATGTACTCTGATGCGCTTGTTGATTATCTAGATTAGTTTTTTTTTTCTTTTTTATAATCTGTCTCTTGATGTAATGTTTTGAAAATTCACAGATGTTAATCAATGAATATTGTCTGTTGTTTGCTGTAATATTCGTTGTTTGTGTAATTCAATTGAAAACAAACAACATCCTCTTTTGAACTAACCAAACCGATTCCCAATTTCGAATTCAAAACGGTTCCAATTTTGACTTTACAAGATTTCCCATTTTGACTATCTAAAGTCAAACTTGGGGGAAATGAATTATGAATATTTTTAATTTATGTGACCATATGTACTGGATTTTGGCTACACTTAACTCATGTGTGACAAACTCAACTCTATGATTTAGACACATAAATAATTACTTCAAGTGACCATATATACACTCATGATTTAGACACACAGACACTTAATATGTGACTAAATATCAAATTTAATTAACTGTTTAATTTTGAAAACACACGATAAACTTTAGTCACAATGTATAAGTTATGTGACCATATGTACCGTATTTTGGCTACACATAATCATGTGTGACAAACTTGATTCTATGATTTAGACGCATAAACAATTACTTCATGTGACCATATGTAGACTCATGATTTAGACACACAAACACTTAATGTGGCCATAAACAACATGATACACATCTGTCATGATGTGTGGCTATTATAAAGTCATATAGTCACACATGATCATGCTAGAAATAAATGTGACTATATACTTTACCTTTTGGCCCCGTTAAACTTTAGACACACATAATAAGTTGCGTGACCATATGTACGATTTAGGCTACACTTAACACATGTGTGATAATTTCGATTCTATGATTTAGACACATAAACAACTACTTCATGTGACCATATGTAGACTCATGATTTAGACACACAAACACTTAATGTGGCTATAACCAGCATTTAGATACACATTTGTCATGATGTGTGGCTATTAGAAAGCCATATAGTCACACATGATGGTGCTAGAAATAAATGTGACTATATACTTTCCCTTTTGGGGCCATTAAAGTTTAGACACACATAATAAGTTGCGTGACCATATGTACGATTTTGGCTACACTTAACACATGTGTGACAATTTCGATTCTATGATTTAGACACATAAACAATGACTTCATGTGACAATATGTAGACTCATGATTTAGACACACAAACACTTAATGTGTCCATAAACAATATTTAGATACACATTTGTCATGATGTGTGACTATTAGAAAGCCATATAGTCACACATGATGGTGCTAGAAATAAATGTGACTATATACTTTCCCTTTTGGCGCCATTAAACTTTAGACACACATAATAAGTTGCGTGACCATATGTTCGATTTTGGCTACACTTAACACATGTGTGACCATTTAGAATCTATGATTTAGACACATAAACGATTTCTTCATGTGACCATATATGGCATTTAGTCATAGTAATTCAAGTGTGTGACAAACTATGGTCACAATAAATTAAGTGAGTGACTATTTATGGCATTTAGTCACATTTCCAAATTCATATGTGGCTAAATAATTAGCCAAAAAATAGTTGTAACCTTTAGCCACATAAATATTTGAATGTGTGGCGATACATTACCGAATGGTCACACGATCCGAGTTCATAAGTGGCTAACTAATAACGATGAACTTATTTTAGTACCTTTAGTCACATAAAAAATTCGAACGTGTGGCCGTTTAATTCCGACTATGTGTGACCAAATCGCAGATTTGTACTAGTGTATGTTGAAATTATATAAGTTGAACTCATGATGTTTAGTGTAAATATGAATGTATTTTTTTATCTTCTCTTTTTTATCTACTTTCGATATAAATTTTATTATAACATGATATTTTTAAAAATTGTATTCAAATTTAGATGTCATTTTTTATATATTGTTCATCCTTATTTTTTATTTTTCGCTGCAACGCGCGGACCCGTTTGCTCGTTACACTACATTGACAAGATTTGTTTCGTCTTTAATTATACATATCTTTTGATATGTTTTAAAATACGTTTTATCTGGTTTTTTAAACTACTCGTATGTAAATTCATAAAATAACTCGTTAATTTTTATTTGCTCGATGTAATATTTCAGATCTGAAACGATACCCTCTCAAATCTGAAATGATGCCCTTTTCAAATCTGAAAGGAAAACGACATCGTTTCAGATCTTAATTCCTATTGTTTTAGATCTGAAATGACCTTTGTTCATGTAATTATATATACATAGTCTAGTTTTAAGTGACAAATGACACCTAGTCTTTAAAAATCTATAATAACTCTAACACACAATATGAAATGGTATTATTTCAGACATGAAATAGTATAATTGCATACATGAAATAGTATTATTTCAGATTTTAAACAATACCATTTCAAATATGAAACAATACCATTTCAACTCCGAAGAAAACTCTTATACGAAATACTATGTAATATTTCATATATGAAACAATACCATTTCAAATCTGAAACAAATTCTGAACAAAATATCCAAATAAGAGAGGTTGGTCATTGTCATTTCACATGAATTGCATAGAAACATAAAGATTGGAAACGGTATTCTGAACACAATATCCTAATAAGAGAGGCCGGTCATTGTCATTTCTCATGAATAGCATAGAAACAAACCGAAGTTCTAACATCAGTTATAAAACAGAATGAGATAAGAAATTTCGAGATGAGCAGATCGAGTTTCTAAAATCTCATGCAGAACAGACAAAATCCGGTTATTGTGTTCCAAAATCAGCGTATGCTATTACATTAAATTGAGATTCCGAGTTAATATTTTGTAGATCTTTCGTGGATATGAGGCGGAGGCTGTGACAACATCCCAGCATAGGACTAGTAGCTTTGGCATAATTATATAATTCAAAATAAAAGTTATAAAGAAACATAGACATGACACGTATGCATTACTTTGTTTCAGTATTGTTATATATATATATACATATATATTTATTCCATTTAGATAATAGTTTCAAAAACCAAACCAAAATTCATAGTAATTATTCGGTTTTGATCCAATTCAATCCAAAAATCCAAATAGTCTAATTTAAAAGTTTCGGTTTCGTAATTCAGTTTTATCCGATCTGTGAACACCCATTGGCATGTTCATCTAATGTTGATGATGCTCATATAATTTTTGGTAGTTGATTTTGTTTGGCATAAAGTTGATTCATCTGGTACAAACAAATTAGTGAGATTTTTCATCAAAATTCAAACAATTTTCCGTTAGTGTGAAGGGCGTAAATGTAAAAGAAAATGGTAACAACTTCATTTTAGGTATTTATAAACTGTCAAATATACCCTTAACTGTATTTCTATCTGATGGTCCCGTATTATTATACGGATGAAGCAATGCTAGATGATTATCTTCTTAGTGTGTGTTTGTGTGTGTAATCGGTTAGAGAGAGAGAGCCGAGAGGTTGAGAGCAAAACACAAACACAAGTAACTTAGAATGCAAAGCTTAACATTGAAATGTGGGGGAAATGCCTTTATATAGCATTTCCCTAACTTTGAGTAATTACATATTACACCCCTCACTTTAATATTTCTAACAATCTCCCCCTAATTGAGGTGTGTAAACATTCACAACAAATAAATACATTAATCTAATAATAGGATGATTTGTTGCGAATCCCGAATGCCACTTGCCACTTGCGTATTTGCCTTCTGCTTGCTAGTGTCGTTCTCATCCTTTCTATAGCACGATAGGCTTCCGCATGTTCTTCATCAGTATAGGCTGCCCGGTTATCCCATACTTTCTGATGTATCTTATGATGGAGAAGTTTCAAAGTGTCGTCTGAATACGCCATGAGCTCATCAAGTCTGATGAAGATCTTTTCGCCTTTTGTATTCTTTGAGACGACCCCTCGATCACCTTTGAAGTTTGGATGCCCATCATAGATAACTGTCAATTCTTCAAGCTTTTCTAGATCTAGATGGCTCTGGTTAGGCTTTAAGAGATTGACTTTCAGATAGTTGTTTTCAGCTCCGAGTTGCGGATCATGTTCCTCAAAGTATTCCATTAAATTTCTCATATATTTCATCAGAGCACCCCTTCCAAACTCTTCTTCAGACCACTTTCCTCTTTTCTGAGAGAGGGTGTCAAAGATAAAGCTGATGTCTTCAATACTAACAAACCTTAAATCTGCTTCGTTGAGGAAGTATGACAGGTTGTTTGCTCTTCTGACATGAAAGATGGCATACTTTATTCAGAAGGTTGTCTGAGTATAGATATTGATAAGTTCAACTATAGGATACTCTGATTTGATATCTTCGGGTTTTGTCATGGACTGAGAGAGGATGTGTTCATATCTTCTTCTCTGTTTGTCGTCCATGTTCCGCAACTCAGGGGAAATAACCTGTATTAGCTCATTGATGAATTTGTTTGGAATTCTTTCTTCAAGATTAGCAGCATTGACAAAATAAGGTTTCCATATAGGTTGTTGGGCAGCACTTCTTGTGAACATATTGCCTGCATCAAGTCCTGGATCCCCACGATACACTGGAGGAGCAGGTGGCACAATGAAGCTCGTTGGCAAGGGTCATTCAGATTCTTGTCTTGTTTTCTCAACTGCCTCTCTCTGTTTGTTTCTTTCAAGTACATTGGCAGCTGATTCTTGAAACCGACCAGGAGAAGGAGGGAAAGTTTCATGAACTTCAACATTAATCCCACTGAGAACCCTGGACACGTCGAAGATTGATTTCTTTTGTTTAGGCTTTCTCCTAGCTTCCCTTCTGGAAATTGCTTCCCTTTCTTTTCTTTTAAGTGCAAGTTCTTTTTCACTGGGAATATCATCAAATTTGTGGAGAATTCTAGGAGAATCTGGACGTGCAGCAAACTCGACATATTCATCAATGCCTTTGAATAGTCTTTCCATCTCAGAATCCTCAGTCTCCTCCTCCGGTTGAGCAGAACTGCCTTCACCCACATGCCTTGCTGGTGATGTGTGAATAGACTCATATAAATCTTCCACTTATTCCTCTGAGTCACTAGACCAGTCAAACATCTCGGCATGGGGCTGCTCGTAAGGTATTTCACCTTCTTCAAGATCACTTAGCCTCGGTTCAGATTGTTGCTGAGGTACATAAAGTACAATTTGTTTTTCAGCATCTTCCTTTTGTTGTCGTTCATAAACTTCATCGGCCATTTATTGTTGTTGTTGGTGTTGACTTCCGGACCCAGTTGAACTTGTACCTTCAGATAAGTATGAAGTAACGAGTGGGACAGGTACAGTAACAACAACTGAGGGAGCAGACATGTATTTTCTCCTTTTCTCCCCCTCGGGTTGATCATCCGGATCCTGATCATCCCGTCTCCTCTTACTCCCCTGAGCCTGAGCCTGACAGGTTGTTTCTAGGCTAGTCAGCCGGTCTGTGACTTTTGATAGGGAGGTGTAGAAACCTTTGGTGATCCCATCAATTTTTCTGTTTACATCTTCATGAAACTCTTGAAAGTCATCCATGGAAATTCCCGATGGACGCTGTTCGTTGCGAAGAGTAGTTAGAAGGTCTTGATCATGTGCAGATTCTGGCCTTTGCTCCAGAATTCTAACGTACAACATGCTCTTTAAAGCATCTACAGACATTGTGGCAGGATCAGGTTGTGATTAAGGCTCTGGAACTGGAGTACGGGCAGCAAGAAGTGTTTCAATTCGGTTTAGCTGCTCAGCTTGGGCCTTGGAAGCTTGCTCTATCCGATCCAACTTTTGATTTGTCATCTGCAGTTGTTGGTGGATTGGTGACACGGCTTGTTGAATATGTTGGTGAAGTTCTGCACGTGTAATAAACCCGGAATCACGAAGACTTCCGGTTAAAGTACCAGCCACATAGGTAGTACTACCTACTGGAGCAGCAGGGATGTTGGCTCCAGCAGGATTTCCTTCCAATCCTCGAATGGCACCTGAAAAAGTACCACCTCTGGAAGTTGAGGAGACTTGTTGAGTCAACAAGCTCAGTGCATCTATGGTAACACGGTGTTGATCAACATATGCGGAAATCCGCGGTATATCAAATTGTGCATGAAAAGGAGTCGAGGACGAGGGAGGCGGTCCTCTTTGTTCAATAAGTCCAACACCCAGTTGGGGTTGACCCAGTGTATGTGCTATAACCCTGTGCAATAAATACGGTGCCTGTTGAGAGACACCGTAGTGGCTTTGTACGGCAGAAACTTGCACGGGTGGGATCACCGCGAATATGAGTCCCAGCAATGCTAGGCCCCATAGTAGATGTGGCTTCCCGGCTTTCTGGGTTTGGGGAACCCTCAGCACTCATTTTTTCTTTTCTCACCTCCTCTCTATCACTCGCACTCCTAACTACAAAACTATCTTCATCATCACCGCTACCAGCACCATACCCCGCATATTGATCAGGTTGAATGAGGGAGTCAGGGGTGACAGAACCAGATTCAACAGATAAGGAATGACTTGGCGAAATGACTGGAATGTCATGTTCATGGGCAACTATGGCCCTTCTTGCTGGAAGTACGTCAGCAGTATGGGTGGAAGGATTCAAAGGGATGACAAGCCCACCTGCTTGAGGAATTGTAGTGTCAGGTTTAACAGTGGGAGTCACTTCAGGTGAGGTTGATGGTGGTTCGGTTAGTTTCATGTAGGAGGGGGTGCTTTCATGGGGTTTGTCTATGGGTCTTTCAGGGGTGCCCATGGGTGATTGGATAGGTTCAAGAACATGGGCACCACTTTGGTGAGAAGCTGATTCAGCATGGGAGGATTCAGAACTGGATGACTCAGAGGTGTCAAGACCAAGTTCAGTAATAACAGCTTGGGTTGGGGTGATATGGGGAATAGTTTGGACAAGTTGGTGTACGGTGGTGGAATCATACGCATCCCCTCCCTCTAGACTCTCAACACCTTCACCCTCTTCTCCACCCCTCTCAATACTTTCTGTCTGCACGTCCCGCTCAGCATCTCCCGCAGATGTCTGAAGCCTAAGTTCTACATGCTCACCAGGTGCTACTCCTCCCTGGGCAGGTCTGGCCGACTCTGGCTCGACCATGGGAGGTATTCCTACACTCTCCCTATAACTTTTAACAATATCATTCTGCTCACAAAGGTCTAAAAGAGATACAGGGAAGGGTCTTGGAATTGGCATGTTGGCTGGAGCGGCAGGTTTTATATACAAGAAAAGTTTAGGAGTAATAGTAGGTAAACCTGTCCTCCGAGGAATATCAGCATTCCGACCCATCACAAACTGGATGATCATTGGTAGGAAGCGGTGGTACGGCAGCATGTTTGCATCTTTCTGCTTTTGGGAATTCTTCCTTTGCATAGTAGCTTTAATATCTTGGAATAGAAGAAATGCATAGTCTACATGCATATGGTTAGCTGCAGCGACAAATATTTTGAGCTGATACTCAGTGGGGAATTCATAACCCGAGTGCTTTGGGGTGAGACACCTTTGAAGCACTGTCATTAAAGTATTATACTTTGGGTGCAAGCTGTTGCGTTTGAATTGACCTTTACGTGTGAGCTCACCATCATACCCCATCTCCATTATAGCTGCAAGACATGCATCCTCATCTGGGATTTCCTCAAAGTCTGTTGTAGGAGGTCTGATGTCTGCTCTGGGTAGGGCAAAAAATTTTCTAAGGCGACTAAGAGATATATTGACTTGAAATTCGTCGACCTCAGCATGGATTACTTCATAACCCCTGTCATTGATCCGCACATCACATGTTTTCCAAAATTGTTTAACGTATAGTTCAGGTACATGTGTGCCTGTTTTGGCTGGGTTATAGGTCAGCAGGTGATTGAGTGGATGTATTTTGAGAATTTCAGTGACAATTGGGTAGGTAAGGTTTCTCAGTTTTCTTAAAACAACAAAATGGTTGTTTTCATGAGATTTGGTGTTAAGGAATTCTGCTTGGGGCATGATCTCCTCTGGGTCACGTACAGCTTGAGCCATTCTATCTGTACAGATTGATAAAACAGTTAAGTTAAGGATAAAGAGATATGCATGACAAAAGTTTAACCCATGTTGATCAATGTTCTAACACCCCAAGTGTTGAACCCTCACTGTGTACAGGATGATTTTTAGTATAAAAAAGTTGTTTTGAAACTTTGAGAGTGTCAATTAGATAGCGCTGAACAACTTTGTAGTATTGGAGCATAGTCCAAAAATCACCCTAACACCTCTTTTTAGGCCAAAAACCAAATTGTTAGTGTATGTTTATACCCCCCAAGAACACGAAGAACATTTTTCGAGATTTTTGAAATATTTTTACATCAAAGTGTTCCTCAAGTGTTCAAAATACCCATCGCATACTTTGTTTCATCAAACAAGTTTGTTTCGTGTACCAAACATCCCTTCAAAGTGTTGAAAACCTCATTCACATATGGGTGTTCTAGGCCAAAAATTACCCTTTTTAACTCAAAATCTTCAAAATGTAAACCGTACAAGTTGTTACCTTTGAGATTAGGAGTATTTTGACACTAAAATTGCTAATTTTGGCACAGTAACGGAATGTTTTTCGAAATCAAGTAACTAACAAAACGAGAGAACACTTAGTCGAATTTTCGAATTTTGAATCGTGTGAAGGACGTTTGGTAACTGATGGGTAACTTATGTCAGTGAAAAAAGACACGTGTTGTGCTCTGATTGGCCATCCAAGTCGGTTAAAAACACGGCTGATAGCCAATACGAATGGTAAAGAAACCCGGCTGATAGAAGTGTTGAATCGCATGCGATTAACTCTTTGGTGTGTTAATCGCATGCGAATCACCCTTTGGTTAATAGCATGGGAATCACTCTTTGTTTATCAATCGCATGCGAATCAACCCTTGCATGCGAATCAACCTTTGTTTATTAATCGCATGCGAATCACCCCTTGCCTTTGTTTATCAATCGCATGTGAATCACCCCTTGCATGTGAATCAACATTCGTTTATCAATCGCATGCGAATCACCCCTGGCATGCGAATCAACCTTTTTTTATCAATCACATGCGATTAAGTCATACTTGCTATCAAATTGTTTGAATCGCATGTGATTGAACCAATACTTGAAAATTTTATGAACAATCAAAATATCTGAATTTTGAGATTTGAAACTTTAGTTTTTCAGATATGTTTGATTTGAACGTTTGTTTGACACACTCCCCCTAGACTTAGGCTTTGTTTTTGAAAGTTTTTAAGTTTAGACCAAGTCCTTAATTTGGGGTGTGTTAGTTGTAGTAAACTTCTCACCCTACACATGTGCCCAATGTGTATCAAAGTTCTCCCCCTACACATTTGCAACATGTGTAAAACCAGGAACAAACTCCCCCTCGATTGATGCAGTGGATATCTGCACAGAGAACAAACAGTATAACACCTACTCTAAACAAAAGAAAAGAAAGGAAAAGAAAAGAAGGTAACAGTATGCTAGATTTGTAGATTGAGCATGCCTAACTTGATACCAACTCAGTGAATCGACTTTCGTCTAATGGTTTGGTAAACAGGTCAGCCAGCTGATTTTTAGTAGGCACATACTGTAGCTCAATTAATCATTTCTCAACGTTATCTTTTATGAAGTGATAACGTATATCAATATGCTTGGTTTTAGAGTGGTGTACCGGATTGCAGGAGATGGAGATGGCGATGGCAGACTGAGAGTCACATAAAACTGGAATTTTGTCATACCTGAGACCAAAGTCTGATAATTTTGTACGTATCCATAGACTCTGTGAGCAGCACATTGCAGCAGCAACATACTCAGCTTCTACTGTAGAAGTAGATACGCAGTTTTGCTTCTTTGATGCACAACAGACTAACCGATCTCCCAGAAAGTGTGCACTATCATAGGTGCTTTTCCTATCAATCTTGCAACCGGCATAGTCAGCATCGGAGTAGGCATGGAGATCCAGATTTGAGTCCTTGGGATACCACAGACCAAGATCCATAGACCCCTTGAGATATCTAAAAATACGCTTAACAGCTAACAGATGGGACTCCTTTGGATTCGCCTGATATCTGGCATAGAGATAGGTAGAGAACATGATATCTGGACGACTTGCAGTTAGGTACAGTAAAGATTCAATCATCCCACGGTAGGTTTTCAGATCTACAGGAGAACCATCAAGATCTGCTGATAGTTGTGCCTTAGCAGCCATGGGTGTGGATATGGGTGTGCAGTTAGTCATATCTTACTTCGTGAGAAGATTTTTGATGTACTTGGATTGGCAAGTAAAGCTGCCATGACTTAACTGCTTCACCTAGAGTCCGAGAAAGAATGACATCTCTCCCATCATTACTATCTGCTTAACCTTTCATCTCTCCCTCCCTCTCTCGCAAACATTGTGTTAAGAAATTAAGAAAAAATTAATCGATTGAGTTAAATAAAGCTAGCTAGCAATGGAAGGTAAAGGTCGTCGTCTATTGAATCCAAATCTATGGAATACAGGTTAGATTTCCTAGAGCCTGTAAGTAGTTCATCACCAGTTTCTGTGATCACAGAACATTTGTTTTTCTTGAATACGACTACCAGATCTTTGTCACAAAACTGTCCGATGCTAAATACATTATGACCCAATCCTTCAACATAGGAGACTTTCTTGATCTTGATGTGCTTCTTCTCAATGTCTCCGTACCCCATTATTGGTGCAACATTGTCGTTCCCAAAATGTACATTCCTGGAGTACTTAGGAACATAATTCTTGAGAAGACTTTTGTTGCCGGTCATATGTTTGGTAGAGCCGGAGTCAAGGTACCACAAGTGAGGCACCTGCAAAAAGAGAATAAATCACGTTTAGGTCCCCATATCTGAATGGGTCCTTGATTGTTAGTCCCTAGAAGTGATTGAGTAGTGATGTTGTCTGGTGGTGGTGGTGAAACTTCTACTGTTCTATTCTTGAGTACCCATGTGGGTTTAATCTGTTGTCGTGAAGGAATAGATTTGGAAGAAATTGGCTGAGAAGAAAGTTTCTTTACCACTGTTGGTTTGACAGTTGATGGAATCGGAGGTTTTGGATTCGGTAGAGTTGCGGAAGCGTTATGTTTGCGAATCCATGGTTGTGAGGAATTCTTAAGAATTCTTTGTGGCCTCGGTGCATCAACTTGTTTAGGGTGAACTGGTTTCCTTGCAGAAGTGGATGGTACCACTCGTTGTGGATGTATTTGCTTGGGTTTGGTAGATTTAGCATTTTTGTACGATTGATTGCATGAGCGGTTTGTGGAATGCAGGTAGTGTTCATGAGCGCACCATGCATTTTTTAATGCTTCATACCCTTGTCGTCTGTATACTTCCAGTTCCTTGATCGTCAAGAACCGTTTTGATTTGTTTAATCGTTTAAGTGCATGAGATTGACGAGTGGTGATCCACTGATGAATGATGTGTCCTTTTGAGTTTAAAAACGGGACACATACTTGATTAGCATAAAAATCAGTCGAATCAGCAAATGGCATAATGCCTAAAGATTTTCGCAATTGATCATAACAGCATTTAAGTTCACAGTGTCCATGAGTACAACCATCACTCATACAAAACATGGTAGAAGCAATTTTGTCTTGCGAACAGGAATGATTACAGACAGAATCAAACATCAAAATATTTTCACAGACAAGTTTCAAATTTGAACATTTCCTAGTGGATCTAGGAATTACTCTCTTCCAGTTTATGTTTATTTTACGCTCCACACTCCCGATCTTCTTCACATCTGCAGCAGAATGTAAAACGTTAGAATTGAGTCGTGGTCGACTAGCAGCTGCTTTGGAGGATTCAGGAATGTCAATGTTCTTACGAGAAATGTGATTAGAAGTGGAGGTGGATGTCTGTTTTTGTTTGAAAATCTGTTTAAGTTTTAAATTTACCATGGATAACTTATTAACATATTTTATCTCAGTTTTGACATCTTGAGAAGATGTAGACACATGTTTGGAACCTTCAATTCGTTCATCTAATATGGTTCCCTGTGGTGAGAAGGTAAATGGAGTGGATGGTTCCAGTGAAGTTTCGACCTCTTTGATTCGTTCAAGCAATTCAAAATTTTCTTTGCACAAGTCGTCAATGATCTTGCCATCAAGATTGAATACTGTTTGGAGACGCTTGTGGAGGATGGCGTTTTCTTGATCTAGTGGAGAGGGTTCAGATGTGGTTTCTGATTGGAAGACTTTGGTAAGGTCATCTTGAACTAGATGAGTGAAGCAAAACTCCTGTAAGGTTTGAAACCTTTGCTGTAATTCCTTGTGGGGAATGTATTCAACAGTGGGCTTTGGTGAAACAGGAGAGTAGAGTTCTTCATCAGAATAGACAGAAGATGAAACATCAGTATCAGATGATGACGTGAGACAGGTGAGGTATGAGTCATTGAGATCAGAGTAGTCAAATGGAATTGCAGTTATGAGATTAAGGGTTCGTTTGACATCTTTTTCAATACGTTCCTCTTCTTGACCAATAAAAACCATCCGTTGGGTAAGGCCTTCGCCAAACAGATCAGCATTATATAATTGTTTGTACGTAATCTTTTCAATTTGAAGCACAGCCCATCGAATTTCCATCTGGAGAAAGGACGTTCCTTTTCTTTGTATTGAGAGATGGTCTTTTCACTTTGATCACATTTGGACAGAAGATACTCAAGTTCATTGATTCTAGAGTAAAGAGTACTTAGTTCATTCCTAAGTTCATTTTTGAGAATTTCTGAATCCTTTTCAGCACATACACATTCTGCTTTAAGATCTAGTATAGTGCTATTTGTCTTATCAGTTAATTCTAAGAATTCAGATTCTTTCACAGCTAATTGAGACTTAAGGCTAATTAAATCGTTGTCTAACTGTTTAATTACTATTTCTGCCTCTTTATCCTTGTTGCGTGAAACATCTTCTAGAACTTGATTTCTAGTGGTTAACTCTATTACCTGATTTTCTAACTCTTTGATTCGGATTAATATGGTTTGTATGTCTTCATGTTTAAAACCCATATTATAGTTAGAGTTAGAAGATACCTTCCCGCTTTCTGTACCAATGGACATCATCTCATTTGTACTTGACATGATTAGTGATGTTTGTGAGAAATGATCGTTCACTTGTAAGATGGTTTGATTGTTCGAAAACTTGACCTGATTTTAAAGTGATTTGAATGATTGATTAACGAACTAAGTCTTTTGAATTTCAATTTTGAATTAGATCTTAAAAGATTAAATTCAACTTTGAACTAAATAGACTTGAGGTAATGTAATTCACCTTTGAATTAAATCTGATTTAAATTAAATTCAATTATGAATTAGATTGTTTGATTAAGTCCAAATGTCTTAGAGTTCTTTAATTCAAGTCCAAAGAGTCAATCATTTGTCCAAGTATAAGGAATAACCGATTGGAATTTGTCTTATCGAGTGTGAATACAGGTCAATCGAATGCGATTAGGTGTCCTTGAAAACAAGCAGAATAAGAACTTAGTATTGATGGTTAATCGAATGCGAATCAATCCTGTTTCATCAAACACTTGGAAAATAAACTGTTAGTCCTGTCAATCGCATGCGATAGCCAATATGGAATTTATAAGTGATCCAATCAAATGTGATTCACACGGTATTTAGGCTATGTTATCAACTACTTCTATAAGCCGCACAGTCCAATCGCATGTGATTCACTGAACCCGGCTTATAGCTATTTGATTAACACTTAGGTGTTCCAACTTGACAAAATTCTATAAGCCGCCCCAAGAGTCAATCGCATTGACCAAGGAACCGGCTGATAGACTCTGATGTGTCCTTGTTAAATCAGATTGCCATACCCTGAATAGTGTCTAACTACTTGTACTTGATTGGTATGGCAAGTACTTGATTTTCCTTGTACAACACTTAAACTATTAGGAATTTATAATTAAATAAATTACAAAATCTGATTTCTTCTTCTTCCAGTTGTACATTCAGACCAAGAACACCATAAATGCTTAAATACCCAGAAAATTTAATGTTGAAAAAGGTGGGTATTTAATGACTTTCTTGACTTAATGTGTATAAAAACGCCCACGGTTTGTGTTTTTCCTTAAAGAATGTTTTATAAACTTTGTAAGAATATAGAAACAACTCAAAGGAAAGTTTAAAGAAAATGTAGTTCAAACCTTTAACGAGTTCTACCTGTAGAAATCGTTTGGGCTTGAGATTTTCTTGAAGAAAGATGAAGTTCTTGAACCTTTGTCAAACCGAGTGCCTTTTCTTCTTGGAAGCTTGAACACTTCGAGATTTTGTTGTCTTCTTTCGAACAATCATGAGCCAAAAACAAGTTTGGCTATGATACAAATTGATGGTCCCGTATTATTATACGGATGAAGCAATGCTAGATGATTATCTTCTTAGTGTGTGTTTGTGTGTGTAATCGGTTAGAGAGAGAGAGAGCCGAGAGGTTGACAGCAAAACACAAACACAAGTAACTTAGAATGCAAAGCTTAACATTGAAATGTGGGGGAAATGCCTTTATATAGCATTTCCCCAACTTTGAGTAATTACATATTACACCCCTCAATTTAATATTTCTAACACTATCAATATAGTTTAAGAAATAAAAACCTTCTATAAATTGTAGATTTGATGAAAAATGAACGATCTAGATTACCTCTTATACCTCTAACAAGATTTTACCACTTACAAGAACCTCACCCTATATTTATTGTTAGAACCTATAGGGGAGGTGAATAGGTTATATTCCCACTTTTTGAAGTTTTTAACAATATTTGCAAGTAATTAAATAGTTTAAGGAAGAAAGATATCACCAACGTAAGTAGCTAGGACACAATGATTTATAGTGGTTCAAGCAAGGGGTTAACAACCTTGCTCTACTTCCACTCCTTGGCCTCACCCACCAAGAGTTTCTCCACTATATTCTCACTTTGAAGGTAGAGATAAACCTTTTAAACTTCTCTTTTATAGCATACAAAAATTACTCTTCACTCTTGCAAACAAGGCTAAGATAAACCTCACATCACACTAACTGGAAAGGCTAAAGTTGATCCTCACTTCTCTCTAATTCTATATACTAGATATGATCCTCACACTATTACAAATATATACGAAGGTATTATAGTGTTTGAACTTTGAATGCTTTCACTCTTGCTTGAATCTTGATCTTGAAAGATTGAATAAATATCAAAAACTATGAGCTCACTAGATTTAGTATGTATTTTGTGTTTTTCAGATTGCAAGAGGTGAGTAAAATATAGAACTTGAGTTTCCTTAAATAAGAAAAAATGTGCAAGCTCAAAAAGTGTCCAAACTGTCCACGGTCGACCGTGGCATCGACCGTAAGTCTGCTGGAACTTTTTGAGCCTTGCAAATAAAGACATTGGCCTTTTACCAAAACCACACACAACCCACTTTTACCATAAAAATGCACTGAAAAGGAGCTTAAGAAAAGTTGGGTTGATTCCATACTTCTTATGTTTGAATTTAATAATGAAAATAGTAGTTTGGAAACCAAATACTTAATATATGTTGGAAGTTTACCTCTTTGAGAGATTCATTTTGCTAAATATGGTGTTGTCTTATTTCAAGGGGAGATTGTGTTTGGTATTTGTCAAAATGGGAAGTCTTTTACTTTGTTTTTCAAGATTGTGATTTATAAAAAGTTTCTCAATTTTTATAAAAGTTTTTATAAAAATTATATTATAAAAACATAAACTTACTTAATTATTTTTTGTAATCACATAAAATTTGAATATATATATATATATATATACACATATATATATATATATCTGTGTGTGTGTGAGTGCACATATGTTCATGTTAGTAAATACAATTATATAAACATATTATATATTTTTGTGTCAACAAAAGAGAATATTTTATAAGTCAATTTTTCCCAACAATCTCCCCCTTTTGTTGAAAACAAAAATTTACAATTTGTATAAAAACTATATATAAACTTTAACATGTTAACATGTGCATATATATATATCCTCCCCCTTTTTGTCTTAACAAAAAGAGAGCTCACCCTTGACTTAAGCTTCCCTTAAGGTGAGAACTCCCCCCTTGAATGTAGAACTCCACTTCTTGAGGTGTTTGATCTATATAAAACACATGGAAATACTACCAAGGACATGCCAAGGAGATGTGGGTACAAACAATAATCTAAACATGCACTAATCACAAACTAAAGATCAAATATAGGAATAAGAATCATAACAAAGCATACCATATCCAAGTAATTGTTCAACAAGCATACAAGGAGTTAAAGTTGTTCACCAAACATAAACATTCAAAGTAAATTGTTTTGTCAAATAAACTCCTAACCCATCATGGTTGAGAAGCTTCACCCCCGTCGGTGCCGGAATTGCACTTAAGTGCATTCATTATCGTCCGCAACATCCCTTGACCACTTTAACCTCCTTCTTAAAAGAACGAGTCTCATTTCTCAACTCGTTGATGTTGCGATGAAGTACCACTAGCTTCTCATCCGTTGAGCCTTTAACCGTGCCGTACTCCAGTGGTATAGCGCTCTCTGCCTCCATCTCTTCCTCGTCACCAAACATGAACATGTCAACATCGGTTTCCGTATCTCCGGAAGATGAGGAGGGTGCTCGCTTCTTCCCTTTGTGGGAAGACATCTTGTGAATTGTCTCAAGGTCAATCGCAGTGGAGGAAGCCGGAGTAGAAGCTATGTGAGGAATATGCGGTAAGTTTGTAAAGAGCAGTGATAGAAGACGACCATAGGGAAGATCCCTATGGCTAGTCATGAGTCCACTCATGAGTTTCGCTAGAATACCATGAGGTTAACCTCCATCCCTGTTTTGAGGGTATGGAGGAGGACGACTTAAATGGCACTGATCTGGGAGTGTTTCCCAGATTTGGGAAAGATGTTGGAATCGATGATATTGTTCCACACGTCACATTCGGTAAGAAGAACTCTCCCGAAAAGAGTTGTTGCACTCTGAAGAACATTGGGCTTGCAAATTGGTGTGCAGCCCGTGTACGGGTTTTTTAAGAAGATTAAAAGCTTTTACATACTGGTGTTTTAAAATTTGTAAAATGGAATTACTAAATAAATACTACACACGACTCAGGCAAGTATGACCTGGTCAGTAGTAGTATAGATCGGGTAAGACCTAGTATCGAACCACAGGGAAAAGATTTTGGCAACTACTAGTATTCAAACATCATCATTGTTTGGTAATTAAACAATAAAAAGTGATTTATCAGATTAGGATTAATTATAGAAAATAGTTTACACAAACAGAAAAATCACAAACGACCAGATAATCAAGGAAAAGATCACCCAGGCTTCAGAATCATCCTGGCTAGTTATGGCAATATTTATTTTAATTAAGTTGTTGATGACTTGATAAATTGCAGTGAAGCACACAGCATGTTGTTCTATCTAATACTCACAAATCATATTATCATATAAATCATCCCTCGAGTTATCGAGACTCTGATTGACAATCAAACATAACATGTAAGCATAGAATCACAAAATATAACACAGGTCCACTTAACCATGTTCAAATCCGGCTACAAGATATATATTCTGTCAAATAATATTTCTTATAGCTTTCAGAACTTAGGGAAGTGTCAAAGTGATTGGAAATGGTTTAAACATAAGAAACAACAAACTGAACTGTAACAAAGGTGCACGTGACCACATGTCAAAGACATGTGGTAGCATAGGTCCATGCGATCGCATGCACATGGCATGCGGTCGCATGGCCTAATTTTACAGCAGAAATCATTTTTGTGCACCAAGGATCGAACACGTACAACTTGGACTTTCATCCACGGTTATAAGCAGATAGAAATGAGCACTATGAAGTCATGAACCCAGCAAGACTCGAACCACGTGTGTTGGATTCAAGATCAAGCCTTATGTTATTTCCTTAAGATATCATCATGTTAAGTACCATTTCTAGTACTTAACACATGCAAAGTATGAAACACGTAAGCATGCACATAGAATCATAAAGATCAGATTCTTAATGACATTTGGAGTTCATTTCAACCTTAACATGCTCGAGAACACCTTTTCAATCCTTTTTGTTATTTTGTAGTCGTAATGATCAAATAGTATACTTAAACACTTGAAACTTTCATTTAAGACGTTAAGCATGTGTAAAACCACAATATGATAAACATGACCAACTTGTTGAGACCTGAAATGATCAAAGACAAGTTCAAAAAATGCTTTTCAAATGACAACCTTGCTTGTTACACCATTTCTAGTGATAACTATACAAGATCTTGAGATTAAACCATCATTCTTGAATATGCATGGAATGTAACCTTTAAGTTTTCACGTAAAAGATTAAAAAAACATGAACATGAGCATATTTAACATAATACATGATTAAACACATTTATATCAATGATCAAAACATACTTTTTTATATCAAATCATCAACAAATGATTTATATTGCCATAACTTGGCCAAGAATCATCTTGGCCCAAGTGAAAGAGTTTAGTGACTCATTACAAGTACAATAACAAGAAAAACACTTTGATACATGTTAACAACAAGAAATGATTAGATTATACCAACCAGTCTTCAAGCTATATACTCGTTTCATTGAAGTTCTGAGCTTCACTAAGCTTCAACACCTTCGGAGCAGGAATCGGGAGTGTTTGGAAGTGAAGAAACGTGTGTGTGTTATGTGTGTGTTTTCTCTGTGAATGGTGGTACGTTCAACTGATCTGCAATTGGCTTCTTATATAGGAACTTAAACGGGACCCTATGCGATCGCATGCCCCTGCCATGCGATCGCATGGCTTTGCGGTGGCTATTGACAAGACAGCGTAGCTTGCAAAATTCAACAAGTGGCAAAGCTAGATTCGGCCCTACCATGCGATCGCATGGTAGGTACATGCGGTTGCATGGCTCTGTACTTTTCAACAGTTCTTTATTTTTCTTCAGTTTTGCACTTGTTTAACTCGGAATCTTCACTTTTAGTCTTTTTAACCTGCAATGGTGAAAACAAAGCATTTGGGATAGTAATACGTACAATTCACCTTAATTACGGCTTAAATGCGAGGGTTTTCGATATGTAAAACATATATAAATACGGATATATCACAAATCAAGCCAATAATCTCTGGCATTGTGAAGGCGACGGAAAGGTTGGTAAGGCTATGGGCGGTACTATAAAATTTCAGGCCGGACGAAGGGATGTGTAAAGGCATGCCAAGTTGTACTAGGGTGAAAACAAAATCTTTCCCTTCGATAGTGAAGGTGATGAGTTCCTCATCCTCATTATAGTTAAATGAGGCATAAAACTCAAAACTGCGGTTTTCGTATAGGACACTTGAGAGGGTAAAGAATGTAGCCCACCCAATGGCATCAAAGGTGGCTTGTGTCTTACATTGGTCGAGTGGGTCAACGAAAACTAAACTACCTTTGTTTATACCACGTTTTTAAGAGCATTATCGGATTGATGAGGTGTAGGATTATCCTTCTTCTTGGAAGTTGAAGTGCAAATGCGAGGCATGATTATCTATTAAGACAATGATCATATAATTATGCACAAATATATAACATAAGGACTAGTGTGTGTCTAATGTGTAAACCATGTTCATTTCATCTTGTCATGACACCAATGTTATAAACGACTTTTGTTTTGTAAAAATATGACAAGATACATGATACTTCAATATATATGAAACATATTTGAGAGTGTGCTAATTGAATGTAACAAACTCTTTGAAAATATGTTCATAATGTGTGTGTGTGTCCTAATCGCGAGAAGTTTTTCAAAATTTTTGTGAATCATGTGATTACTAATGTTATTCAATATATATTAAGTAAGAATAAATTGAATTTGGGAATGAAAATTCAAAAGAAAATTGAGAATTTTAAAATTTTCCAGGAGGCCTGACGGTCGCTGCACGGTATCGATCGTGGATCGACCGTGGTGCGGCTGGAAGAGTTCATGAAAACAACGGTCGATGGACTAAACCTATCATTTATACACTAATTTAATCTTATTTTAACAACTCAGATATCATTTATTCTTATACTAAACCTATCATTTTTCTCTTACATATTTTCTTGTTAAAAATACCATTTTCTAAACAACAATGCTAACATATTTTTTTCTTAAAAATCAAACAAATCCTAAGGTCACATCCATTGGTGCAAAAAGAGAATCCTAAGAAAAGAAGGAAGAAACAATGGTGAATATATACCTTTGGTGAAGGGAAATTCGTGAATATGAGAAGACAAGAAGGAAAGAGTCTTCAACCGTAGATCTACCGTGACTCGAACCGTAGCTTCAACCGTGCCTTCAATCGTGAGGTAAGAAAACTTGATATTGTGTAATTTTTGTGGTAAAAATCGAGTTTTTCATGAAATTTTAAAGCTTCAAGATGTCAATGGTGGCTAGGGTTTGTGTGGGTGTGATAGGGTTTCATGAAATTTTGGTATTTGCCAAAGTGGTAAGTCTTTTAATTTGTCTTTCAAGATTTTGATTTATAAGAAGTTTCTCAATTTTATAAAAAAAAATTTATAAAAACTTAACTTATTTAATTATTTATTTTGTATGCTCATAAATTTTGAATGTTTGTTTGTAGGTATCTTCGACGTTATCTTCTACTTGAACGCGAATCTTGACGATAGAAGCTTTGGCAATTTGATGAAGATTACATTGTACACAATAATTATGGATATTTATTTGTTTGAATATATGTATGTATAATTGCACGTATGTTAATGTTAGTAAATACAATTATATAAACATATTGTATATTTTTGTGTCAACAAAAGAGGATATATTTTATAAGTCAAATTTTCCTAATTATATAAACATATTGAACGTTCACATTGTATTGTTTCCTGGTTCATTAGTTGGGCGTGCAGCTGTGTGACCCTTTAGTGACTCATAGTGTCCATGGATGTGATGACACATGTACACTATCCCTGCACACAATCTAGCAAACTCCCACTTGTGCACGATAGTTACACTCCCTTGTTCATCACGGGCCTAATGAGGTCCCTAGCTAGACACTTAGGTTAACCACGACTATAAGTTCTCTTATGTCCAAAGATTCTGTAATCATCTACTTTGATTACCCGGCTTTTCCTTTTGCATCGCGATATCCCATAAGGTGGATTTCAGACATGGAGCACGTGATCTATTCTGAAAAATCCAGATTATGTTTCTCGACTTCTGATTTCGACTAACTACATTTACGGAATTACCATATGATGTCCATCATTCTATCCGAGCGCGGCCACACATTTCATTTAGTCTCAACCGTCAAGGGGCCCTGGAATCTCTCCTCTAAGAGAAGGTGCAAATCCTATCTTGACTACTTGCATTTGAGCACACGTCTTCCGCTGCACCCAGATACGCCCGTTATAGTTACCCAGTTACGGCGTAACGTTAGAACGTTTAAAAGTACAGAAGTCCTCGTTCCCCAAACCAAACATCTCAGGTCTAAGGGCAACCAATCATCTAGCTCATGTCAAAAGGCTCCATGAAGTTAGACTTGATGCGGATCACCTCCAATATTTTTACCCCTGACAAATATCTATAAATACTTGGTCACATGACTTGTGATGTTATTCTCTACACGAATAATCCATCAAGTACTTATAATAGCGTTAGTATCTCCTGATGTCGCTCCCACCGCATCAAGTAGCTACGGAGTAATTTGATATAACGGGACTTGTATATCATGGATAGATAAATATGCTAAAATATGGAGACATTTAAAATGATTTTAATAAACCTCCTATTTCCATCACGCAAAAATGTTTAATACATAATCATAAGCTCTAAAATCAATCCATACAATTTTAATTAAATACTAAAAAACTAGGTGCTAGGTCCCATGTATTGCATTCCAATGGAACTAGCATGTCTCTCATGCTTTTCTCTTGCTAGCGCCTTAGTCAACGGATCAGCTACGTTGTCTTCTGTCGGTATCTTGCATATCCTCACATCTCCCCTTCCGATAATCTCTCGGATAATGTGATATTTTCTAAGTACATGCCTGGTCCGCTGGTGATCTCTTGGTTCTTTTGCTAGCGCTAAAGCTCACATGTTATCACATAATATATCAATCGCTCTAGAGATACTGGCAACTACTCTTAGAACCGAGATAAAATTCCGCAGCCAAACCACTTCCTTTGCCACATCACTTATCGTAATGTACTCAACCTCTGTAGTTGAATCCGCTATTGTATCTTGCTTCTGGCTTTTCCAAGATACAGCTCCAACGTTTAGAGTAAAAATAAACCCTGACTGTGACTTAAAGTCATCTCTGTCTGTCTGGAAGCTCGCATCTGTGTAACCAGTTACACTGATTTCATCCGTGCTTCCTCCAAAGACCAAGAACATTTCTTTTTTCCTTCTCAGGTACTTGAAAATGTTCTTGACAGCCACCTAATGGGCCTCACCTGGATTTTGCTGATATCTGCTCGTAAGGCTTATGGAGTAAGCAACATCGGGCCTAGTACATAGCATGGCATACATAATCGATCCTACTGCCAAAGCATGATGAACTGAGTTCATCCTCTTCTGCTCTTCTTGAGAAGTAGGACATTGAGCCTTGCTCAATGGTATACCAGATCTCATAGGAATGAAACCTTTCTTGGAATCTTCCATCTTAAATCGTTTCAACACTTTATTAATGTATGTACTTTGACTAAGTCCGATCATCCACCTAGATCTATCTCTATAGATCTTAATACCAAGTATGTATGCGGCTTCTCCTAGGTCCTTCATCTGGAAACATTTACCTAACCAGGATTTTACTCCTTGTAATTTTGGTATATCGTTTCCTTTTATCAGTATGTCATCAACATACAGGACCAGGAAGATTGCTATGCGCTCATCAAAGTTCAAGTTCTAGCTTCTAGATGTTTGCTTTAATCCATAAATGGATTTTAGCAACTTGCATACTTTACCTGCATTCTTGGAATCCTCAAATCCGTCCTGTTGTGCCATATAGACATCCTCTGTTAGTTTCCCATTAAGGAAAGCGGTTTTGACATCTATTTGCCATATCTCATAATTGAAGTATGCAGATATGGCCATAAGAATCCTAATAGACTTAAGCATGGCTACTGGTGAAAAAGTTTCATCATAATCAATACCATGAGTCTGAGTGTAACCTTTTGCAACAAGCCTAGCTTTCAAAGTATGCACATTTACCTCTATGTTGGTCTTCTTCTTGAAGACCCACTTGTATTCAACAGCTCTACTGTGTTGTGGCAAGGCTACTAACTCCCAAACTTGGTTGTCATACATGGATTGCATCTCTGCCTTCATGGCGTCTAACCATTTTTCAGACTCACTCCCGACATAGAAATCCCAAATATCAACTTGGCTCAGTCCGAATCCTACTGGACCTGCGAAGGTCTTGTGTTTCCATTCCTTCCTCAACCACGGCCTCGGGTTGGGATTCAACAATTCTTTGTTGAATTACGGGTTCCACAAATGGTGGAGGTATACCTTCATCCTATTCAATTTCTTGAAGATCTATTTCTTTTCTAGAAGTTTCTAAACTTAGAAACTTATCCTCTAGAAAAGTCCCTGACCAAGCGACAAATACTCTGTTCTCATCGGGATTGTAGAAATAGTATCCTAAGGTTTCCTTAGGATAACCCACGAAGGTATACTTATCCGATTCGGGTTTTAGTTTATCCGAGAATGGTCGATTAACAAACGCCTCACAACCTCAAATTTTCATGAAAGACAACTTGGGCTTTTTCCCCGTCCATAACTCGAACGGTGTCTTTCCTCTCTCCACAAATTTCGTTGGAACTTGGTTCAGCATAAAAGCGTCCGTTTCGAGTGCATGACCCCATAATGACATTGGTAAACTAGTTCGACTCATCATTGAACGGACCATGTCAAGCAAAGGTTCTTATCCTCCTTTCTGATACACCATTCCACTGTGGCGTATATGGAGGTGTGAGTTGTGAAACAATCTCACATTCCTTTAGATGATCGTCAAACTCTTGACTCAGATATTCACCACCCCGGTCAGACCGAAGCAGCTTTATCTTCTTGTCAAGCTGGTTTTGTACTTCACTCTAAAACTGTTTGAAGAAATCAAAACTTTCACACTTGTGTCTCATCATATACACATAACCTTACCTACTGAAATCTTCAGTAAAGGTAATGAAGTACCGGTATCCTCCTCTGGCTTCTTGACTGAAAGGACCACAAACATCGGTGTGTATAATTCCTAGCAGTTACTTTAACCTTTCATTCAAGCTGTCAAAAGGTTTCTTTGTCATCTAGCCGGATAAACAACATTCGCAATTGTCAATCGATTCAAGATCAAATGACCCTAGAACTCCATCTCTATGAAGTTGCTCTATGTGTTTCTTATTTATATGTCCGAGCCGACAATGCAAAAGGTAAGTTTGGTTCAAAGTGTCCTTTGACCTTACTTATATGATAGATTTCCTTGTCATCTTGTAGATTTATCATGTATAGACCATTTTGTGAACCTGCTTTAAAATAGAATAAATCATCTTTAAAGCACAAAATTGTTTTCCCTACCAACTGATAGTTAAAACCGATGTCTATTAATAAATCGTACGAGATTACATTCTTAATCAATCTAGGAACATAATAGCAATTATCTAGTTCTATGATTAATCCTGAAGGTAGCATGAGACAATAAGTTCCTACAGCTTCTGCACCAATGATGGAGCCTTTGCCTACCCGTAGGTCCATGTCCCCTTTCCTTAGTTTCCTACTCCTCTTGAATCCCTACAAGTGATTGCAAATGTGATGACCACATCCGGTATCGAGTACCCATAATTCAAAAGAAGTAACTAAGCAATCCCTGACTCGTCGGTAGAACCGACGTTCAGCTGATCAATATCGAGTGAGTGTTCACAAATATCCTTGCTTCCGCAAACTGGGCAACAAACGTCTAGTAGCTCATCAATCCAGTCATCTTCCTCCATTGACTCAACTACTGTTGTATCAAAGAGTTCTAGGTGCACCTGGTCATCTACACACATTAAGAACTCGTGCATACCAACTTTTGTTGTATCTGGTTCACCAAACTTGTCCACTACCTCTGCCTGATAGTGGTCCGTTAGGGAACCGACCAAGAGCATCACAAGTTCATGCTCATTGACTTGTGATCCCAAAATCATTTAAGCAATCAAACAACCTTCTCATGTTAATAAGATGATCACTCAATAACTGGCCTTCTTTCATCCTCTATGAAAGAATGTCCTTCATGAGTATAAAGCGTCCACAGTGCTCACTGTTCTTGAAACGCTCCTCTAGATCTTGCAAGACCTCAAATACAGAGTTATTCTTGATTTCATCCGAAAACTCAAAATATGTGGAGAGTATCAGAATTGACATGACGTCAGATTCATCATAAAGATACTTATAATATGTATCATACTCTTTATCCTGAGCAGAATAGTCGGGTTGTGCAAGAGGAGGTTTGTCAACTGTGTACAGTCTTCCATGTGCCCTTAGGATGTTCCTAAAGTTCAACTTCCAACCATAAAGTTTGGACCTGAAAGCTTTAACTTTTGCATGATGAGGCTAAGAGACTCCTCGGGTGTATAAAACGGTATAACAGATAAAATCGACATCTATAATAAAAAGCAAGAAATAAACATTTGAGTAATTTAATTCCTCTAAAATAATTTAAAACCCTTTTAAATAAATATATTTTAGAATAGGACCCTTTTTAATAAATATATTTTAGAATATGACCCATATTTCACACGTGCCGGTGCACAGTTTGGGCACGACAACACCGACCCCGTGTTATTTCTGGTGGGTATAAACCATACCAATCGTGCTTAAACCAAAACACGACTCCTATATCTTTGGGACATCGAATGAAACAAGTATTCGTACATATTTAGTCCTCCTAAGTGCACTTTGCGCCCGTCACATCAGGAAATCACCAAAATAGACCTCACCATCTAAGACGGGGTGAACTCTGGCCCGTCACATCAGGGAATCGCAAAGTATTTCAATCCCTCCCCTCATCGCTTTGAACCCCGGTGTGCACGGTTTGGGCACGACAACACACCAAGGTACCGGTAGCAGGAAAGGTGTACCATTAGATGGGTAGCACTACTGGTCTAAGATTTTGAAAGGGTTAATTTGTTTCAAAAATATTTTGCCAGTTTTAACCATTTTACAAAACATGTAAAACTTTTATCCTTTTAAGTGAAAAAACTTTTCATCTTAAAAATATCCTTTATATATATATATATATATATATATGTGTGTGTGTGTGTGTGTGTGTGTGTGTGTGTGTATGGTTTTAATGACGTGTGTGCACTATAAAATAATTAATCACAACCAGGCAATTAATAATAACAATAATAAGCCAACACACAATACGTCTTTTGACCATCACTGGTACTTAATTAAAAATCAAGTATCCATGTGGTCAAACCCTAAGTGGATCACAAACAACACACATGGATAGTCTTGATGCTCCCACTTGCTCCAACATCCATGGCATCCTCTCACCTTGTCATGCTCCTTGTCTTGATCGCCTCCAATGTTACATTTACAAATATCAAACTAACCCATTACAATTTTAATAAAAAGTAATGCCCTTTTACATAATAATTCAAAGGCACGCAGGCCCGCTAGAACTAGTACTTTTACAAACTTGAATAGGGGTTGTAAGTGGCACGCAGGCTTCCCCACACCGGATAAAAAATAAATGTAAACCAACCACAAACAAGAAATAAACAACCACAAGGTGATCCACTAGATTTTAGGCGTTTGGCTTAAAAATAATAAACAACCAATTACGTACCGAAAATTAAAAACAATAATAATACACACATATCAACCATGAAACAAATATATAATTCTGGGTTGATTCATACTTGAATCTTTAACACCAAAACACAAACTGGTTTTGTGTTAATCCCCAACATTCAACCTGGGCCTAAACTGGGCTTCTTTTGTTATATATCTCAAACTAGATAAAAACAAAAACATCACATAGGTTAAACGTCAACATTATTAAACATATAATAATAAAGCTAGAAACATGATATAAAAAATCAAAACTTTGAATGTTTTATATCCACAAGTTTCACACAATTTATACAGATATAAATAAAACATGTAAACTGGAAACTTTAATCGGTTAAAAGTCAAAACTTTGACCTTTTACCAAATACCAAGTTTCTCACATAATATATGTATAAATATTAAAACAGATAATCTCAAAACTTTCATTGGTTAATAGTCAAAACCTTGACCTTTTGCCAAATACCAAGTTTCACGGAGTTAATATATATAAAAAATAACCTGGGAACTTTAAATGGTAAAAAGATCATAACTTGATCCTTAAACCAAAAGCAAAGTTTCACACAAATATATAAAATATATTTAAGTAGTAGACTGGAAACCTAATCAGGTAACATATCAGAAACTAGATCTTAACCACAGTATTAGTTTTCTCACAAATATATAAACAATATATAATCATGATTAACTTGTTCCCCACCGAGCCTAGAAGAAGGCTCTGATACCACTGTAGGGATTTACAGGGTACAACAAGCACAGCGGAAATAAAAAAAAGTAAATCCCATTTCCAGGATCCTAACTAGATCAGATGGGGAACCAGAACACATAACCATGAATATAACAGATATATCATATGCATATAGTCCATAACAGTTACAAAAAAAAGGATAGAAAATATACCCTGAAACTGCTAGAGGGGGATACACAGCTACTGCACCCGTTAATAGGCTGCTAGACCACCTTACAAACAAAATTTGAGAAGAAATCCCGCGTGTGTGTACAAACCGCCAAAAAGCCGCCGGCTTTTTGGCCTTGGCTATCGTCGCCGATCACCCAATCCGCCGCAAGGGGGGTTTGGCCGTGGACCTCGATTGCCGAGAGAAAGAGAGAGAGAGCCGCCGAGGAGGGGCCGTCGTCGACCACCACTCGCCGCCGCAGGGCACCGCCGTCAACTACCAGACATGGTGGCGGTGTTGCCGTCGATCGAGGAGAGCAAGGGAGAGAGTGAGAGAGCTTTTGTCCTTTTTATGTTTAATGATTGATTAAGTTAAAAACTACGGTTTAGTCCCTTTAAATACTTATTCAAATGGATTAAAGCCCTTGGACCTGAAACCCGGTACGTTGACCAACATGTTTAAATGTTGGGAATATGATCTCATCATTTTGAAATTTGATGAGACAAAGTTAAGTTTGTAAGATGTGTTCTAAATATAACTTAAACAGAATTATGAGGCTTGATCAGACTGAGAACTTATAGTGTTTCAGACTGAGCACAGCTGAATATAAGCTGAGCATATGTTCGATCAGCTTAGACTATATCTTAGTAAGATTATCAATGTGTTTGATAAGCTGTGTATGTCACCTAAGATATAGGTTGAGTATTTAGCCTGATGTGTTTCAAACTGAGTGACTCAGCGTATATACTGAGTCAGCTCAACAGAGTTGCTAAGTAAATTCTAGCTATCTCTTATGACTTCCAAGGATGAGTTAATCATTATACGTGTTAGTACATGTTTGTTTTCAAGTTTGTTCTCGAAGCACTCAGCTTGATGAGTTTCAAGCTTAGTAACTTAGTCCGACTAAAGAATTCAGTTTAAGAGAATTTAAATATGTTTTAAATTCAATTTTATCTCTCTATATCTACGGCAAGGATAAGAAGATTCCAGAATTAAGATTGAAGATTGAAGACTCAAGATTAGAAGGTTCAAGATTCAAGATTCCGGATTATCTGCTTGTTAGTTAGCAGATTAGGATAAGTTCTAGTTTGTTAGGATCCGTAAGAATAGGATTATAAATACTTATCATCCTGATAAGTTTAGAGGTACGACTACATTCAACGAGTTACAGAGCCATAACTCAGTTTCACCTCAACATAGATCGTATGTGTTACGAGTCTTGATTCATTGTTTGTTAGTTCAACGTGATCAAGAAACTCAAAGATTGCCAAATTGTTCATGTGTTTGAATCTTCACATCTGTTCTGAAGTTGGTAATTATTCAATCTGTGATTAAATTCTGTTTAGAGAGTCGTCCTGTATCTATAATCATAAGTTGATTATAGATAGCAAAGTTTGAGAGATTGAGAGATTTGATTTACATTAGGTGTTTACATATCAAGTGTTTCTTACTTGATTGTGTCATATTCTTATTAATGAAAAGCAAACCATTCAATTGTTGTGGTTTGATGTGTGTTAACACTTTTTATTAATTTGTTTAATTTTCCGCAGAAAATGTATTCAACCCCCCTTCTACACATTACTTGCTTGTTAACCTTCTCACAAAGGGGCCAACAAATGGTATCAGAGAAGGCTGACGATTTCATAAGTTGAAAGTTCAAGATTCTGAGAAAGTATACAATGTCTACAAGCAACAATTCATCAAACTTTCCTCAGACGTCTGCTAAGGGTTGTCCCATATTCGATGGATTTGACTATCCTATGTGGAAATTCAGAGCCATGCTTTTCCTCAAGTCCATTGACAATCGTATGTATGATGTCATTACTAAAGGACCTATCATCCCCAAGATTTCTGTTGTTGTTAGTGATACTTCCACTGACAAAACAGACAGAAATGAAAAATAAGTAAAGAAGCCTGTTTCATCCTGGACAGATGAAGACTGGAAACTATTTAATCTGGATGACAAGGCAAAGAGTGTTCTGGCGAATGCCCTGACTAATGAGATCTTGCATAATGTGACTGGGTGTCAATCTACAAAAGAGATCTGGGATACTCTGAGTATCACATATGAGGGCACAGATCTGGTCAAGCAGCAGAAGAAGAACCATCTGAACCGATCCTATGAAAACTTCTTCTCTAAGAAGAATGAAACCTTGGCTAATGTGTTTACCAGGTTTCACTGTTTGATTAATGACCTGCTAGGTGTAGGCATTAAGAAGAATGAAGTTGACCTAGTGCTGAAATTTCTGGATGTGTTACCAGAAAGGTTCAATGAAGTAACTACAGCACTGAGGGCTGGAGGAACATTACATATGTATAACCTACAGTCCATTTACGGGTTCTTGCTAAATAAAGAATAGATCACAGAGCACAAGAGAACTTCTCAACAACAACTGAAGGATTCTTTGGATAAAGCTGATGTTGCATTAGTTACACAGAAAAAAAAGAAAGGTTCTAAAGCCTTGGTTGTTGAATCTGAGACTGAGTCAGACTCTCAAGCTGACCACTCAGACTCGGACTCAGGTGATACTGATGATGTTCAGACTATCACTGAGCAGATGGCCATGCTAGCCAGACGTTTGACAAGAGCTCAATCGGGAAGAGGAAGATCTGACAGGGGCAAAGGAAAGAGTTCTTTTGATCCCAAGAAAGTTGTGTGCTTCAATTGTCAGATGAAGGGACACATTGCTGCTGAGTGCAGCTCAAAGAATGAAGAATCAGCATCAGTTGCTGATAAGAATGCTTACAGGGCTGATAAGTACAACAAAAATATACTCAGCTCAAGAAAGGAAAGCCTGAAGACAAGTCCAGTGCAAAAGGACTCTATGCTGAAACTTGGGATACAAAGTCATCTACCTCAGATGATGATGAAAAGTGTCTGATGGCTCAAGAAGGTGAAGAGTTTGAAATAGACGAGGTTGATTACGGTCACTCTGAATCAATCTTTGAAGCTAGCATGAAGGAAGCTGAGGAAAACAGCAAACTCAGTGATTAGGATCCTGCTTCCATGTACAAGGTTAGTAATAGGCTGAATAGGAATCGGCTGATCAGCCAACACAGGACTCAGCATCTGCTCAAGCTTAACAGTCAGTTCCACAAGAAGATGAAGATGCTAAGTGCTCATCATCTGAACCCACCAAGAAGTGGGTTCCAAAACAAAACTAATGTGTTTAGTTTTCTTATCATGTGCAGGTTTCAAGTAAATGGTACTTAGATAGTGGATGTTCAAGACACATGACTGGGTGTAAAGGACTTTTTAGTGATTTCCAGGAATATGAAGGTCCTAAAGTAACATTTGGTGACAACTCAATGGAAGAACTAAAGGCTATGGGAAGATGCATGCTGGCAAGGTGACTTTCCAGAAGGTTGCATATGTCAAGGGTCTTAAACACAATCTGATAAGTATCAGCCAGTTGTGTGATGAAGACAATATTGTTACTTTTACGAAGAAAGCTGGAACTATATATAATGCTAAAGGTAAGCATGTATTAATAGCAAAAAGAGAAAGAGATGTGTATCTACTTGATCTTAATTCTGCTGATCTCTATACTGAAACCTGTTTGTATTCTCAATCTGTTCCTAAGCTGAGTTAGTTGTGGCAGAAAAGATTATCACATTTAAATTTCAAAAATATAAATATGCTATCCAATAAAGAGTTAGTCTCTGGATTACTAAAGATCACATTTGTCAAGGACAAATTGTGTTCAGTTTGTGACAGGGGAAACATCATAAAGGGTCCTTCAAATCAAAGCAAAATTTTTCAATAACAGGCCCACTGCATATGTTGCATACGGATCTGTTTGGACCCATAAGTACTCCTAGCCTAAGTGGCAAGAAGTACACTCTGGTGATAGTAGATGAGTTATCACGATTCACCTGGGTAATATTCCTTAAAGGCAAAAGTGATGCTGTCCTGGAGATAATAAGTTTTATCAAACAGGAAGAGTTGCAAAAAGGTAAGTCTGTAAAGCAACTCAGAAGTGATCATGGGACTGAGTTCAGAAACTCAACCCTAGAAAACTTTTGTGAACAAAAAGGAATATTACAAAACTTCTCCTCAGTCAGAACTCCTCAACAAAATGGAGTAGCTGAAAGGAGAAATAGAACCTTAATTGAGGCTGCTAGAACATTGTTATGTTAGGTAGGATTGAAACTCTATTTCTGGGATGAAGCTGTATGTACAGCATGCTATACACAGAATAGATTAATCATTGTCAAAATACATGGCAAAACAGCATATGAGATGTATAAATCTAGAAAGCCCAATATAGGTTACTTCCATGTCTTTGGTTCAAAATGCTATGTGCTGAATCAAAGAGATCAGCTCCGTAATTTGGAACCTAAAGCTGATCTTGGAATTTTTGTTGGTTATTCCTCAATCTCCAAATCTTATAGAGTGTATACACCAGGAGAAAGGCTATAGAAGAATCAATTCATGTCTCATTTGATGAAGACAGTTTTGATCAAGCTAATAAATGACAAGCTGACTTGGTCAGTCTGAGTGAGCTTGAAAATCCTGAGGAAACCAGAATGTCAAATCCATTGTATGTCATGGATGATGACAGTGATGATGATGTATGTTCATCAAAGAAATCATCACAAACTCCAAAGGACTCACAAGCTGAGAAAGATGATAAGTTCGTCAATCCCTTTGGAGCCGAAGTTACTCAGACTGAATATCTTAGTGATCAACAGTTTGATAACAATGCTGCAATTGAGACTAAGGATGTAAGTTCACCTCAGAGTTCTCAATATCACTCAGATCCAAAACCACAATCTCCTACTACAACATTTAAATTCCTCAAAGATCATCCTCAAGATCAAATAGTTGGTAATGTTCAAGAGAAAGTCATGACCAGATCGATGGCTACAGCGAATTATGCTGCTTACTTTTGGATTCCTGTCTCAAATGGAACCAAAGAAGACTGAAGAAGCCAGAGAGGATAAGGATTGGATTGAAGCTGTGCAAGATGAATTAAATGAGTTTGAGAGAAACAAGGTATGGAGTCTTGTCCCAGGCCCCAAAAATCATACAATTATAGGCACTAAGTGGGTCTATAGAAACAAAATGGACAAAGATGAAGTGATTGTTAGGAACAAAGCCAGGCTGGTAGCACAAGAGTATAAACAAGAAGAAGGAATCGACTATGATGAGACCTTTGCCCCTGTTGCTATAATTTAAGCCATAAGGCTGTTCTTAGCCTATGCAGCATATAAAGACTTCAAAGTCTATCAAATGGATGTGAAGAGTGTTTTCCTAAATGGAAAACTTCAGGATGAAGTCTATGTGAAACAACCTTCTGGATTTGTTAGTTCAAAGTTTCCACATCATGTCTATAAGTTAGACAAGGCTTTGTATGGTCTTAAACAAGCTTCACGAGCTTGGTATGATACACTGTCCAACTATCTTCTATATGGATTTCACCAGAGCTAGTATAGATAAAACACTTTTTATTAAAAATAGTAAAGGACAGGTGATTCTTGTACAAATCTATGTGGATGTCAGTATTTTTGGTTCTATAAATGAATCACTGTGTGAATGGTTCTCCAAAATTATGTCAAAAAGGTACAAGATGAGCATGATGGGTGAGATGACATATTTCCTAGGCTTACAAATTCAACAAAAGCCTGATTGAATACTCATCAATCAAAGCAAGTATGTTCTTGATTTGATAAAGAAATATGGTTTTGATTCTAGTTCAACCATGAAAATACCCATGTCACCAGCTATCAAGCTGAGTAAAGACTCAAATGGTAAGTCTGTATGTCAGTCTACCTATAGAGGAATGATTAGTTCACTACTCTATTTGACAGCTAGTAGACCTGATATCATGTTTGCTACACGTGTTTGTGCAAGATATCAGGCAGATCCTAAGGAATCACATCTTCAAGCTGTGAAAAGGATCTTTAGGTACCTTAAAGGTACACTAAATCTAGATCTTTGGTATCCAAAGGACTCTGGATTTGATTTAGTTGGTTTTCCAGATGCTGACTATGCTGGGTGCAAGTTATATAGAAAATCAACAACAGGAGGATGTCAAATGCTTGGAGGGAAATTAGTAAGCTGTACTAGTAAGAAACAGAACTCAGTGGCTACTTCAACTGCTGAAGCTGAGTATGTTGCAGCAGGAAGCTGTTGTGCTCAAATCCTGTGGATGCAACATCAGCTTCAAGACTTTGGTATGAGTTTCAAGAAAACTCCTATCTTCTGTGATAACCAAAGTGCTATAGCCATCACTTACAATCCATTATTCCACTCAAGAACCAAGCACATTGAGATTAGACATCACTTCATCAGGGACATAGTGGAAAAAGGTAAAGTTGACATCAAATTTATCTCCACTGATGACCAATTGGTAGATATCTTTACAGAAACCACTTGATGAGAAGAGGTTTATGTATCTGTTAAGTAAATTGGGTATGCTCAACCCCTAGCTATGTGTCTAAAATTTGAGTTTCAGTTTGACAAAGACTAAGTGTCTTAAGCTAAGTGCACGGTTTATAAATAAGTGTTCATAAACTGAATATTTTGTCAAGCTGAATGATGAGTTCACAAGTTTGAGTTAGTCTTATACAGAAATGACTAAGTGTTGTTTAGTCTGAGCTATGTGCTTAACTCAAGTTGTGTGATTGGTTCACACATTTGGTAAGTTCCAAACATGCTTTAACTACTCAGTGTAGTTAAAATATAAGTTTGAGTCAGTCTCAAACAAAATTGACTATGTGTCATTACTTTTGAGCTGTGTGCTCCACTTAAGCTGAGTTTCAATCTCAAGCTGAGTGCTCAACTCAAGCTGAGTGCTTGACTAAAGTTGAGTGATTAGTTTACTCAGTTTGGTGTGTCCAAACAATGATTTCATTACTATGTGTTATTAATTCATAAGGCGTTATGTAATTTGAGTCGGTCTCATATCACATTTTATACCAATTGTGTATTGGTGTAATACAACAGTGTAAATAATATTGTTGTAAGTCAATAATATTATTTTACATATTTAACAGTTAGGAGATGATAAGTTTCATCTCGATTACTGTCACCTTGCGCCATAAATTTGTTATGCAAAACGGATAAAAAGGGATTCCAACGGTAACTTTTCTCTCTCCTCGGAAAGGTATATATATCGACCATAACCGACTTTCAGAGGTTTACGCTTACTAAACTTCTGAAATTCTCTCTATACCTTCTACAACCACTAGTTCCTCAGTGCAATTGTTTGTCTCATCGATCACGAAACCCTAAATCGCTCAGTGCGAATCCAAAATCGCTCGGTGTGAACTCAATATTTACTCTATGTAATCAACGATGGATGGAACCATTCTAAATCTCAGTGATAGAATGGTAAGGGATGTTGCTTTCAAACAGAATGGATTGCCGTTGATCAAAACTAATAATCAACGAGCATGTCTTGCAATCCCTGAACGCAAGAGAAACAGGGGATACGAACCTTGGGTGGATTACATTTGTAAAGGCCCACTCGCATTCGTTTTCACTGGCGCACCTTTACATGTGGTCCCTCAGCATCTACTGGAGTTTTGATACACTTGTGTATATGACCAAAAAAATGGTGCAATCCGGGGTACGGTGCTGAACGGAGAGAGGACCATTGCTCTCACAGTGCATAGGCTAAGGGAGGTTCTTCAACTCCCTCAATCCGATGAGTTCGAGCCTGCTGTGATGAGGCTGGTAGCTAGGTCAGTCCTACCCAGGATGGGTCACCCACAAACAGAGGGTGTGATAAAAAAGGCTACCTTTCCAACCGAATGGGGTTTCATGGTGTCCACGGTGATTCGTTCACTGGGAACCAAGGTTGGAGGACTGGACCAAGTGAATGAGTTTGAGATGCAGCTGCTCTACAACATGTACTTTGCGCGGAATTTGGATTACGCACAGCTCATCTTTAATGAACTCAAGGTCCAAGTGATGAAGACTACAAGGGATCTTCATGTACCATTCATAAGGTACCTGTCCTTGGCATTTGAAGCCAAGCTGGGGACAACATTGTACGAAGCTGATCAGGATGTGTTCCTGTCACCCACACTCAGCTCAAAGATGTTCAACAATGACATCTTTCCGGAGCAGGAGGGTCTTAGTGATCGTATGCTTTTAATAGCTGAGGGAGCTTCATCAGCAAGTGAAGCTGAGGAGTCAGTTCAAGGGGGAGGATCTGGAGCTGAACCAAATAATCGAGTTGAGCAGCCAGCTCACGCTGAGCCTTCCTCTCACTCTGGTTCTAAGTCTTCTTCAGAGTTTGCATTCATTGCAAGACCCAAGCAAGGTATAACTCTTCCTCTCTCAACTTCTTCTCACTTCTCTTTTGGATATAAGACTGTGGTAGACCCAACCCAGTCTAACCCATCTCCTCCACCTTCTTTTCAACTCCATTCTGCCGCCACCCCTATTATGCCCACTGTTACTAGGGAGAATCTCCAAACCTACAACCGAAAAACTGCCAAAAGTGGCACCACTCCTAAAGGTATCACTGGAGCTGAAGTCACACTGACTCATCTACCGGCAGGAGTTGAGGGGGAGATGCCTACTCTTAAGGTGTCAACCTCGAGGCTCTTTTCAACCCAACAGCCTAAGCCGGGTGTGGTGTCTACTCAGCCCACACTCTCCAGAGCCATGGGAGAGCCTGTTACTGTGCCATAGCAGACACACTCAGGTAACATTTAAAATATGACTAATCCCTAAGGTCAATCACCCCCTCCAAACCAATAAGCCAACTACCTACCCATACACTGCACTCTTTGAGCCCAATTAATTCTCTTCACTTCTCACACCCACAAGCACGACCTGTCAATTTTTCATCTACATACCAAGATGAATCACAGGGTCCAAACTCTGGTACACATGAGTTTAAGGGTATACACCAACCCTTGAACGATGTACCCAAGTTCCAACCTTCTCAATCTGACCTGGACGAACTACTTAATTTCTTTAAGTGTCAGTTTGAGACCTTGCACCTCAAGAGGAAACAAATGAAGAAAAATATGTTGCAGATTCTTGATTCTCTGGATGAAGAGGTGCTAAGGTTGAAATCTGCGGTTGCTGCCATTCACCAAGCTTAAGCCTTGTTACTACTAGCTAAGGGAGCAGATCAGATTGAGGGGGAGAAAGAAAAGGAGACTGAGCTGACTGAAAAGGCTAAAGGCAAGAAACCAGTAGTAGTCAGCTCAGATGAGTCAGAACCCCTCAAGCAGAAAAGAAGAAAGATGATTCTTAGTGAATCAGCCTCAGATGAAAACTCTGCAGACAAGATGACATTACAAGAAAGAGCTTTTCTATTGGCAGGAAGGAGGATAGAACAAGAGGATGCTGACCAGCTTGGGATGTCAATCAATGAATTAAGAAGAAGGGAAATGGATATACAAGCTGAGTTAGCACAAGAGAGAGAGACAAGGGAACGGGCCTGGGCTGAGCAAATCAGAAAGCAGAATGAGGAACTGGCAAAACTCAGACTGCCTATCGTGCCTAAGGAGGAAGAAGTAGAAGAACTTCCTGTTCAGAATCAACCTGAGGAGGAAGATATAACTTAGTCTTATACAAGGACCTACTTCTCTTCTCAAATCAATTCACTTAAATTGAGCTCAGTTCAAGGGATCATCATTCTAGAGTTTGTCTTAAGAAATGGTGAAACACCCTCTCTGGAGCTGAATCAAATTCACAGACTGAGATATGAAGAATGGAAGCAAGTGACCATACTCATTAAGCAGATGGAAAAGTCCTCTGCTAGAAGTCAAGTTAAAGATGAACTCTTAAGGCTACTTGCAAGAGCTGACGCGATGAAAATCATACCCAGGTCTGAGATAGCTACCCTACTGACTTCTTTTCATAAAGTTGGAAAGAAGAAACAAACAAAGCCAGCTGGATTAGCAAATACAGACAAGTACAGTCTCAATCTTACTAACGGCATGGAATTCAAAGAAAATACCTATGTGGAAAATCCTCAGAAAGGATTCATATACTTGGACAGAAATGGTGAACAATGCTTCCAGTCTGATGCAAGTATCTATACATGTGTGGTATCTCAGGTGTTTGCTCTGAGACTACTGGTGGAAAATACTGAACAAACTGCCAGGTTCAGATATAGAATAAACAGAGCAATAAGATCACAAAATGATCAACTTCAACACTTGCCTAACTTGCAAGAACTTCTTGAAGAAATCAACAAGGAGATTAAAGAGTTTGAGGAGCTACATCCTGAATAGATTAGTTCTATTGTAAATATTAGATTAGTTCTAATTATTGTAAGCACTAAGTGTGCATGATCTGAGTGATCAAAACTTTTGTATTTTGATATTTTCAATAAATACAAGTATTAGTTTGATATGTTCAAATGTGTTATGATATGTTCATAATTATTAGTCTGATTAGTTTAGCTTGAATGAATAACCGATTAGCTCTTATTCATTAATGTGTTTGGTTGGTTTGTTCAACTTATAATTGATAAGTTCAGTTAATCTTTGATTAGTTCAAATATAACATCTTAATAAGTTTAAGATTTAAAACATAATTATGTTAAACAAACTTAAGAACTATTTGATGGTTTTGTCATCATCAAATAGGGGGAGTTTGTTGGGAATATGATCTCATCAGTTGAAATTTGATGAGACAGAGTTAAGTTTGTAAGATGTGTTCTAAATATAACTTAAACAGAATTATGAGGCTTGATCAGACTGAGCACTTATAGTGTTTCAGACTGAGCACAAGCTGAATATAAGCATATGTTCGATCAGCTTAGACTATATCTTAGTAAGATTATCAATGTGTTTGATAAGCTGTGTATGTCACCTAAGATATAGGTTGAGTATTCAGCCTGATGTGTTTCAAGCTGAGTGACTCAGCGTATATACTGAGTCAGCTCAACAGAGTTGCTAAGTAAGTTATAGCTATCTTTTATGACTTCCAAGGATGAGTTAATCATTATACGTGTTGGTACATGTTTGTTTTCGGGTTTGTTCTTGAAGAACTCAGCTTGATGAGTTTCAAGCTGAGTAACTCAGTCCGACTAAAGAAGTCAGTTTAAGAGAATTTAAATATGTTTTAAATTCACTTTTATATCTCTATATCTACGGCAAGGATAAGAAGATTCCAGAATCAAGATTGAAGATTGAAGACTCAAGATAAGAAGATTCAAGATTCAAGATTCCGGATTATCCCTTAGTTAGTTAGCAGATTAGGATTAGTTTTAGTTTGTTAGGATCCGTAGGAACATGATTATAAATACTTATCATCCTGATAAGTTTAGAGGTACGACTACATTCAACGAGTTATAGAGTCATAACTCAATTTCACCTCAGCATTGATCGTATGTGTTACGAGTCTTGATTCATTGTTTGTCAGTTCAACGTGATCAAGAAACTCACAGATTGCCAAATTGTTCGTGTGTTCGAATCTTCACATCTGTTGTGAAGTTGGTAAGTATTCAATCTGTGATTAAAATCCTGTTTAGAGAGTCGTCCTGTATCTATAATCATAAGTTGATTATAGATAGCAAAGTTTAAGAGATTGAGAGATTTGATTTACATTAGGTGTTTACATATCAAGTGTTGCTTAGTTGATTGTGTCTGTAATCATCTTCTTATTAATGAAAAGCAAAGCATTTAATTGTTGTGGTTTGATGTGTGTTAACACTTTTTTATTGATTTGTTCAATTTTTCGCAGAAAGTGTATCCAACCCCCCTTCTACACACTTTTTATATACATACATATAAACATATATATATGTATGTATGTATATACATACATACATATATATATATATATATATATATATATATATATATATATATATATATATATATATATATATATATATATACTAGAATAATAGTTTAATACTCCGTGTATAAACAAAATAGATTGTTAATATAGATTTTAAACATGAGAAATTAAATATCCTCCTAATTTTTGTTCCTACTTCATCCTCCTACTCATTATATGATGACATGTGTACTCCACTAATTATCTTTCCCCAGCTCCTCCCTTGATTTTGACACTTGTCTTGATCAAATGATTAGGAGGAAAAGTAGGAACAAAAATTAGGAGCATGTATTATTTCTATTTAAGCATTTATGGTGTGAAACCCTAAACATATAATAAATCCATATTTCGATAACAAATCAAGAAAAATAAATGAAAATCGGAATATGAGAAATATGAGAAATAAAATTTATATACTCGCATATTTGTGCCGATAATTATAGTGAAATTAGGATTTTGGAGTTGACATGAGATCCGATAGTTGGTGAAAATTATCCAACATATTTGCGAATCAGTAATTAGGGTATCGTTGAAAAAATTTGTTGAATGACATGAGATCCGATTAAGAATACGGATAATTTGTTTCTACTTAAGATACCTAACCAACTCAAATTTCACTCCTTAAGCTTTTCGATGTAAGAAACTCGTAATTTGTTGACAATTTTAAGAAATTAAGCGGGTTGACTAGTGAGAAAAATTCTAAAAGTGGAATGATGACAACATAAACCCTTTTATTTTAACATTGATTAAAGATTATATATTTAAAGGATCAATTTCGAACGCACTTAATTTGTGAACGAATACAAACGGAAAGTATCGATAAACAATAAAGTCAAAAACTGCGGCTACACTTTCCTAAATTGCAGGGAATTGCTTATTTTGTTTTGTTTTTTGAAATCAAGCTGTGATTGGTGGATTTAGATAAATGATTTTGCAATTTTTGGTGGATTTATGTATATAGTAATTTTTTTTATTTTAAAAGTCTATTAATTTATGAATATAGAGTTTGTTTGAAGATGAAAATGAATATGGATTGTTTGTTTGAAGGTGAAAGTTTGGGGGGTGTGTGATGATTTACATTAAGTATATATATTATTAATAATAATAAATAATAAATTTTATATTTATATAAGATAAGATGTAATGTATTTAGACAAGATGCAGTGTTTTTAGACAAGATGCAGAGTTTTTAGACAAGATGCACCGGTTTTATACTAGATGCATTGGGTTTTAAAAAAGATGCATTGGTTTTTAAATGAAAAATCAACATATAATTCATGCAAGATGCACTAGTCTTAAGAGAAATATATATTTTTCAGATAAGATGCAATGATTTAAAGTTAGATGCGACAACTTTATAAACAGATGCATTGTTTCTATCGTCGCGCATTTTAAAACTGTTTTTATTGGATCCTTACCCTATATATATATATATATATATATATATATATATATATATATATATATATATATATATATATATATATATATATATATATATGCGTGTGTGTATGTATGTATGTTAAGAAAGAGACGTACGGATTCAGACGGAAAAAATATTTTTCGAGCGAGAACTTGTAGAGACCAGTAATTTAATTTCTTATCTTTTATATCTATATATATCAAAAGGTCACAAAAGTCATTCTAATTAACAAACCCACGTTGTTTCCTCTCTCGTATATCATCTCCCGCAACCCAAAACTTGGATGTTGACTGGCACCCATACTTATGATAATAGATACCGACCTTCCTACCGGCGCATCTCTTCCCTTCGCTGGCCTTCCCATCATCGCTCCTCAAATCCAAGACACATACTAGGATTTGTGAACCATTGGTGACCCAAATTGTCATTCATTTTTCAGCTTCTTAAACTCTAAGGATGACAATCGTGTCATGTTTAGGTTTAAGGGTTGCGGGTTCATCGGTTAGTGGGTAATGATATGGAGACAACTCGTATAATTATTCGTTTCGGGGTCAGTGACTCAAACCCAATTAAGTGAAAACACGACATGACTCAGGTAACTCATTTAAATATACGGATGGATTGGTGTGTCATCACTAGTTAGCGGTCATAAAACGGGTTGAAGGATCATAAACGAGTTAAAAGGTGAGTGGGTCTAGTTACACTAACACGAAGGAACAAAAGAAAAACGATGAATTTTTCTAATTAGGTTTACGAGGATTAAAGGTTAAGAGAAAAGCCGAGTAGCAAAATAAGAAACTGTTGGGGAGATACCATTTCAACCTGCAATTGTACCTTAGGATTTGATTATAACAAAATTATCTTAGGTTAAACAAGAATTTATCTTAACATGTGCTGTTAGATTAGACTTATATTCTTTCATTTCAACCTACAATAAAACCTTAGGATTTGGTTATCACAAAACTATCTTTGGTTAAAAAAGAATTTATATTAACATGTATTGTCCAAACTTACGCTTGTAGTCTTTAATTTAGCTTATTGTTTAGTAGTTAGCTTAGTAATAGAAAAGGTGAGCATTGCTTGATTAGCTGATTGAGTATGAGCGACCTTGTAATTTTTTATTTAGATCAATAAAAATTATATATAGACTATTTAATTGTAACCTTAACTTAAAAAGCTTATGTTTGTATTCACCCTAACTTTCTACAAACAATTATCTTGTGTAGTACCTAAGTTGTGACTAACAACTGATATCCGAACAAGTTTTTTAATCAGTATATAAATCTGTTTTGATTACTCTTCATTTGCTTTTACCCTTCATCGAATGGCCTTTTCAATCTACTATTGCCAATAGTTTGTACAACCATGATTTACTCAAAATGTGTCTTATGTTTGATGATAATAAACTTTTTACTATGAAAAGTAAAACTCTTCTTGTCTTATCAACACTGGATTACCATATCCAAAAATTATCCATACTCATTATAAGTCAACTAAATGTGTTTATTAAGTGCCACCCTTATTGACACAAGGGAGATATAATTACATTAATGTAGATCGCATTAAGGCTTTTCAGCCTAAATCTTGTGTCGATTTGGTGTTTAATGGGTCGAAAGTTAGATGGGCTTAGTGCTTAGATTTTGGCGGGCCCCTAATACTCCTATTAATATTCATGGTTAGCCTTAATTTGGATTGTATTTATTTCATAAGAATGTTTATTTTAGTTATTTTTAATTTAATATCATAAGAGACTAATTTTAGTCTTTTAAATTAATGATATCAATGATTCTGATTGTATTTTAAAATTTTAAGTAAATGATATTTTAGCAATTTATTATTTTTAATATCTTTTTATTTAATATTTAATGCCTATCATACAGACATATAAATATAATCTATTTTTACTATGTTATATTAATTTAGTATAAAAATGTTAATAAATATAAGAAATTTTTTTTGTCAAATACTTAATTTAATCACCTTTAGGTAAGTTCAACAGTTAATTAATCTAAGAAAATTAGAATAACACTCGGCATGCGCCTTTCAAAATAATAAAAAATAAAAAAATAATAACGCTCGGCATGCGACGTAATTGGTTCAAGTCGGAAAACCTTTTAAGAAACGGTCTTTTTATCACAGGTAAAAAAGATATTGGCATCACTAGTCTAGTCTTAACCTCTAGACTCATATTTGTTAACGTGCATGTTATAAGTTAAAGATCAAATTTATTATCATCGTTTGAGGATATATTTCGTCTAACTAGCTGAAATTTGGAGCTGAAGTTGATGTTTGGCTGGAGCTTTTAGGAGCTGGAGATTTAGCTTTTATGAGCTGAAAGCTGGAGCTGGAGTTGAAGCTCGAACGTAAGCTTTTAGGTGCTGGAGTTGTACCTTTTATTAAAAGCTGAAAGCTGAAGCTGGAGTTGAAGTTGGGACTGGAGTTTTTAGGTGCTGGAGCTGTAGCTTTTATTAGGAGCTGAAAGATAAATTTTTATTTGTATAGAAGTGTTTGGCAAAGTACATATAGCCGTTGCTTAAAAATGTAAAAAGACATAAATAGACACAAAAATAAACATTTAAATAACAAACAAATTTAATCAATGGTTATTTATGTAATTTGGGTTTTAAATGCTCCCATGCTCCCAAAAGCTACTTGAATTAGCTTTCATTTTTGAGCTCTTATTAGCTTTTTTTTAAAAATAAAGGTTAAAGCTCTTGCAACCAAATAGAATTAGTGAAACTTATTTCCTAAAGCCTAAAAGTTTCAGCTCTTAAAAACTTGAAAAAAATTCCCCAAATATACCCTCATCTGTGATAACAGTTAAAGTTCAAGTTAAATATCAAATACCAACTAGAATTTTCAAATAATTTTTAAATGGGGTTTTAATAATTTTTAGATATAGTTCAAAAAGTTATCAAACTTGTTACGTTTTTCTATTTTATGTACCGAATTTTCAAAATTATTATTTACTATACTAAACTCATAAAAGTTATTGTTTAATGTATAACACCTACTATAGTATGTTACATGTTGATGTGGAATAGGTGTAAAACCTGACATGTGATGTGACAAATGACATGTAACTTCAAATTTAAAAATAATTTAAAAATAATAGTAATATTAATGATTCTTTATCTGCTTTGGTTCAAGTATTATTTCAAGATTTATATTTCATCTTCATTTGATTTAAACTATCTTCAAGCTTGCTCCTTAACTTCAGCTACGTGGATGCACATCAATTTGACAATTTCATATATGACTTGGGTTACCCAATATATGAATGTTCGACTCATCTCCACGATTTCAAGATTTTGGTTAGCCAAACATATGAATGCTCGATTCCGTCCATCAATTAGGGTTCTGATGGTCCCTTATCCTACGGATGAAGCAATGCTTTATGAAAGATCTTGTTTGTGTGTTGTGTGTTTCGGTTATAGAGAGAGAGCCGAGAATTAGAGAGTAAACACAAACAAGAGATATGTGAAATATGCAAAGCTTGGATTGAAATGTGAAGGGCAAATGCCTTTTATAGCATTTGCCCAAATTTACAATAATTACATATTGCACCCTCACTTTTTATAATCTAACATTCTCCCCCTAAGTGAGGAGTGCAACGATTCACAACAAACAAATACATAAAACTATTCATAAGCTGATTTGTTGCGAATCCCGAAAGTTACTTGCCACTTGCGTATTTGCCTTCTGCTTGCCAGTGAAGTTCTCATCTTCTCTATAGCACGATAGGCTTGAGCATGTTCTTCATCAGTGTAGGTTGCACGGTTATCCCAAATTTTCTGATGTATCTTATGATGAAGGATTTTCAAAGTGCCGTCTGAATATGACATCAGTTCATCAAGTCTGATGAATATCTTTTCACCTTTTGTATTCCTTCAGACTACACCTCGATCACCTTTGAAGTTTGGATGCCCATCATAGATAACTGTCAACTCTTCAAGCTTTTCTAAGTCTGGATGGCTCTGGTTAGACTTTAAGAGATTGACTTTCAAGTAGTTGTTTTCAGCTCCGAGTTGTAGATCATGTTCCTCAAAGTATTCTATCAGATTTCTCATATATTTCATCAGAGCAACTCTTCCAAACTCTTCTTCAAGCCACTTTCCTCTTTTTTGAGAGAGGGTGTCAAAGATAAAGTTGATGTCTTCAATACTAACAAACCTTAAATATGCTTCATTGAGGAAGTATGACAGGTTTTTTGCTCTTCTGACTTGAAAGATGTCATACTTTATCCTGAAGGTTGTTTGAGTATAGATATTGATGAGTTCAACTATTGGATACTCTGATTTGATCTCTTCTGGTTTTGTCATGGACTGTGAGAGGATGTGTTCATATCTTCTTCTCTGTTTGTTATCCATGTTCCGCAACTCAAGGGAAATAACCTGTATTAGCTCAATGCTGAATATGTCTGGTATTCTTTCTTCAAGATTGGCAGCATTGACAAAATACCGTTTCCATATTGGTTGTTGACCAGCACTTCTTGTAAACATGTTTCCTGCATCAAGACCTGGATCCCCACGATACACTGGAGGAGCAGGTGGCACTATGAAGCTTTGTGGCAAATGCCATTCTTGTAACACCCTCCTTACCGGCCTAGATTAATTAAGGTAATTAAGTAGGATTACTCTTTATTGAATTGTTGATTAATTAAAGTATGTGATTTAATTAATTTAATTATGTGTTTTAATTGAAAATGTGTTAATTAATTAATTTATTTAATTAATAGAGTGGGTGGGGCGGTGGTATTGAGGTGGCCGTAGTGGGGGTGATTAGTCATCACCCTAACCCCTAGGCTTACCACCAACCCCATTTGAGATTATGTGTTGGCCGATTAGGAGAATAAACCTCCTTTCCATTCTCATTTACATGCAAACATAGAGTGTGTGTGTGTGTTTACTCTCGGAAGAACAAGAACAAAAGAAGGTCCGATTATGCTCTTCAAGAACTTGTTTGAGATTAGAGTTCAATAAATCAAGCTTCATAAGGTTAGAATTATATGATTCTTGTTGTTAATTGCTATTTGAAATCGGTTCTTGAATCGCATGTTATTTTTGAAAGAACATGACGAACACATGATGCATGTAGGAGAATCCATGTTAGAATGAAATTATTTATATACCATTTCTGTGTTTTAAATGATGTTAGAATATGCATGTTAGAAATGGTAGAAATCTGGATTGAAATGGATAAATGGATGGTAAGTATGAATGACTCGGAATTTGAGAATGAAGCAATCGGAATTGGATGAAATCCGGGTTCTTTGGTTTGAATCGCATGAGCTGTTTTGGATTCGAATTGCATTAAATACTTAGAAAATGCCTATGCTGAATATGAATCGCATATGTTTGAATAGCATGGGATTGAATTGAATAATCTATAAATTCCCTAACTCTTTGAATCGCATATGGCCCGAATCGCATTGGATTTGTATGATTTGAAATTGCATTCGGATTGAATCGCATTGGATAGTGGATGTTTGAATCGCACTTGATAATAATGGATGGAATTGAATTAAATTTCCCTAACTCCTTGGATCGCATTTGATTGAATGGAAGGGTAATGATATATTGCATTAAATGCTGAAGTTGAATCGCATTGAATTGGATTGCATTGGATTTGACTGATATGTTTGAATCGCATGGAAACACTTAGTGTTGATCGCATGCGATTCGCATGAATCAATCGCATGCGATTCACAAAGGATTTTTTGGTGTATTTGATTCGCATGCGATTCACGGTGGGAATCACATTCGATTCATATGGGATTTGCATGGAAGATCAAATGCATTGATGATATGAAGATAAACATGAACTTGTAGCCTTTGCTTATGAAAGGATGTATGAAATGCCTAAGCTAAGGAACTGGATGAATTCACAGGATTACAGTAAGTAAAGGGTAATCGTGAATTATGGTGTATTGTTGCATACACGTAAATTGATATGTACTTGTGGTTTTATATGTACATGTATGTTTGATTTCAGTATTATGCTTATTGTTTGTTGATTAAGCAAATACTGATTGATAGTTGTTTGTTCAGGTGGTGGAAAGACTCAGTAGTAAGAAAGACTGAGTTCCCTGAGCATTGAAGATATCGGTGAGTGGATATATATCTTGGATGTATAAGATATATCACCTGATTGTTGCTCTTTTCTGTATATATATATACATGACATTGTTGTGAGATCAGCTTGGCGGTTGTTATTCAGCTGGGCCTATGTTTAGGGATATACAGTACTAGCATTCGTCTTGATAGCATTTGTTGTAATCAAGAGTTGCTAGTATTGTTGTCTGTTGTAACTAGGCTATCGGTAGACCTATGCTTTGGCCGGCATTTGGTTGAAGGTCCCGCAAGACCGCCGGTTCTCTTGTTTGTTTGAGCATTGTTGGTTTGGGCTTGATGCCTTGCATGTTTGTGGTATCTATTCTCTCACTTAGCTTTGTGCTAATTCCCCACTGTTGAATTTTTTTCAGGAGAATCCAGGTAGATGGATTAAAGAGCTAAACTGGAATTTTGAGACTGATCTAACTCTGATATCTGATGTTTTTTTGGGAAGAGCCTGTTTTGAGTAACACTGTAAATGATTTGTAAAGCAAACCTGTTTAGATGTGTTTGATCAAATATATATTATATTATATTTTGTCAATTAAGCTTCCGCGCGTGTTTGAAATAGTGTTAGTAAGAACACTGTTACAAATTTGGTAATAGAGCCCTGGTTTGAGGATTTGCACTGTAGTTGTGCAATACTTGAACCGAGGCTCTGATCAGTCCAATATTCCAGGGTGGGTAATTAGTAGAGTAGCTATAGAGAATTTGATGTTGGTACTAACAGATTATAATCTGACAACTGGTGAGATGTTGTGTAGAACAGATTATGGCTGATAACAACGAGATCCCGGTATTTACCCCACAGTCCCCAAGGAGACAGCATAACAATGTTTCATCTACTGCTGTGAATGAACACCACGGAGCAGGTACTTCTCATCATGGGGATTCAGACAACCCAGATTATGTGTTACAGTTGGAAGACACTTTACAGAATCAGAGGGATCGGATTCTTGAACTAGAGCAACAGTTAAACCAAACCCAGTCTTCCCAACCAACCACCACTGTACAGATGCCATCAGTAACAGCCCCTGTTACTCAACCGGTACCACCCCCTGTATATACTACTGCACCTGTGAGCACGATGTCGACCCCATATGGATCTTTTCCATTTTTCCAGATACCTCAGGGAGTGTCAAACCAACCCCAACCGCAAAATGTTTTTATTCCGTGGTTTCCTCAACAAGAGAATAGGAACAAATGTCAATATAAAGATTTCGTGGCGTGCGGAGCACCTGAATATTCGGGAAGTTCGAACCCGAATGTTACATTAAACTGGTTGAAAGAGACAGTGAAGACTTTGGAGGCAAGTAATTGTGAGAAGTCAGATTGGGTCAAGTTCGCAACTAGACGTTTCAAGGATCAGGCTTTAACTTGGTGGGATTCGTTGACGGCACATTTACCGAGAGAGATTGTGAATGCTATCACCTGGGAACAATTTGAGGAGAAGTTATGTGAACAATTTTGCAACGTTTTTAATATGGAGAAAATTCAGAGGGAATTCCTGGATCTTGCACAGACAGATAAGATGTCTGTTGAGGAGTTGATTACAAAATTTCAGGAGACATTGAGGTTTGCAAGACAGTGGGTGCCCAGTGAACATTCTCAAATACAACATTTCGTGAAGGCTTTATTGCCTGAATATCGGGGTAACACCCGTATGGCAACTTCACTTGTACAGGCGTTCACTCTAGCCAGATCTGCAGAGTCAGATGCTCAGGACCGTGAGAAGATGAACAGAGGGTCGTTTAACAAGTTTGATGGAGGCTCCAGTGGGAATCAAGGTAAGGGCAAAGGGCAGAGTCATCACGGAAAGTCGACCAAAGGGGTCAGGGTTTCCTCAGAATAAACCGTGGTGTCATAGTTGCAAATCTCGTCACACGGGGCAGTGTTCACCGCAAACACGGAGATGTTTGAGGTGTGGTGAGACAGGTCATGATATCGGTGCTTGTAAGTTCAACACCTTTGTCTGCTGGAACTGTAAAGAAGAGGGGCACAGCGCGGGTACGTGTCCTAAGTTGAAGACCACAGGGACTGGGGCAGGGGTAAATATCACCAGGGGATCGTCTTCTGCAGGTCAGAAGAGAAAGATTGTACCTTCTGCTTAAGGTAGGGCATTTAAGATGACTGCCAAGGAAGCTACTGGCAGTGATGATGTGATAACCAGTATGTTCATAGTTAACTATATGCCTGCACGTGTTTTGTTTGATTCTGGTGCAAATAGATCGTTTATATCTGTGACTCTATGTGAAAAGTTGAAATTGCCTGTTTCTGTTAATACTACTCCTTTAGAAGTAGAAGTAGTTGATGGTAGTGTAGTACCTGTTACCACTTCTGTGACTGGAGTTCAGATTAGTATTGATGGTACTAGTTTCCCTTTAGACTGTTTGGTGATGCCTATACCTGGTTTCGATTTAGTATTAGGCATGGATTGGTTGAGTCTTCATAGGGCTAGTATTCAATGTCATAAGAAATTGATCACTATTCGTCTGGCTGACGGGCCGCATGTCGTGGCTCGTGGGGATAGATCTTCGTCTTCTTTTCCGTTAATCTCGTACATGAAGGCTAGAAAATCTTTAGCCAAAGGGTGTGCGTCGTATCTAGCTTATGCTATTGATGTGAAGAAGGAAAAGCGGCATGTTCTTGATGTTCGTGTTGTTTCGGAGTACCCGGAAGTATTTCCCGATGATCTGCCAGGGTTGCCACCTGTTCGAGATGTCGAATATAAGATTGATCTGATACCTGGTAGTGCACCGATTGCGAAAGCTCCGTATCGATTAGCTCCTTCAGAAATCAGAGAAATGATGACTCAGATACAGGAACTGTTAGACAAGGGGTTTATTCGTCCAAGCTCTTCGCCTTGGGGTGCACCAGTATTGTTTGTGATAAAGAAAGACGGGACTATGCGTATGTGCATTGATTACAGAGATCTGAATAAAAGAACTGTCAAGAATAAGTATCCGTTTCCAAGGATAGATGATTTGTTTGATCAACTTCAGGGAGCTTCATACTTCTCGAAGATTGATTTGAGGCCGGGTTATCATCAGGTAAGAGTAGCCGAAGAGGATATACCAAAGACAGCTTTTCGTACACGGTATGGTCACTATGAGTTTCTTGTAATGCCGTTCGGTCTGACTAACGCTCCAGCAGTGTTTATGGATCTGATGAATCGGGTTTGCCGACCTTTTCTGGATAAATTTGTTATTGTGTTTATAGATGATATCTTGGTGTATTCTAAATCGGAGAATGAACATGATCAGCATCTGCGTCAAGTTTTGGAGATTCTCAAGCAACACAAGCTGTATGCCAAGTTGTCTAAGTGCGAATTTTGGTTACGTGAAGTTAAATTTCTGGGTCATGTGATTTGTGAAGACGGAGTGAAAGTGGATCCATCAAAGATAGAGGTTGTAATGAATTGGAATGCTCCTAAGACACCGACAGAGATCAAGAGTTTTCTTGGTTTGGCAGGTTATTACAGAAGGTTCATAAAAGACTTTTCGAAGCTTGCTGGTCCATTGACTAAACTAACCAGAAAAGATGTTCAGTTTCAGTGGAGTGAGGCTCAGGAGACTGCTTTCCAGATTTTGAAGCAACTTCTGTGTCAGGCTCCTGTTCTTGCATTGCCTGAAGGATCTGAAGATTTCGTGGTTTACTGTGATGCTTCACATGTTGGATTAGGGTGTGTACTGATGCAGAGAGGTAAGGTGATAGCTTATGCTTCCAGACAGTTGAAACCCAATGAGAAGAACTATCCGACTCACGATCTGGAGTTAGCAGCAGTAGTGTTTGCTTTGAAGCTGTGGAGACATTATTTGTATGGTACAAAATGCACGATTTGCACTGATCACAAGAGTCTGCAGTATGTATTTACACAGAAGGAATTGAATATGAGACAGCGTCGATGGTTAGAGTTGATTAAAGATTACGACTGTGATATCCAGTATCATCCCGGGAAAGCTAACGTAGTAGCTGATGCACTCAGTCGGAAAGGTTCTGCAGAAACAGTAAAGTTTTTGAGATTGGAAATTAAGTCAGATTTGATTGATCATGACTGCTCAGTTGGAAGCACTCATTACCGAGAACTTGAAAGATGAATTGATGGTTAAGAGACAGCATGAGTTGACTACTGATTCTCGAGGATTAAAGATGTATCAGAACCGTGTTTGGGTGCCGAAGTTTAGTAATTTGCGGGATTTGATTTTGAATGAAGCACACAAGTCTAAGATGTCTGTTCATCCAGGTAGCACCAAAATGTATCATAGCTTGAAAGCTTTCTATTGGTGGCCTACTATGAAGGTTGATGTTGCACGTTTTGTAGGATCGTGTCATATATGTTCACAAGTGAAAGCCGAACATCAGAAGCCGTATGGAACTTTGACTCAGTTGAAAATACCTGAATGGAAATGGGATCACATCACAATGGATTTTGTGGACTCAGAAAGGTAATGATATGATTTGGGTTATCGTTGATAGATTGACCAAGAGCGCACATTTTCTAGCAACTGCGGAAACTGCAAATTTGGCTAAGTTAGCCAAATTGTATATTGATGAAATTGTTTCTAGACACGGAGTACCTATGTCTATTGTATCAGATCGGGATTCGAGGTTTGTGTCAAATTTCTGGAATAGACTGCAGCAAGAATTGGGATCAAGAGTTCATTTGAGTACAGCTTACCATCCCCAGACAGATGGCCAATCAGAAAGAACGATTCAAACTTTAGAAGATATGCTACGGGCATGTGTGTTAGAGTTTGGAGGTTTTTGGGATTCACATCTACCACTGGTTGAGTTTGCTTACAACAATTCTTATCACTCCAGCATCGGGATGCCGCCGTATGAGATGTTGTATGGACGACCGTGCAAAACTCCTACTTGTTGGTTAGAGGCAGGAGAGAAGCAGTTTGCCGGACCAGATATTGTTGGTTAGATAAAGTTGCAGTGGCTAGAGAAAAGTTAAAAGCTGCAAGGGATCGACAGAAAATGTATGCTGATCTGCGTTGTCGACCAATGACATTTGTTGAGGGTGAGCTAGTTTACTTAAAGGTTTCTCCGTGGAAGGGCATGATACGCTTTGGGAAACGTGGAAAGTTAGCTCCTAGATATATTGGTCCGTTCAGAATCAGAAAAGTGGTAAATGATCAGACAGTGGCTTTGGATCTTCCTGATGAATTAGTTGGGATACATGATACGTTTAATATCTGCTATTTGAGAAAGTGTTACCAATACAGGATCCACGAGTAGATTTGAACAAGAGGTTGATTGAGGAACCTGTTGAGTTACTGGATCGTAAAGTGACTAAGTTGAGAAACAAGCAGATACCTATGGTTTTGGTTAAGTGGAAACACAGTTTGGGCTCTAATTTGACTTGGGAAACTGAAGATGACATGAGGAGCCGTTACCCATCCTTGTTTGAGAGCGATAAGATTCCGAGGACGGAATCTTCTTAAGGGGGGAAGATTTGTAACACCCTCCTTACCGGCCTAGATTAATTAAGGTAATTAAGTAGGATTACTCTTTATTGAATTGTTGATTAATTAAATTATGTGATTTAATTAATTTAATTACGTGTTTTAATTGAAAATGTGTTAATTAATTAATTAATTTAATTAATAGAGTGGGTGGGGCGGTGGTATTGAGGTGGCCGTAGTGGGGGTGATTAGTCATCACCCTAACCCCTAGGCTTGCCACCAACCCAATTTGAGATTATGTGTTGGCCGATTAGGAGAATAAACCTCCTTTCCATTCTCATTTACATGCAAACATAGAGTGTGTGTGTGTGTTTACTCTCGGAAGAACAAGAACAAAAGAAGGTTATGCTCTTCAAGAACTTGTTTGAGATTAGAGTTCAATAAATCAAGTTTCATAAGGTTAGAATTATATGATTCTTGTTGTTAATTGCTATTTGAAATCGGTTCTTGAATCGCATGTTATTTTTGAAAGAACATGACGAACACATGATGCATGTAGGAGAATCCATGTTAGAATGAAATTATTTATATACCATTTCTGTGTTTTAAATGATGTTAGAATATGCATGTTAGAAATGGTAGAAATCTGGATTGAAATGGATAAATGGATGATAAGTATGAATGACTCGGAATTTGAGAATGAAGCAATCGGAATTGGATGAAATCCGGGTTCTTTGGTTTGAATCGCATGAGCTGTTTTGGATTCGAATTGCATTAAATACTTAGAAAATGCCTATGCTGAATATGAATCGCATATGTTTGAATAGCATGGGATTGAATTGAATAATCTATAAATTCCCTAACTCTTTGAATCGCATATGGCCCGAATCGCATTGGATTTGTATGATTTGAAATTGCATTCGGATTGAATCGCATTGGATAGTGGATGTTTGAATCGCACTTGATAATAATGGATGGAATTGAATTAAATTTCCCTAACTCCTTGGATCGCATTTGATTGAATGGAAGGGTAATGATATATTGCATTAAATGCTGAAGTTGAATCGCATTGAATTGGATTGCATTGGATTTGACTGATATGTTTGAATCGCATGGAAACACTTAGTGTTGATCGCATGCTATTCGCATGAATCAATCGCATGCGATTCACAAAGGATTTTTTGGTGTATTTGATTCGCATGCGATTCACGGTGGGAATCACATTCGATTCATATGGGATTTGCATGGAAGATCAAATGCATTGATGATATGAAGATAAACATGAACTTGTAGCCTTTGCTTATGAAAGGATGTATGAAATGCCTAAGCTAAGGAACTGGATGAATTCACAGGATTACAGTAAGTAAAGGGTAATCATGAATTATGGTGTATTGTTGCATACACATAAATTGATATGTACTTGTGGTTTTATATGTACATGTATGTTTGATTTCAGTATTATGCTTATTGTTTGTTGATTAAGCAAATACTGATTGATAGTTGTTTGTTCAGGTGGTAGAAAGACTCAGTAGTAAGAAAGACTGAGTTACCTGAGCATTGAAGATATCGGTGAGTGGATATATATCTTGGATGTATAAGATATATCAACTGATTGTTGCTCTTTTCTGTATATATATATACATGACATTGTTGTGAGATCAGCTTGGCGGTTGTTATTCAGCTGGGCCTATGTTTAGGGATATACAGTACTAGCATTCGTCTTGATAGCATTTGTTGTAATCAAGAGTTGCTAGTATTGTTGTCTGTTGTAACTAGGCTATCGGTAGACCTATGCTTTGGCCGGCATTTGGTTGAAGGTCCCGCAAGACCGCCGGTTCTCTTGTTTGTTTGAGCATTGTTGGTTTGGGCTTGATGCCTTGCATGTTTGTGGTATCTATTCTCTCACTTAGCTTTGTGCTAATTCCCCACTGTTGAATTTTTTTCAGGAGAATCCAGGTAGATGGATTAAAGAGCTAAACTGGAATTTTGAGACTGATCTAACTCTGATATCTGATGTTTTTTTGGGAAGAGCCTGTTTTGTAGAAACACTGTAAATGATTTGTAAAGCAAACCTGTTTAGATGTGTTTGATCAAATATATATTATATTATATTTTGTCAATTAAGCTTCCGCGCGTGTTTGAAATAGTGTTAGTAAGAACACTGTTACAATTCTGATTCTTGTCTTGCTTTCTCAGCTGCCTCTTTCTGTCTGTTTCTTTCTAGTACATCGGCAGCTGATTCTTGAAATTGACCATGAGAAGGAGGGAATTGTTCATGAACTTCTATGTTTACTCCACTGAGAACCCTAGACACGTCAAATGTGGTTTTCTTTTGTTTAGGTTTCCTTCTAGCTTCCCTTCTAGAGATTGTTGCCCATTATTTTCTTTTAAGTGCAAGTTCTCGTTCACTGATGACATCATTAAATCTGTGGACAACTCTGGGTGAAGCTGGACGTGTAGTGTGTTTCACATATTCATCTATATCTTTGAACTTGTCACGAAGTTCAGGATCCTCAGGTTCCTCCTCTGGTTGGGCAGAACTGCTTTCTCCCATATCCCTTGCAGGTGATGTGTGTATACACTCATATAAATCCTCCATTTCATCATCTGAGTCACTAAACAAGTTAAACATCTCGGCATGGAACTGCTCATTAGGTATTTCACCTTCTTCAAGATCGATTGGCCTCGGTTCAGATTGTTGTTGAGGTACATAAAGTACAATCTGTTTGTCAGCATTTTCCTTTTGTTGTTGTTCATAAACTTCATCGGCCAAATGTTGTTGTTTCTGCTGCTGGCTAGAACTCATACCTGCAGGTAGTAAAGAACTTAGTGGAGTAACTGGTACAGTTACCTTTGCAGCCACAGAGGAAGAATACAAGTATCTTCTTCTTTTCTCCCCCTCGGGTTGATCATCAGGGTCCTGATCATCCCGTCTCCGTTTGCTACTCTTTGCCTGAGCCTGACAAGTTTGTTCAAGGATAGTCAGCCGGTCAGTAACCTTTGCCAATGAAGATAGAAGCCTCTGGTTACCCCATCAATCTTACGGTTAACATCTTCATGAAACTCTTGAAAGTCATCCAAGGAGATTCCCTGTGGACGTTGTTCGTTGCGTAGAGTTGTCAGAAGGTCTTGATCATGAGCAGATTCAGGTCTTTGTTCCAGGAGCTTGACATACAGAAGACTTTTCAAGGAATCTACTGACATTGTTATTGGATCAGGTTGCGGCTGTGGCTTAGGAGCAGCAGATCTGGTAGCAAGGAGTGCCTCAATCCTATATAATTGCTGAGCTTGGGTCTGGGGGGATTGTTCTATCCGATCCAACTTTTGATTTGTCATCTGCAATTGTTGGTGGATTGGTGCCATGTCTTGTTGAATATAATCTTGAAGTTCTGCACGTGTAACAAACCCGGAATCACGAAGACTTCCAGTTGAGGTACCAGCCACAAAGGCAGTACCACCTACTGGAACAGCAGGGATGTTGGCTCCAGCAGGATTTCCTTCTAATCCTCGGATGGTACCTTGAGAGGTACCACCTATAGAAGTTGAGGAGACTTGTTAAACGTACAAGCTCAGTGCATCTATAGTGATTCGGTGTTGATCAAGATAAGCGGAAATCCACGGTATATCGACTTGTGCATTGAAAGGAGTCGAGGACGAGGGAGGCGGTCCTCTATGTTCAATAGGTCTAACTCCTGATTGGGGTAGACCTAGTGTATGTGCTACAGCCCTGTGCAATGAAGACGGTGCCTGTTGAGAGACACCGTAGTAGCTTGGTGGGGTTGAAAACTGCACGGGTGGGATAACCGCGACTTGTTCAATACGAGACCCAACAATATCAGGTCTCATAGTAGATGTGGCTTCCCGGCTTTCTGGATTTAGGGGACCCTCAACACTCTGTTTTCCTTTTCTCACCTCCTCTCTGTCACTCATACTCCTAACTACAAGACTATCTTCATCTTCACCACTACCAGCACCATACCCCGCATATTGATCAGGTTGTAGTAGAGAATCAGGGGTGACAGAGCCCGTTTCAACAGATAGGCTATGAGTTAGAGAAGTGACTGGAATGTCATGTTCTGGGGCTACAATTTCCTGTCTGGTTATAGGAATTTCAGTAGGATGGGTAGGAGGATTTAGGGTTATGACCAGACCACTGGGTTGAGGAATGATAGGTTGAACAGTTTGGGTCTGGTCAGGAGAGGTAGTATGTGGATCTGTTAGTTTCATGAAGGAAGGGGTGCTTTCAACTGGCTATTCAATTAGTTGTTCAGGGGTGCCCAAAGGTGATGGAATAGATTCAAGAACAGGGGCACCACCTGGCTTAGAAACAGACTCAGCATAAGAAGATTGAGAACTGGATGACTCAGAAGCGTCAAGACCAAGTTCTTCTATAACAGCTTGGGTTAGGGTGGTTTTAGGGATAGATTGAACTGTGGCGGGATCATACATGTCCACTCCCTCTCTAATTACTCCACCTTCACCATCTTCTCCTCCCCTCTCTTCATTTTCTCTCTCCACTTCACTCTCAGCATCTCCCATAGATGTCTGAGGCCTATCCTCTAAGTCCTCACTGGGTACTACTCCTCCCTGGGCAGGTATGGCCGGTTCTGGCACAACCATGGGAGGTATTCCTACACTTTCCCTATAACTCACAAGAATATCATTCTGCTCACATAAATCAAGGAGAGATACAGGGAATGGTATTGGGATAGGTAGATTGGCCGGAATGGCAGGTTTAATATGCATGAAAAGTTTAGGAGTAATAGAAGGTAAACCTGCCCGGCGAGGGATTTCAGCATTGTGATCCATCACATATTGGATGATCATGGGTATGAAGCGGTGATACGGCAGCATGTTGGCATCCTTCTTCTTTTGAGAGTTCTTCCTTAGCATTGTAGCTTTGATGTCTTGGAAGAGAAGGAAAGCATAATCCACATGCACGTGATTGGCGGCTGCCACAAAGATTTTGAGCTAATGCTCCGTCGGAAATTCATAACCCGAATGCTTGGGGGTGAGACACCGTTGAAGCACCGTCATAAATGTGTTGTACTTGGGATGCAAGCCGGTGCGTTTGAACTGATTTTTGTGGGTGAGCTCACCATCATAACCCATTTCCCTGACAGCTGCAATACATGCATCCTCGTCTGGGATTTCCTCAAAGTCTGTTGCGGGAGGTCTGCTGCCTGCAGTGCGTAGGTCAAAGATCGTTCTGAGGCGATTGAGATTCGTCGATCTCAGCATGAATGACCTCATGCCCCCTGTTATTGATACGCACATCACATGTTTTCCAGAATTGTTGAACGTAAAGCTCAGGAACATGTGTGCTGGTTGTAGCTGGGTTGTACGTCAGGAGGTGGTTCAGAGGGTGTATTTTCAGGATTTCAGTGACAATGGGGTAAGTAGGGTTTTTCAGTTTGGTCGAGTCAATGAAGTAGTTGTTTGCATAAGTCCTAGTGTTAAGGAACTCAGCTTTGGGCATAATCTCCTCAGGGTCACGCACAACTTGAGCCATCTTATCTGTACAAATAGATACAACAGTTAAGCCAAAGATAAAGAGATATGCAAGAAAATATTGTTTGACTCTGACTTGTGATCACACTTTGGTAAGAAAGTCAAAATTGAATACTTTTGACCAACACTATAAAATTTGAAAAACAACTCTGAAAGCCCCATTGTGTACATGATGATTTTAAGTATAAAAAAGTTGTTTTGATACTTTAAATAAGGCAATTAGATAGTAATAAACAACTTTGTAGTACTTGAGTATAGTCCAAAAATATCATAACACCTTCTTTTGAATTAAAAAGTGAACTTTTAGTGTGAGTTCATACACCTCAAGAACATGAAGAACACTTTTTGAGATTTTTGAAATATTTTTGCACCAAAGTGTTCCCCGTGTGTTCAAAAGTCCTATCGCAAACTTGGTTTGAACAAAAAGTTTGTTTCGTGTCCCAAAAGTCCATACTAAGTCTCGAAAGTTCCTATCGCGTGCGGCTATTCTAGGGCCAAAAATCAACATTTTAACTCAAAATTTTCCAAATGTAAACCGTACAAGTTGTTACCTATATGATTAGGAGTATTTTGATATAAAAATTGCAAATTTCGGCAGAGTAACGAGGGATTTCGTGAAATCAAGTAGCCAATAACAAGAGAGACTTGTGAGTTTTTGAATTTTGATCTTGTGGAGTGACCGATGGGTGGATGGAACGGTTATAAAGTTAATGGGACACGTGTCGCGTGTTGATTGGTTGGAACAACGGTGAAAAAACGCGGCTGATAGAGTAAAAATGCATCCGGCTGATAGAAGTGCCAATCGCATGCAATTCACCCTTTGGTGTGTTAATCGCATGCGATTGGGCCTTAGTGTTTGGACGAACTCTATGAATTGTCCGAATCGCATGTGATTCCCCCTTTTCACTTCAATCGCATGCGATTGAAGTTCAAACTCATTTGCTGATTTTCTTAAGGCATGAGATTGATGCTTGGTTTATGGCAAGTGATAGTCTATCGCATGCGAGTGAACAAGTGTTGTAATCCCATGCGATTGATTACCAATGCGATTGAAGCCATGCGATTGAACCAAGATAATTTTTGTTTTCAATACTTCTCCCCCTACACATGTGAGTGACAATTTTTGTGTTCGATTGAAGCCATGCGATTGATTACCAATACTTATCCCCCTACACATGTGCATAATGTGTATGAATTTTCACCCCTACACATATGTAACATGTGTATAACTAGAAATGCACTCCCCCTTGAGTGTTGCATCAGTAATCTGCACAAAGAACAAGCAGTGTAACACCTACTCTAAACAAAAGGAAAAAAAGAAAAAATGGAGCAACGGTATGTTATATTTTCAAGTTTAGCATGCCTAACTTGGATACCAACTCAGTGAAGTGACTTTCATCTAAGGGTTTGGTAAACAAGTCAGCGAGCTGATTTTCAGTAGGAACATACTGGAGCTCTATTAGACCTCTCTACGTTATCTTTTATGAAGTGATAACGGATATCAATGTGTTTAGTTTTAGAGTGGTGTACCGGATTGCAGGAGATGGCTATGGCAGATTGGGAATCGCATAGCAATGGAATTTTGGCATACCGTAGGCCAAAGTCTGATAACAGTGTACGTATCCAAAGACTTTGTGAACAGCACATTGCAGCAGCAACATACTCAGCTTCAGCTGTAGAAGTGGATATGCAATTTTGTTTCTTTGAGGCCCAACAAACTAAACGATCTCCCAGAAAGTGTGCACTACCAGATGTGCTTTTCCTATCAATCATGCAACTGGCATAGTCAGCATCCGAGTAAGCATAGAGATCCAGATTTGAATCTTTGGGATACCACAGACCTAGATCCATAGATCCTTTGAGATATCTGAATATCCGCTTAACTGCCAGAAGATGTGACTCTTTAGGATTCGCCTGGAATCTTGCACAGAACATGATGTCCGGACGACTTGCAGTGAGATATAGTAACGATCCAGTCATCCCACGGTAAGTTTTCAGATCTGCTGGAGAACCATCAAGATCTGCTGATAGTTGTGCCTTAGCAGCCATGGGTGTAGATATGGGTGTGCAGTTAATCATATCATACTTTGTTAGAAGATCTTTGATGTACTTGGATTGGCAAATAAAACTGTCATGACTTAACTACTTCACCTGGAGTCCGAGAAAGAATGACATGTCCCCCATCATACTCATTTGAAATCTGTTTGTCATGATCTTAGCAAACTTGTCACTGTATTTTGGATTAGTAGACCCAAAAATGATATCGTCCACATATATTTGAACCAAAATCTTGTCCCTACCCTTGGTCTTTGTGAACAGATATTCATATAAGACATCGTACCATGCACGTGGAGCTTGCTTTAACCCGTACAAGGCCTTATCTAAGATATAGACATGATTTGGATGTTTTGAATTGATGAACCCCTCAGGATGTAAGACATAGACTTCTTCTTTGAGTGCACCGTTGAGAAAAGCTTTCTGCACATCCATCTGAAAGACACGGAAGCTTCTGGAGGCTGCATATGCAAGAAAGAGCCTGATAGCCTCAATACGAGCAACAGGGGCAAATGTTTCATCATAGTCAATGCCCTCTTGTTGATTGTAGCCTTTAGCACCCAACCTAGCTTTGTTACGGATGACCACTCCATCCGAATCCCTCTTGTTCTTGAACACCTACTTAGTTCCGACAACAGATTTGCCATATGGAAGAGGAACTAATCTCCAGACTTTGAGACGATCGAATTGGTGTAGTTCTTCCTGCATTGCTATTACCAAATCCGGATCATCTAATGCTTCAGAAGTCTTGGTGGGTTCAATGATGTTGAGAAAACCCGAAAATTGACATTTGTTTGCTGTAGCTGCTCGTGTTTGAACGCCAACTGAAGGATTTCCGCTGATGTTATCGTCAGAGTGATGTCTTATGCACTTTATCTCGTGGGAAGTAGAAGATGAAGAAATAAGATCTTGTAAAGGACGTGCTTCCTCTTCATCTTCACGGGAGAAATGTGGGTCTGAATCAAACACGGGCGGGCTCTCTGGGTCAGAAATATGAGAGGTCACAAGGGGACGAGTGACAGAGATAGATGTAGAATCCTTAGCATAGAGATCTGCAAATGGATTCGTCTCAGTGACCGTTGGAGCCGTTAGAGTAACACTTGCTTGTACTGCTATATTGTTCCTGTTGTCAGTTAAAACAGGAGAAGATTCAGATCTAAAGAAATCAAACATAAAGTCTAGATTAGTATTTGAACTGGACGGATTGTTTGATTCTTTATTTTGAAGCGCCGGTCCTGAACAGGTATGTCCAGAAACGTTTACTATTGATTTAGGTGGAAAATCTGTAGCATTTAAGGCGTCATCAAATGTTACGTTGATACTTTCAACAATGCTCTTTGTTTGTTTGTTAAAAATTCGATAGGCCTTAGATTCAGTAGAATAACCTAGGAAAATAGCTTCATCAGCTTTTGGAGCAAACTTTCCTAGATTATCCTTGTCATTAAGCACAAAGCACCTATTACCAAAGACATGAAAGTATTTGATATTAGGCACTATGCCATTTGCCAATTCGTATGGAGTTTTATTAAAGCGTTTATTAATAAAAGAGCGGTTCTGCGTATAGCAGGCAGTGCTGATTGCATCAGCCCAAAAGGAAGGTGGGAGCCCGGAATATGATAGCATGGTACGGGCAGCTTCAACCAAAGTTTTTTTCTTCTTTCCACTACACCGTTTTTTTTTTGGGGTGTATGCAGCAGAGAACTGATGATTGATCCCAACAAGGTCACAGAAGCTCTTCAGAGTACTGTTTTTGAATTCAATGCCATTGTCTGTCCGGATGGATACAACACTCTGACTATGCTTATTCTACTGTTGCTTGATGAAGGAAATGATTGTTGGAGTGGCTTCATCTTTTGATCTTAGAAACTTGACCCAAGTATATCTAGAGTAGTCATCCACCATGACTAGAATATACTTCTTCCCACTCTTGGACTGAATTCTCATAGGACCACAGAGATCCATGTGCAGGAGTTCCAAAGGCTTTGTAGTGCTGAACACTTGTTTTGATTTATGAGAAGCCTTCTTCATCTTTCCCTTCTCACAGTCTGCACACAGATGATCCTTCTTGAATCTTAACTTGGGAATGCCTCTCACCAAGTCACCCGTGACTAGTTTGTTGATATTCTGAAAGTTCAGGTGAGAGAGTTTGTTGTACCATTGCCAAGTAATATCTGATGATACTTCAGACAGTAGACACACGGAGGTAGGGGAGTTATAATTTTCCACATCAATGGAATATAGGTTAGATTTCCTTGCACCTGCTAGTAATTCATCCTCATTTTCAGTTAACACGGAACATTTGTTCTTCTTAAATACTACCTCCAAGTCTTTATCACAGAACTGTCCGATACTAAACAGATTATGACCCAACCCTTCAACATAGGAGACTTTCTTGATTTTGATATGCTTCTTCACTATGTCTCCGTACCCCATTATTGGTGCAACATTGTCGTTCCCAAAGCGTACATTCCTGGAGTACTTAGGAACATAATTCTTGAGAAGACTTTTGTTGCCGGTCATATGCTTGGTACAACCGGAGTCCAGGTACCACAAGTTAGGCGCCTGCAAAAAGAGAATAAAGCACGTTTAGGTCCCCATATATGAATGGGTCCTGAATTGTTAGTTCCTATGATTGATTGAGTAATAAATGCTTTTTCATGTGGAGACAAAACTTCTAATGATCTATCCTTAGGTACCCATGTGGGTTTAATCTTTTGGCGAGAAGGAATAGATTTTGAAAGAAATTGCTTAGATGGAAGTTCCGGAACCACTGTTGGTTTGATAGTTGATGGAATCGGAGGTTTAGGATTCGGTAGAGTTGCGGAAGCGTTATGTTTGCAAATCCATGTTTGCGGGGAATTCTTAAGAATTCACTGTGGCCTCTGTACATCAACTTGCTTTTGCTGAACGGGAACCTTGGGAGTAGCAGGTTGTACTACTCGTCAATTGGAGGATGGCTTGGGTTTGGAAGTTTTGGCATTTTTGGAAGGTGGATTGCGAGATCGTTTTTGAGAATGCAAGTGTTTTTCGTGATCAATCCATGACCTTTTGAATGCTTCATAGCCCTGCCATCTGTAGACTTCCAGTTCTTTGATCGTCAGTAATCATTTTGATTTGTTTAAACGTTTGAGTGCATGTGACTGACGAGTTGTGATCCACTGATGAATAATATATCCTTTTGAATTTATAAATGGAACACAGATTTGATTAGCGTAAAAATCTGTCCAGTCCTAACATGGTTTAATTCCAATTTGTTTTCTTAATTGATCATATTCACAATTAAATTCACAATGACCATGGAGGCAACCATCACTAATACAAAACATTGAAGAAGCAATATTATCATGCAAACTTGAATGATTACAGACTGAATCAAACATCAGAATTTGTTCACATGTTTGGCTAGTGTTTGAACATTTCCTATGGGACCTAGGAATGACTCTCTTCCAAGATATGTTTATTTTACGCTCTTCACTCCCGAGCTTCTTCACATCTGCGGCAGAATGTAAAATGTTAGAATTGAGTCGTGGTCGACTAGCAGCTGCTTTTGAGGATTCAGGTATGTCAATGTTCATACGAGAAATACAATTAGAAGTGGAAGTGGATGTCTGTTTGAAAATCTGTTTTTGCTTTAAAGTTTTCAACGTGGGATTGTTAACAGATTTTATTTTGGGTTTGACATCTTGAGAAGATGTAGACACATGCTTAGAGTGTTCAATGCGTTCAGCATACGGAGGGAGAGTAAATGGAGTAGGAGGCTTCATCTCAGTTTTGACCTGCTTAATTTGGTCTTGCGATGCAAAGTTTTCTTTGCACAAGTCGTCAATGATCTTGCCATCAAGATTTAGTACTGTTTGAAGACGCTTGTGGAGGATGGTGTTTTCTTGAACCAGTTGAGAAGGTTCAGGGAGTTGTTTAGAAACTGGGATGATTTCAGGTGTGGTTTCTAGTTGGATAGCTTTGGTAAGGTCTCCTTGAACCAGATGAGTGAAGTAAAACTCTTGTAAGGTTTGGAACCTTTACTGCAATTCCTTGTGGGGAATGTATAGAAATTGAGGTTTTGGCACTTCAGGAGCGTAGAGTTCTTCATCTGTATATACTGGTGTGGTGACAACAGAGTTAAGTGTTGGAATGGAGTAAGTGAAGTATGAGTCATTGAGGTTAGAGTAGTTGAAGGGAGTTTCAGTTTTGAGATGTAAGGTTAGTTTGACATCCTCTTCAAGTCGTTCTTCCTCTTGACCAACAAATACCATTCGTTGAGTGAGTCCCTCGCCAAAAAGATGTGCATTGTATAATTGTTTGGCTGATACTTTACTCAAAACACTTGGGTTATCAAAACCAAGTCCATCGAATGTCCATCTTGAAAAAGGTCGTTCCTTTTGTTTGTACAGAAAGATGGTTTGTTCACTTTTCCCTCTTTTGATTAGAAGGTCTTCAAGTTCTTTTTATTTTTAGACAAAGAACACTTTGATCATTTTTAAGAATTTCTGAATCCTTTTCTGCACCAATACGTTCTGCTTTGAGATCATGTATGATGATGTTTGTTTTATCAGTTAATTCAAGAAATTCAGATTCTTTTATTGCTAATTGAACTTTCGATTCATTTATGTTTTTCTCCAACTGTTCAATTGTAGCCTGTGCTTCTTTGTCTTGTGTATGAATGACTTCTTTTAACACTTGATTCTTGCTTGTTAGTTTGGTCACCTTAGATTCTAACTTTTTCATGCGTTTTAATATGGTTTGTATATGTTCAAAGTTAAAACCCATGTCAGAGATAGAATGTACCTTTCCGCTTTACCAATCTTCTCCTCAGCATCGGAGAGATCACCACCATCTTCATCCTCATCACTTTCTTCATTAGTAGCCATGAAACAGAACTGTGCTTGATCCTCACCATATCACTCTCGGAGTCTGTGTCCTCCAGAAACCGGTCTTCTTCTACCATAAGGGCATTCCCAGCCTGTCTTTGTTTTGACAGGCGGTACTTTTGTCTGTAGTATTCAGCATCCTTGATTTTCTTCTGTGGACAGTTTCTGATCATGTAGCCAGACTTACCGTAGTTGTAGCACTTCAAGTCTGTTGAAATCTTGGCGTGTCAACCGGAGCAAGCCTTTCAGGTCTCCTAGACCCAGAGGTGAATCTTTGTCTGTTGTTGGTTTTACTAAAACGATTTCTGAAAGTTTTCCCAACAACAGAGAGAGCATGAATGGCAGCTTCAACTGCGTCTTCATCATCGTCATCCGGTTCGGATTCACTGAGAATCATCTGTTTGAACTTCATTGATCTGGATGAAGATTCCCTTGGAACTCTTTCAACTACTACCAAAGCTAAAGGATCTGCAGCGGGCTGTTTAGGGAGAGACTTCAGTATTTCATCTTGGTATTGATTGAGGTCTTCAAATATGTTGTGAAAGGTGACTGTAGTGAAATCTTTGTTAATTTGTTTGTACAGTCGAACATATTCCTTCCACTCTGGACCCAGTGACTTCAGAAAAACACAGTTTAAGTTTAGGTCAGTTCTGATGATTTGGTTTGACCTCATTTCATTTTGCAGTTTGCAAAATCTACCATAGGTTTCAGAAAGCAGTTCGTTCTCCCGAACACTGAAGTCATGATAGCTGTTGACCAGTTGGGTACGTTTGATGTATTCTCCTTGTTCAGTACCTTGCAACTGCTTCTTTATCTCACCCCATATTTCCTTAGCAGTGGCTAAGCTATCTATCTTTGTGTAGATCTCTGAGGAGAGTCCTTCTTTTGTTGTGAGCTCTTCAGCAGTCTTTTCCCTCTCATGACGGAGAATAGCGGGGTTGTTGGTAGGATCAGCTTCAACAACTTGTTAGAATCTGCCCGATAATATACGTACGCCTTGAAGCACTACCGATGATGTATGGGCCTATATGGGTCACACACCGGGGTCTAACATGACAGCAAATAAGGTTGAGGGACCAAAGATGGAAAAAGTGAAAGTTAGCAATGCAGGCCGCGTTAGCAACACTAACTTAACGAGTTAGCGCCGCTAACTGTTAAAGGTTAGCGCCGCTAAGGCTGCATGAGCTTTATGTCATTTCAAAGTCAGGCCGCTTTAGCGCCGCTACGGGCTAAGGTTTAGCGCCGCTAACTCTTGGTTAGCGGCGCTACCGCTGCATGAACTTTATGTCAATATCACCTCTTGACTTGGCCAATGCATGACAATTTGATGATGGCATTTGGCCGGCTAGAGGGCAGATCCAGGGTGGTTTTGAGGCTTATAAAAGTCTTCATTTCCTGGACTTTTGTAGCTCTTAGCCAACAACAATTCTCTCTCACTTTTGCAACAAAAATACTCACTATATACCTAGAGTTTTGGTGATCTAGTAAAGGCATACGAGTTCCAGAGATTATTTGTTGTTCTTGTGTGAAATTTCCAGAGAAGATCTCATACAAGGTAGCTAGCACTACTTGTTGGACTTGTACCCGGGGTGAGATTTCGTGAATAGAAGAGGAAGAAGGAGTGTCTTGCATCTACACCACCATCAACAGCCTACAAGTACTTTTCTAGAGCTTAGGAGAAAGGTATAACCTTCTAACCTCCTTGTTTGTTGCTATTTTGTTACATAGAGATGATCCACCTTTGGGATTTTATGTTTTTTAACACATTTTTGCTTGTATGTTGTTGTTCTTGCTTCCGTTGCGTGTTTTTTAAATCCCAACAGTGGTATCAGAGCCACCTCTATGTTAGAATAGCACTTGGTGGCCTGAAAAACCCGAAATCAAAATGTTTGTATTCTGCCGTTTGAGTTAGCAGCACTAAGTTGTGGTTAGCGACGCTAAGTCTTGCTGGTTAGCGCTGCTAACGTTACTGGAAAATTGTTTTTTGAAAATTTTGACAAAACAGTTTTGGTCTCGGGATTTTTGGCTTTTTGAGCTTCTGGAAATTTGTTCCAAAGGTTTCTTGCTTCATTATGCAGTAGTGACATGATATGTTTGGTTGTATGTGTAAATATGAGTTGGTAACCTTGCCTTGGCCTTTTGGTTGATTTGTGTTATGCATGCATTTGGTGGTTTTATCCACATTAAAGACTGTAAATTTATTAAATTCAGTATGTTTGTAATAATTTTGTGGCTTGCATGCCATTTCATTCATCCATGTACATGTAATTAGATAAGTATGCCTTTTATTTTCTATTGTATGTAATTTGTATGATGGAGGGATGAAGACACAAGAGGAGGCAAAACAAGATGAAGTTTTGATGCCCTTAGAAGCCAATGAAGTCAAATGGAGATGGTGGTTCTAGTGGAAGCTTGCATCAAGAAGTTTTGTCCCTTAGTATGACCAAGTTCTTCCCGTTTTGGCTCACGGGAGGAATGCATAGGTTTATTGGCAAGGGTTAACGACTATTTTGTATATTGCGTGTGATGTGATTTTATTATTCTATGCATGGATTAGTAGGTTTTGCATGCTAGATAATTTTTTGTTAAAAATAATAAAATCGCAAGAGTTTTGGTAAAAATGATTTCCTCTAGCGCGCGATCACATACATAGATTAACCCACCTAGTGAAAATAGGTTTTGTCACTAATAAGTTAATCTAAAACCAAACCGGAAATCACAATTTTGTTTAGGGTTTAGGGTTTATCTCTATGTAACAAAAACGTAAATCATGCACCATCCGTAGGTCGATACCACCCGAATCTAGTCTTATGGGTTTTGGTTGTCGAGCTTAGCACGAGCCAATTCTCATAAAACTGTGTGGAAGGTGAGTGTGGCGAATTCACAATTTTGTTTGTCGAGCTTAGCACGATCCAACTTTGGTGAATTTGTTACCGTATGTCTTGACGGACGATTTGCAATTTTAGGTTTGAAATCTTGGTTAATTGTCGAGCTTAGCACGAGTTAACCAAAATTTCAAGACTTAAAATTGGTGCAAGAAGGGATCAAACATTCCAAACGACCATTGGATGTCGTAGGATCCCGCATGTGCTAAGGATTGCAATGAAGATTGCAATTGGCAAAATGGTTGCCGACTTAAATAATTTTATCATGTGATCCGCGGTAACCCCGTCACATGGTAGGATGAAATACGGTTCTTAGCCTTGTTAAGATAATTCTTTATGGGTAAATTATTTAACAAGATAAAATATCAAACTAACTAAAATGTACTTTGCAATTTTAGATGGCATCAACAAGCGCAACAAACACCACCACCAACGTTTCTCTCCGAGTTTTCCTAGAAAAGGAGAAACTCGATGGTAGCAACTTCATGGACTGGCATAGACAACTGAGGTTGGTCTTGCGGTATGAAGGCAAGTTGCATACCATAGAGGAACCCCTACCCGAGGCACCTCCTACTAGTGCAACAAGGGCTGTCCGAGAGGCGTATGAAAAACGCCTCAAGAAAACTGAGGAAGTCACGTGCTTCATGTTGAGCACAATGAACCAAGATTTGCAAAATCAAATGGATCATTTGAGTGCTTATGACATGGTGGTGCAGCTGAAGGATATGTTCCAACAGCAGGCGAGGCAGGAAAGGTACGAGTGCCTCAAAACAACCCTTGCTTGCAAGATGCAAGAAGGAGGGAACGTGAGCGCGCATGTGTTGCGGATGAAAGCAAACATAGAGCGCATGGAGAAGTTAGGTTTTACCATTGGGAGGGAGATGGCGGTTGATTTAATCCTCCAATCCCTGCCAGTACATATGATCAATTCGTAATGAGTTATCATATGCACAGCATGGACAAGACCTTGATGGAACTTCATGGTATGTTGAAGACCGCTGAGTCTAGCATGACCAAGAATAAGCCATCCTCCTCCAATCACGTTCTCGCCAACCGTGAAGGCCGCATCACTAAGAAGAAGGCCGCCCCTTCCCATAAAAGGAAGGGAAAGGGAAAGGTTGGCGTAGCCAAGCCTACCCCGGCCTCCGAGGGTAAGGGCAAGGGGAAACTTCCCCAAGCTAAGACTCCGGAGGATGCGGAGTGCTTCTTTTCAGGATCGGATATTACCAAATATCAATAACAAGAATTATCTTTAGAATTAAATCAGAGTTGTTTAAAGATAATCTTTCAGTTTGATCACAATCAACTAAGAAGTTGCGGAATCACACTTAATTAATGTTTAAGGTTTTATCACAAGAACAGTTCAAGAATCAACACGAGAAAATACTTTCAAACACCAGATGTTTATTAATAACCAATGATGATTACAATATTCACCAACACCTCTAATCTAACTCTTTTGTTAGACGAAGAACACAGTTTGTCCTTAGGTTTCTATGAAACTTAGAGGCTAACACACTTTCTGAAAACAAGTTAACAATAAACTATGAATGCGTAAAATTGCTATGATTAAGAGATGCTAAAACGATATTCTATTCCAAGTATTTATAGACTCTTGATCCTCCTTGAATAGTTGACAGCTAGGTAATCTTCTATCTTCCGAGATAATCTTAATAATCTTCAACTTTGATAAAGATATACTTCAGATCCACGAAGATAGCATTTTCTATAAATAGCTCAACAGCAACTGTTTGTTGAATAAACAGTTCTGAATTTCTTCTAACAGTCTTCACTTCAAGGTCTTCAAACAGTTGTGTATAACTGAACTAACAGTTCTGATCTTTTGTACTAACAGTTGTAAAACTTTCAACAACTGTTAGTTACAACTGTTTTCACTGATTACTCTAACAGTTTTACCTTTGCATATCCAACAGTTTCAATGACTTAGCAAATTTCTCAACAATCTCCCCCTAACTTAAAGTATTGAACAATACAATCAAGTTGTTTGTTTTATAGGGTTCAACCACAGAAAAATCAACTTAGCAAAGAAAATATTTACATTAAGTATGCAAAGTTAAACTGTTACAATCAAAACATAAAAAGAAAATTACTTTTTACTTGACTGAATGAGCTCCAACCTTTCCTTCACCCTCTTCATCAGATCCTCCTTCATGTTAGCAGGGCCAATGAACTTTGCTTTCAACATATATACAGAAGCTTTGTTTTACCATGATCAATAAATTCAAAATCAAACCACTGAGTTTGTCCCTTTCCCATCACCATATGATAAACTCTTAACTTATCATATACTTTCATAAAACTTATTGGGAAGGCTTCATCACTTATCAAAATCGGCATTATTCCCAGTGGATTGCATATACTTGTTAGATGCCTCAACAAAACTCTGATTTCAATTTCTGCAGCTCCCCCATAGTGACTTATTCCATATGCATACATCTCTTGAATATCCCTTCTAGTCACACTTTCCATCAAATGTAAGAAACTAGAGTAGCTTTCAATCGGTTCTAGTTCTCTGACAATTGTAACCCCTTTCTTTCCAGTCTCTATCCTCAACAATTCAAATCTCCACTCAGTAATGTGGGATTTTTGGCCAAGCTGCTCTGCTTCTAACTTATCAATTCTTTCTTTAACCTCTACCATGAGTCTATCATGAAGAATAGTTTTTACCATGTCTTCCTTTGTTGTTTGAGGCTGAACTGTTTGTTTTTCCTTCCCAACTGTTGGCTTGGGAGGTGGAACTGTTTTCTTCTTTTCAACTTTCTTTCTTTTCACTCCCTTACCAGCTTTCTTAGCCCTTTCTTCTTCATCTATCTCCTTTGTAAATTCAGCAGCTAGCTTTTTAGCTAATTCAAGATCTTTCTTTTCCTGTTGTTCAAGCTTAGCATTCAACCTCTGTGCTAATTCATGATCACGCTCCTCTTGCTGTTCTTTGGTAAGTTTTAACTTTGGAATTTCAACAGCAGTCTCCTTTCCCTTACCTTGCATAGAAGGCATCTTCTCATCTTTCTTTGATTCAGTAATAGCAATTCCTTTGAATCCTGGCTTTGGTGCAATTGGTTCCAGCTTTTTAGATTTACCATCCAGCCATCCATCATCTATCTTTTGTTTCATTTTGAATGCACTTATGTTTAAAGTTTGAGCACCCACTACAATCAAATGATCTTGCTTTACTTTTGACCATGTTGTGAATTCTTCAGTTGTTGGATAGTCCCCAGACATAATCATCTTATTGATCAGAACTCTGTCAACTGCTGACAGCTTTTCTACAACTGTTTCTGAACTTGGTGCAGCTGTTTGTTGTTGATCCGCTGCAACTGTTTTCTTTGAATCTACAACTGTTTGGGCACTTGGTGCAACTGTTACTTGATTAGTCTGCATAACTGTTTGTTTAATCTCAGCAACTGGCTTCAAAATGGTTTCAACTGTTGATGTTTTCTCCCCCTTTTTTATTGGAACTGTTTGTGGATGGGTTCTAGCAGTGAACTGTTTCATTACTTGATCATGAGCTTGAAGCACATCAGTAGCCTTCTTCAAAGTGTCTGACAAAAATCTGATTTGTTTGTCCTGCTTGATGATGAGCTCATTGTGCTTAGCCAAAAGCTTGTCTTGTAAAGATTTCTCTTCTTCAAATACATGTATGCCCCAAAGAATGGTACAAAATTTGAATCCGTCAATGCCTTTTGTTTCATACTAGCCTCAATGTCAGGGAGTGTTGTCCCTGTAAACATATCACTGGTAGAAATAACTGGTGTGTCACTCCTAGAAGATTCCACACCAGTACCCCTCTGTTCTTGGTACTGGGGATTTCCAGAAGATGATGGAACAACTTCTGTTGCCGTGGCTGAGGTCTTAAAGATGTTAACACTTTCCTGCTCACCCCTTGCGGATGAAACAGTAGTGCCAGCCTCAAATACCACATGATCACTCTCCCATGTGTTGATCACCTCCTCAGTGTGCCTGAGAGATAGCACAATGGGTTCCCTTTGGATATTCTGCACAGGAGAATGCTCCTGTGCAGGGCTTACAGCTTGGGCATCAGATACTGTGGTGGAAGGAGCACCAACAGTTCTTTTTCTTTTTCTGAATGTTATAAGAGTGGGGGCTTTTGTTGTAGCTTGAGACAAGGTAGCAGATTGAGTTGTTTGAGTATCGTGAGATGGGGGTTCCAAAGTTGTAGGTGTAGCAATGATGTGGGCTTCTTGCTCAACTCTGGCAGCTCTGTTTCTTGACAGAAACTCCACCATTGTAGAGAGTGGTGGAGTTATGGCACCAGAAAAATTCTTGCCATTTATCAACAATTTGCTCAATGTGGAGGCCACATGAGCAGATGGAATCAGTACCCTCTTGTGCATTTTGAGATTTGGCAATAAAGAATTTAGAAAAACTTGCACAAATCGGGGATACATCAAAAAGAGACCATATTTGATCCTAAGATGTTTTACCATTCCATCAAATAGCATTTTAGAGTAGTTAAAAGAACGGTTGTTGGCCAAACAAATTAAAGCCAAAGCAATGTTGCTCCCGAATTCATTCCATCCAGTTCTTTTGGGGCTGATACACAACTGGATAGTATGAATCACATACTTCCAGTGTGAACAAAATTGCCCTTTATAGAAGGTACCCTTTCCCCTAGGGCCCTCATATCCCAGTTTAAGTAACTCACCATGCAGATATTCCAGGGAAACAGAGTCAGAATACTCACCATCGAGATCATTAAGTTAAAGGTGTTGACGTATGACATCCTCAGAAATGGAAACAGCAACATTATCAACATTGGACTCAATCCACTGCACTCCATCTTCTTCTCTGATTGTAGCATTTTTCCAGAATTGATCAATATGTGAAGTGTAAATAGTTGGATTGATGGTGAGAGCAGTGCGGAGATTTGACATCAACAGATAGTCAATCATATCATGGAAGACATTTAGATCAGCAGGTTTCAAGAGAAATGCAAGCATGTTGTGTTCCTTAACAAACGGAATGGAAGCCATGGCGATTTGCAAGTGAAATTCTAGGGTTTTAGCGTTTGAAAGGAATTCAGTAAGCGTAAAGAAAACTGTGAGGAGGGAATGGCTTATATATGTTACGCATATTCAATGCAATTCGAATTCCCTCAAAGTCCCTGCAAAGACTAAAATACGCATAAAGAAACTAACAGTTGAAAGAAACAAAAGAACTAACAGTTGAGAACTGTTTTCTTAATAGACTACAACTGTTATTGAAAAGAAATACTCCCCCTTGAATGAGCATTCAGTTTGCCTAACAGTTGTGGATTCCATGTACTAACAGTTGAAAACTGTTAGTTGCATTATGTACAGCTGTTCCCTGAACACTTACACAAACAGTTGTTAGACTTAATACTAACAGTTTCAAACTGTTTGAGCCAGTTGTTGGATTTGCACTAACAGCAGTAGGAACACTTGCAACTGTTTCTGTAGAATACTCAAAAGAAAGAGATTTAGACAATGCATCAATATCAAATAACTAATCAGGACCATTACCTGCAATATTGATCCTATTCTCATTGAAGGAGACATTCATACTCTCTTCTATGATCCTAGTGACATTGTTAAAAACTCTATATGCTTTACTCTGAGTGGAATATCCTACAAAGAATCCTTCTTCTGCTTTACTCTCAAATTTGCTTAATTGTGACTTGGTATTAACGATAGTGCAGGGACATCCAAATGGTTTGAAGAAGTTGATCAAAGGTTTTCTTTTAAGGAACAACTCATAAGGAGTTTTCCCTTTGGACTTGACTACTTGTACTCTGTTCTGAACATGGCAGGCCGTGTTCACTGCTTCTGCCCAGAAGGTCATTAGGAGCCTAGAATCAGCTAACATGGATCTAGCAGCCTCTATCAAAGTCCTATTCCTTCTCTCAGCCACTCCATTCTGTTGTGGAGTCCGAGGTGCACTAAACTGTCTTTCAATCCCTTTTTCCTCACAAAAACTGTTTAACTCATAGTTCTTAAACTCAGAACCATTATCAGATCTAATGACTTTCACTCTCAAATCAGATTGATTTTCTATTCTAAGAATAAGAGACTTAACTAACTCAGCAGTTTCATCCTTAGTTCTAAGAAATTGAACCCAAGTAAATCTGGTGAAGTCATCAACTATGACTAAACAGTAGGCTTTCTTCCCTATACTGACCACAGATGTAGGACCAAACAGATCCATATGCAACAGTTGTAAAGGTGTAGTAATGGAAGAAACTTCTTTGGACTTATAAGAAGTTTTGTGTTGCTTTCCTTTGAGATAAGCCACACAATAATCATCACATGAGAATTCCTTTTGGGGCAAACCTCTTACCAGATTGTTTTTAGCTAACTGATTCATGGTTTTAAAATTCATGTGACACATCCTTCTATGCCAAATAGCAGACTCATCATGAGATGCCTTTGAGAGTAAACAACTTAATACATTCTGTTTAGGTACCTTTTGTGTATCCAGACAGTATACATTATCCTTTCTAGGTGTTCTTAAAAGAACATCCTTTTCATTCAGTTTAAAATCTTTTGACAGGATAATGCATTCAGTGTCTGTGAACAGAACTTTGTTTCCATGGTCACAGATTTGAGATACACTTAACAGATTGTATTTGAGTTGTTCAACAAAGAAAACATCATTGAAAGTAAGTGTACCTGCCTTTACAGCTCCCTTACCAGTGATTCTTCTTCCCTTAGCATTTCCTCCAAATGCTACATGTCCTCCATTAATTCTTCTGAAATCCTTTAAGCAGTGTGGATTTCCAGTCATGTGCCTTGAGCATCCACTATCCACATGCCAAATTTCTCCTTGATTGGCCCTATGAATGCTCTGCACAAATAAAAACTTAGTTAATAGCAGGAAGTACCCAGGCCATGCAGGTCTTGGGTACACCATTTAAGTCATAATACTTAAACAAAGTTTGATTCTTTTTTATTTCATCCAAGTTAGATTTCTCTATCTTGTGTGAAGAGTATTTAGTGAGAACATGTGGTGTCCAATTGTTGTGATTAACAGTTGAGTCTTTTGAACAAACAGTTTTTGATTTTGGTAAAACAGTTGGGTCAGTTTGTGACTCAATTTGATTATCAGTTAAATTAACAGTTTTGGCCCCTTCAGAAACTGTTTGTTTCGGCAATTTCACCCAAGCAAAACCAACAGTTTTTGGTTTTGGCTTAACAGTTGTGGAACTGTTAGCCTGGTTTCTGTATCTTGGCAAACCAACAATTTTTGGTTTTGGCCTAACAGTTGTGGAACTGTTAACCTGTTTTCTTGACTTCTGGGTGCTATCGATCTGTGGGTTATAATAACAGTTGGGAGCTAAGTGATTTGCTCTCCCACATATATAGCACCTTTTGGTTTTGACTATAGGCAAACCAGTTCTTTCTGTCCACAACTGGTTCCTATTCCTTTGATTTCCTATCACAGGTGCTGAAGGAGGAAATTTCTGTACACCATGTTGTTTGCATGTGCAGACAGGCACTTCAGTATGCCTTTTCACAGATTTGGGTTGAAACTGTGTTTTTGAAGCTTCCTTCTTTGGCTTCTCAATTTCAACTTCCCCAACCTTCTCTTTTCCTTTGGTCTTAACACTAACAGCTGAGATTTTTGGGTTAAAACTGTTTGGGTTATGTTTGGAACTGTTAGTGTAATGTTGGAGACTGTTTGCAACAGTAGTGGAACTGTTTATAGAATAAACAGATTTGAAAGGTTTTGTTTCACTTGTGGAGGGTTCAGAGGTGGCTTTTACAAACATCACAGGTTTTAAAGATGATTTTGGTGCTGTAGGTTCACAACAGATGTGGTTTTCAATAGGAATATCCTCTTCTTTCTTCACTACTTCCTCCTCATCATCACTCACTTCATCCACAACTCCTTCCATTTCACTCTCTAACTTTGGATCAGCTGACTTTAAGTCTTCTTCTAATGGTACATTAACATACCTATCAGCTACATCAGACATGGGAGTTATGTAGTTGTGATTGTATGGAGGTGGGGTTTGTTTGTATCCTAAGCCTGTTTTAACCTTATCTCTGATTTGTGATTGTAACAAGGTTTCAAGCTTAAGATTTGTTGCTTTGAACATACTCAAATCCATATCCACACCTTCTAACTTCTTTGTTAACTCATCAATCCTACTTTCTTTCTCACTCAGCTTTTTCTTAAGATTATCAATTTCTTCCTGAAGCTGCTCCTTCTCCCACTTATGATACTTCCTATCATAGTCTATTTGCAATTCATTTTCCTGATAATCTTTAATTTTCTTTTCAAAGCTTTCAATGACAGCACTAGTTTCATATCTTCTCTCCTCCATTCTGCTCAGAGCAGCACACAGCTTTTTGTTGTGCTCCCTAAACCTTTTTACTATAGCTCTACATTCACCTGGGCATAGTTTAGAAGATACCTGTATGTCTTCTGAATCTGGTGAATCCAATTTGATGGAGGAATCAGTCAATGCCATCAAAGCCTTCTTGTGAGTAGCTTCCTCTGCTTGATCACTCCAATCAAACCCATGGCCTTCTTGTGAGACCAATGCTGATGAGGTTTGATTTGGTCTTTGTCCTTGATTCTGGCCTTGTCCACCAGATCTGCATTCCCTGGCAAAGTGACCAGGCTGTTGACATTTGAAGCATCTGACTTTGGATTTGTCAAACCCAGCCTGCCCATCAGCCCTGAAGTTCATGTTCTGCCTGCCAGTTCTTTTAATGAATCTTTTTGCTCTGACAGTTAACGTAGCCATTTGCCACTTGAGGTCCATCTCCTCAAGATCATCTGGATGCACTTGCTCAAGATCCTCATTGGTGAGGGTTGAATGTGCATGGCTAGCATGAAATGCTTCAAGCACTGCATCAGGGGTGTTCACATCTAATACAGCAGCAGAACTGTTACCTGCACAGACATCAACAGAATTAGATAAAGAATGGTTTGAGTCCATACCTGAGGATGAAAGGAGAGCAGCATTGTGACTAGGGATCAAAGTCTTTCTTTTTCCCTCTATTTCTCCCTCAAACACAATCAAACTGTTGTAAAGATCATCTAATTCTATATCTTCCAAAGAATCTTTAGTTCTCCATTGTGTAGCATAAACTGTCCATTCTTCACCCAAGGACCTAAGGAACTTTCTATTGATCTCATCTTGCTCTAGTCTAACTTTTGCACTCTCAAGTTGACTAACCAGCTTATAGAACCTATCAAAAATTTGAGTTATACTCTCATTCTTTCCACTTGAAAAGTTTTCATAAGATTGTTTCAGAAGATCCCTTTGGTTCCTTTTGGAACTAGCATTCCCTGCAAACCTCTTTTACAAAGCATTCCACAGTTCATGAGCATCATCAAACTTCTTGAACTGATGCTGGTATTCGTTGGGAATAGCAATCTGAAGAATGCTGAGAGCTTTCATCTCAATCATCCTCTCTTTCTTTTCAGCATCTGTTCTTGGTGGTGATTTCTTCTTTGGTTTTCCTGTTTCATCTAAATCAACAGTAGTAATGGGGTCCTTTTCTATGATTTCCCAAATAGCATAGTCCATTAATTGGACATGCTGCTTGATTCTTAGTTTCCACATCTCAAAATCAGTTGGTTTGAGCATGGGAACTCTAATGTTTGACACAGATCCAGTGTTATCAGAAGATCCAACAGACTCCATTGCAATGATATGAATGAAAAACACACGAAAAGATTTAGACAACCTTTGAATAACAAAACACAGCAGATCTGTGAAAAACCTTCAAATAGTGATCAAAGGAGCCTTAATGAAAAGGCTCTGATACCACTTGTCAGGATCGGATATTACAAAATATCAATAACAAGAATTATCTTTAGAATTAAATCAGAGTTGTTTAAAGATAATCTTTCAGTTTGATCACAATCAACTAAGAAGTTGCGGAATCACACTTAATTAATGTTTAAGGTTTTATCACAAGAACAGTTCAAGAATCAACACGAGAAAATACTTTCAAACACCAGATGTTTATTAATAACCAATGATGATTACAATATTCACCAACACCTCTAATCTAACTCTTTTGTTAGACGAAGAACACAGTTTGTTCTTAGGTTTCTATGAAACTTAGAGGCTAACACACTTTCTGAAAACAAGTTAACAATAAATTATGAATGCGTAAAATTGCTATGATTAAGAGATGCTAAAACGATATTCTATTCCAAGTATTTATAGACTCTTGATCCTCCTTGAATAGTTGACAGCTAGGTAATCTTCTATCTTCCGAGATAATCTTAATAATCTTCAACTTTGATAAAGATATACTTCAGATCCACGAAGATAACATTTTCTAAAAATAGCTCAACAGCAACTGTTTGTTGAATAAACAGTTCTGAATTTCTTCTAACAGTCTTCACTTCAAGGTCTTCAAACAGTTGTGTATAACTGAACTAACAGTTCTGATCTTTTGTACTAACAGTTGTAAAACTTTCAACAACTGTTAGTTACAACTGTTTTCACTGATTATTCTAACAGTTTTACCTTTGCATATCCAACAGTTTCAATGACTTAGCAAATTTCCTAACACTTCTTCTGCGGGGGCAAGGGCCATTACCGCCATAGCTGCCCGAAGTACCTGGAGGGACTCAACAAGGCAATGAGCATTTCGGGTCAGGACACGTCAGGTACGTTCATGATAGAACTCCACCATACTTCTCCTTCTAAAGGCTGGGTATTAGATACTGGCTGTGGCACTCACATATGTAATATGGTGCAGGTGCTAAGGGCAAGTAGGAGCTTGGAGCGGGGAGAGCTGGATCTTGTCATGGGAAACTCGGAGGTTGTCCCAGTGGAAGCAAAGGGAGACTTGGAGCTTTCATTCAAGACCGGTTATTCCATTTTATTAAAAGATGTATGCTATTCGCCCTATGTGGCTAGAAACATTATTTCTTTTCACAAATTGTATGACGATGGTTACGATTTTAGATTTGTAAATGGTACAATTATCTGCTATAGAAATGAAGTTGTTTATTTTAAAGCTTTACCATGTCATGGCATATATGAGGCAAATGCATACATTGAATCAAGAAAATCTATCATGAATATTGATTCTGATTCAAAAAATGGTTTGGATAAGTATTCCATATGGCATAGTCGTCTTGGCCACATAAACAAGACTCGCATCGCCAAGCTCCAAGCGGATGGGATCTTGGAATCATTTGATCAAGGATCGAATGATGTATGCGAATCTTGCTTATTGGGTAAAATGACAAAAGCCCCCTTCACGGGAACAAGTGAGAGGGGAAAGGACATTTTAGACATAATCCATACGGATGTATGTGGACCATTCAAACATGTCACGAGGAATAACTCAAGATACTTCGTAACCTTTATAGATGATTATAGTAGGTACGGGCATGTCTATCTTGGTAAGCACAAGCATGAAACCTTTGTGGTGTTCAAGACATTCCAAAACGAAGTTCAGAATCAACTGGGCAAAACAATAAAGATACTCCGGTCTGATAGAGGTGGAGAGTATCTGAGTACCGAATTTATCGATCATCTTAAAAATTGTGGAATCATCTCACAATTAACACCTCCAAGGACTCCACAATTAAATGGGGTGGCTGAGAGGAGGAACCGGACTTTGCTTGATATGGTAAGGTCTATGATGAGTCGGACAGAGGTACCTATTAGTTCTGGGAATATGCCTTAGAAACGGCGGTAAGAATCCTTAACCTCGTACCAACCAAGAAAGTTGCTAAAACACCTTATGAAATGTGACATAATAAGAAGCCAACACTTTCATACCTACGAGTTTGGGGTTATCAAGCCTACGTGAGACGTGAGGTCGAAGACAAACTTGAACCTCGCTCAGAAAGGTGTTACTTTATCGGATATCCTCCTGCCGGTGCTGGATATTTATTTTATAAACCTTCAGAGAACAAGGTTTTTGTTACTCGTAGGGCATTCTTCCTTGAAAGGGAATTGCTATCCAAACATGGCAGTAAGGAAGTTGACCTTGAGAAAGATCAAGGGTCAGCCGATAAGGACTTGAGGTTGGCACTAGCCAAAATACCGAGCAACATGATGCTGCGGTATCTGACATTCTAGCAACGTCTTCTCCTAGGCGTTCCAGTAGAACTCGTTTTGAGCCAGAGAGATATGGGTTTCTCATATCTGAGGGCAACGAGTTATTGGTGGATCATGATGAACCCACCAACTACAAGGAAGCCATGGCAGGCCCTGAGTCTGCTCAGATAACCAGGTTTGGGAACTGGTTGATCCTACACCAGGGATGAAACCCGTTGGGTGTAAATGGGTTTTCAAGAAGAAACCCAGCATAGATGGAACCTTGGATACCTTCAAAGCCCGACTGGTGGCGAAGGGTTTCACTCAGACTCAAGGAATTGATTATGATGAAACCTTCTCCCCAGTGGCCATGTTGAAGTCAATCTGGATACTACTTGCCATAGCTGCATTTCATGATTATGAAATTTGGCAAATGGATGTAAATACCGCCTTCCTTAATGGGAAGATTCATGAAGAGGTGTATATGAAACAACCTGACGGTTTTGAGCATCCAAAGTATCCAAACAAGGTTTGTAAACTTATGAAGTTCATTTATGGACTTAAACAAGCATCTCGGAGCTGGAATCTTTGCTTTGATGAGAAAATCAAAGAGTTTGGATTTTCAAAGAGTAAAGATGAACCTTGCGTATATGTCAGGGCTAGTGCATTATAACTTTCTTGGTTCTATATGTAGATGATATTCTACTCATTGGAAATCATATCCCAAGCCTAAGGAGTGTTAAAGCTTGGCTAGGGAGTTTATTTTCAATGAAAGACCTAGGGGATGCGAGCTGTATTCTGGGAATAAAGATCTATAGAGATAGATCTAGAAGGTTGCTAGGGCTTTCTCAAAGTGCATACATAGAAAAGGTCGTGAGACGCTTTAAAATGGAGGAATCCAAGAAAGGAAACCTCCCTATGTTGCATGGCTTTACACTGAGTAAAACTCAATGTCCTACCTCCAAAGAGGAGATAGAAGTAATGAAACGAGTACCATATGCTTCGGCTGTGGGCTCGATCATGTACGCCATGTTATGCACTCGCCCTGATGTGTCATGTGCTTTAAGCATGACTAGTAGATATCAGGTGAACCCAGGAGAGCCTCATTGGAGGGCAGTAAAGAACATTCTCAAATATCTGAGACGTACAAAAGAGATGTTCTTGGTATATGGTGGGGAAGAAGAGCTGAGAGTAAAGGGTTACTCGGATGCTAGCTTCCAAACAGACAGGGATGACTGCCGATCACAATCGGGGTTTGTGTTCCTATTAAATGGTGGTGCTGTCAGCTGGAGGAGCTCAAAGCAAGACACGGTGGCTGATTCGACTACCGAATCGGAGTACATTGCGGCAAGTGAAGCCGTAAAGGAAGTCGTGTGGATGAAGAAATTCATCCAAGATCTACAAGTGGTTCCAAGCATCGCTCACCCTATTGAGATATTTTGTGACAATGAGGGTGCGGTGGCATTGGCAAAGGAACCAAGAGCTCACAAGAGGACAAGACACATTTCGCGCAAGTACCACTTTATACGGGATGTTATTGAAAGTGGTGAAGTCATCATTAGCAGAGTAGCATCGAATGGAAACCTGGCGGATCCATTCACTAAGCCGTTACCGTAGGCAGCTCATGAATCTCACACTAGAGCAATAGGTGTAAGATTTGCTAGCGATTTGGCTTGAGTTGTATATTTTAGTTCATTTGATATGTATATTTTATTTTGGGGACGATACAGACAGTATTGTAACTTATGCTTGTTTCGATATATAATGGAGATTATATATGCATGTGATACGGTTACATTCATAAGACTTTACTGTATTCCATCTTAGCATGTTTAATTACTTCCAGAAATATTATTCTATATTTCAAACTTTCCACAGTCAGTCAATCTTATGGAAGAAAGATTGAATCAAGACTGAGATAAGCATGTGATCTTGAATTCAAAATGGTTGCATTAAGGTGCAATGCTTATCTGTGCTTGAAAAGAGTTTCAAGTGACTGGAAGACCCACACTCAAGTATACTTCATGGATTATAGTCTCGAGTAACTTGGGATGATAAAATCTTACATCCTTAGACCGGAGATGTATGAACTGCTATATCATAGTTCTTACTTGCTTTAGCCATTTTCAAAAGCAGTTCGTGACTGGCTGTGATAAAGGAAATGACTAGGTAAGTCAAGAGGTATGGTATGGGGTTATGCAGTCAAATGGATTTGTTCCTCCAGTATGAGAGATATCCCTGGCCCCTCGATGATTGGGAGCTGACACAAAAAATTTTGCATGGCCATGCACAAGGAATGTTGATTGAGAATCAGATATGTCCTTAACCTTTTGGTCACCACCAATCAAGATCGAGAAACATAATCGTGAACGATCTGGAGATTGACATTTTCTAATCCATATCTCGTGTTCACAAGGATATCGCGAACAAAAGGATGTCTAAGATCACTTATCTAGGACCACTACTTTTAGTATGATGGTTTTCTGCAGGTAATCAAAACCCATACAGACTTGGAGGCATTGATGCTTTGCTAGAGGCCGCTCTTTGTCTGTGCTCACTAGGGTACGGTATATTATGTGCAAGTGGGAGTTTGTTAGAATCTGCCCGATAATATATGTACGCCTTGAAGCACTGCCGATGATGTATGGGCCTATATGGGTCACACACCGGGGTCTAACATGACAGCAAATAAGGTTGAGGGACCAAAGATGGAAAAAGTGAAAGTTAGCAATACAGGCCGCGTTAGCGCCGCTAACTTAACGAGTTAGCGTCACTAACTGTTAAAGGTTAGCGCCACTAAGGCTGCATGTGCTTTATATCGTTTCAAAGTCAGACCGCGTTAGCGCCGCTACGGGCTAAGGTTTAGCACCACTAACTCTTGGTTAGCGGCGCTACCGCTGCATGAACTTTATGTCAATATCACCTCTTGACTTGGCCAATGCATGGCAATTTTATGATGGCATTTGGCCGGCTAGAGGGGAGATCCAGGGTGGTTTTGAGGCTTATAAAAGTCTTCATTTCCTGGACTTTTGTAGTTCTTGGCCAACAACAATTCTCTCTCACTTTTGTAACAAAAATAATCACTATATACCTAGAGTTTTGGTGATCTAGTGAAGGCATACGAGTTCCAGAGATCATTTGCTGTTCTTGTGTGAAATTTCCAGAGAAGATCTCATACAAGGTAGCTAGCACTACTTGTTGGACTTGTACCCGGGGTGAGATTTCGTGAATAGAAGAGGAAGAAGGAGTGTCTTGCTTCTACACCACCATCAATAGCCTACAAGTACTTTTCTGGAGCTTAGGAGAAAGGTATAACCTTCTAACCTCCTTGTTTGTTGCTATTTTGTTACATAGAGATGATCCACCTTTGGGATTTTATGTTTTTGAACACATTTTTGATTGTATGTTGTTGTTCTTGCTTCCGTTGCATGTTCTTTAAATCCCAACACAACTTTGATGAACTTTTTGTTCCCGTTATTGATACAGTCTATCATCATTTCTCCGTGCACCTCGTTGTGCTCCAGGAAGTCCATAAATCTTCCTTTCCATACATTGTATTCACCTCGGAACAAAACGGGAGGTTTTGTATCGGTACCGATGGACATCATTTCATTTGAACTTGACATTGTGATAGTTTAATTAAGAAATTATCGTTCACTTGTTATATATGGATTGATTGTTCGAAAATGAGGAGCTAATTTACTTTAATTCAACTTTGAATTAGATCTTGTAAAGATTAAATTCAATTTTGAATTATATAGAATTCAGTTAATTTCAATTCACCTTTGAATTATATCCGAGTTAGATTAAATTCAATTTTGAATTAGAATTTTAAATTTTAAGTCTCATTGTCCTCTTTGTTCAAAGTCAAGTCCCAATGGTTCTATCACTTGTCCAATAAGTTCAAGGTATGCGATAGGTGTTATGCGATTAGAGGAAACCCTTGAAAATTGAGCAGAGTAACTTCTTGGCAGTGATTGATTATGGTAACCAATAGAGTGCGATTTTTTGCTGTAGCACCAAACACTTCAAAAATAAAGTTAGTCACTACAATCGAATGCTATTCAAGTTAACTGAATCGCGTGCGATTGCCTTTTGATGTGTTGAGAACCTTTGAATCGCACTGGCCAAATAGAATGCGATTGATGAACCACTAAGAATCTTTCTGCGGCTGATAGCACTTTAAATCACTCAATCGCATGCGATTGTACCTTTGCGGCTGATAGCACTAACACCTAGTCAAATATCAACTTTGTAAGAACTCTATAAGCCGCCTCAATCAGTCAATCGCATTGACCACTATCCCGGCTTATAGATCAGATATGTCACAATCAGATCTGATTGCCTTACCTCTAATGATGCCTACCCACTTGTACCTTAATTAGTATGGGTAGTACTTGAGTTACCTTGTTCTTCACTTAAACTTTGAAGAATATATAATTAATTTAAATTAAAATCCGAATTCTTCATCTTCAATACTGCATTTAAATCTCAAGAACACCATAAATGTTTAATTTCCAGAAAATTAAATGCCATAAAGTCGAGCATTTAATGAACTATCGGACTTTTTCCTTTAAAAACACCACTCGGTTTTGAAGTATTCTTCAAGAAAGCCTTATAAAACAGTAATACCCTTCAAACAAACCCGGAAAGATGAGTGTTTTATACCTTAAATGTGTTCTACCTTTGGGAAATGTTTGAACTCGCACCTTTCTTAAAAAAAACTTGTGGTTGTATGCTTTGTGGAACCCGAATGCTTGTTCTTCACCTTGAGCTTGAAATCTTCGAGTTTTTACTTGTTGTTTTCGAACAATCACGAGCCAAAAACAAGTTTGGTTCTGATACCAATTGATGGTCCCTTATACTACGGATGAAGTAATGCTTTGTGAAAGATCTTGTTTGTGTGTTGTGTGTTTCGGTTATAGAGAGAGAGCCGAGAATTAGAGAGTAAACACAAACAAGAGATATGTGAAATATGCAAAGCTTGGATTGAAATGTGAAGGGCAAATGTATTTCATAGCATTTGCCCAACTTTATAATAATTACATTGCACCCTCACTTTTTATAATCTAACAGGTTCTTTAGACATGAACCTGCATCGATTTCCTTGACAAATATTGGTAAGTTTGTAAAGTTCTTCATCTTGGTTTATATATACGATTTCATCATCTGCTTCTTTTCCGGCGATTCCAGATCTATGATTTTGGGATTCCAGATATGTGATTTTAGGATCTATGATTTAATGCCCCGTTGGTTTCATCCTAAAAAAATTACGATTTGGGGTTCATATTGTTACGATTTAGGTCAATAAGGTATTAGGGTTTCTGCATTCTTATCTTTGGATTTCGTCATGTGTATGTTTAGGTCCATTCAAGTTGTTTTAAACTTCTGATTATAGTATGAATCTTTGTCTATGTTATTGGATTGTTCTTGTATATTGTTCATTCTTGTGTTTATGTGTATAATTTTTTTATATTAGTAATTACTTTTATTCCTATTTCTTTTTCTCTTAAAGAACAGTAGAAGTGTCAAAGAATTAGTGATGTGGTATAAAAATTAAAGAAAAAATTAGAGGATTACAAATTACCTGTTGAATTAATCGAATACACAAAATGGTACATGTTGGATACATTCTTATAACCTAAATCCTTTTTAAATATTATTATAGAAAATAAGACTTTTTATTGAATTCAAAAAGGTGTTACTCTATTTGTCAATAATACAATTTCATTGTAATGTAGTCTCTTGATATTATTTGAACACGACCTTCAACTAGGAGTGGACCCAAAATATATATGTCTAGTGGAGGCAAAGTTAATTAGAGGTATTTTACTTTAGATAAAAAGATGGTTTCTCTCGAGAGGGACGGCTATCGAAGTTCAAGGTATGCATGGCGAAGGGTCAACGATCAACGGAATGGGCACGGGCTCTGGCAACATGGAAGAGAGGTGACAGACATCGATGCCAGATTCAGAAGCAACAGGCATTCAAAGAACGTATACCAAAATCAATACAGTGGTGCAAGGATGGAGTCTGAAGGTGATTTTCGAGATCGACGGGAGGGACAACAATACAGCAGGTCTTCATCAGGATATTTCGCTGTTTACGTTACCAACTTTCCCAATAGTTGGGAGGCCAGAGACATGTGGTTCACCCTTTTGAAGATAGGAAAGGTATGTGACGTTTATCTCTCGAAGAATCTGAACCTACATGGCAGGAAAATTGGTTTTGTGAGGTTTTTGAGGGATGAGAATGAAGATGAATGCTGGAAGAAATTAGGAACTATGGTTTTTGGTGATTCTAAGGCTATAATCATACGGGAAACTGAGAGAAGACGAAATCGGGTTCGGAGGTGGGATGGGTTTCGATCTCAGCAAGCAACAAGGGAGGTTCCTAGCAAGAAGACACTTTTAGACGCTTTTAGGGTAGAGGGTAGGTCTTTCAAAGATTCTTTACTTAGATCCCTTGCTGGTTCTCACGAAGGAACTCAAAATAGAAATGATTCCTTCCCACACACGAAAGCTATGCTTAAGAAAGAACAGCGGTTGGCTGCAAAAAGTAGAAAGCCATAGTTTATCTTTAAAACATCGTTGGAGGATCGTCAATGGCTGAAGTGGACTGTTGTAGGAGAGGTAAGATTGAGTAATGCACCACTTCATGCCTTCAATGATCAGTTTTTTGCTCAATAGCGAACCTTTGGGGCGAATTTATTATGGTCGATAAGGGGACTCGGTTGAAAGAAAGGCTAGATGTAGCCCGATTTCTCGTACGTACACACAGGGCGGAATTCCCAAAATATGTAGATGAAGAGGCTGACGGGAGAGTGTTCAGAGTGTACCTGTTTGACGACGGGGCGACGGGGTTCCTACCTACGGTGCACTTCTCGGGCGAAGGAAATTACGAAAAAGAGGGATTTTTGGTGGACTCTCTTCAGCAGGATATAGGGATTTCAGGAAGTATGAAGGGGTGCAACGAGGAACGATACCATACCGGATGTCCGCCAAAGGTGGCGGAAGGCTCCAACCACGGGGGGTCAGAGTCTCGAAGCAACAAAGAAGCTACTTTCGAATCCAACAGAGAAAATGAAGTGTTCGTCCAATCGCCGATGGCAGTAATACCGCCTAAGAACAGGGGGCTATCTCCTCGAAACCACACAGAAGATGAAGGGGTGGAACAGATTCGTGGAAACTTGAATTCATTAGAAACCAAGGAACGTAATCATCCTTATACGCCTCCCAAAGTCATAGGTCTGGAAGTGAAGAATAAATGTGTTGATGGGCCCGATTTGTATATTAATGATTCAGGGGAGGGCGGTGAAGGACTTCATAATTCTTTTAAAAAGGATGGTGGGCCTGTTATTAATCAAGTAAGCCCAGTTAACCATTTGGACTTCAATCTCAGCCCATCAAAATCAAAGAATTCTAGTGATCCAAGTTTGATCAGTATTAGTGTGCAAGAGGACGATAGGGTCACGGTGAGCACTGACGGTGAAATTCCGAAGTCTGAATTTGTGAAAATAAAAGGTAAAATCATCCCGGTAGATATTGTAGTTGAGGAAGCTAACGTCGGAAAGGTAAAGAAATCTACCCGCGGCTCAAAAAAATAGAAATTGATGAGGATCACATCGAAGAAAGCAAAGAACAGTTCCAGTCGCAAGAAGGGGGTCGAATCTAGCAGCAAAATAAACCCGAAGGCCTCCATCGAATTTTCAATGCAAGCAGGTAGCCTAAAGAACAAGTCGGAGGAGGAAGCTACCTCCATAATTAAATTAATCGAGGAAATGGGATTGAAAATTGATGGGTGTTATGAGACAGTGAGACAACAGCTTGTGCAGCTCGAGAAGGAGGGTGCTTCGTGAGCTATTTCGATCTGTAAGTCATTCCTAGTATTTCGTATTATTTGTGTGTTGCTTTAATTATTCAATTATTTATAATGAAGATCATTACACTTAATATTAATGGAATGGGAAATGGGTGCAAGATAAAGTCTCTTCGGGTAGTGCTAAACACGGAAGATCCGGACGTAGTGTTTATTCAAGAAACCAAATAAACTGATTTCAAAACTTATAGTGTGGGGTCAATCTGGAAAAAACAAGAGATTGAGGTTTTCTAGGAAAATTCAGTGGGGTCCTCTTGGGGGCAAATGATTTTATGGAAAAAAAAAATTAATTAAAAGAGTCTTTCTTTACAAATGGTGTTCTTGGGGTAATTGAAATCATTCAGTCAAAGAAATGTGAAATATTGTTAGGAAATGTTTATTCCCCAAACGACGTAGGTCATAGGTTGGAACAATACCGGGTTCTGGCTGACATAAAAGATAAACACAATTGTTGTTGGATCCTCGGTGGTGACTGGAACAAAGTATGTTCTGTTGAAGAGTGTTCCTCTTCTGGATGGAACAAGTCAGGCATGCATAGGTTTAATGTGTTTATAGACAGTATGCAGCTGTTAAACATACCTATGATGGGTGGAAGATACACTAGATCTAATAACCAAGAAAATTTGATCTTAAGTCGTCTAGACCGTTTCCTGATTGATCCAAGAGTGATCGAATGTTTCCCTAAGGTGCAACAATGGCTGCTGAAGGATGTTATATCCGACCATAAACCTTTTGTTCTAGGGTGGGACAAAACTGACTGGGGCCCAATCCCTTTTACATACTTCGAATGGTGGAATGAGGATCCAGCTTTTAAGGATCTTATCCAAAAGGAGTGGAATGGGTCCCGTGGTTAATGCGTCACATTAAAGTTGCGCAAATTAAAATTATCAATTAAAAGAAATCTGAAACCTTCGAAGAACTCACTCAAAAGGAAGATGGATGTCATTGGAGAAGAAATTGAGTCGCTGGAAAGCAAAAGGCAAAAGGATCCAATGAACAAAAGCCTATAGGTAACATTGTGATCCAAGCAATACGAGCTATGGCGTCTTAGGCAGAAGTCCTTTGACCAAGACAGACAGAAATCAAGGCTGTGTTGGTTAAGGAAAGGGGACTGCAACTCAAAACTCTTCCACCAGGCTATCTCAGCCAGAAATAGGTCGAATAAGATCTCAGAGTTTCTTTTCGAAGGTGAATCTATACAATCCTCGTCTATGCTAAAGGATAAAGTGGCTGACCACTTTGAGTCCCATTTCAAGAAAAGGAGGTGTTGGATCAATCCTTCCAACGCGGGCTTCAAAAAATTGTCCGAAGCCAGTAATGTGGCCTTATAACACCCGTTTTCAGAAGCCGAGATCAAAAGAGCGGTGTGAAGTTGCTCCAGAGACAAAGCTCCAGGGCCGGATGGCTTTAATATTGGCTTCTTTAAAACAAACTGGGATCTTGTGGCAAATGATGTAATAAAATTTGTTCATGATTTTGAGAACAATAATGTGTTGCCGAAAACGGTGTGCACATCGTTTATAGCCCTCATTCCGAAGAAGACTTGTCCCTATCATTGAAAGATTTCAGCCCTATCTCGTTGGTTGGCTGTTTGTACAAAATTGTGACCAAACTATTGGCGAAAAGGTTGAGTAGTGTCATTAGGCAGGTAATTGGGGAGGAGCAGTTTGCTTTCATAAAAGGTAATCAAATTCTGGATTGTGCCCTGATTGCTAATGAAGCAGTACATTCTCTAAAATCTATGAAAAGGGAAGGTCTAATCTTTAAACTTTATTCTGAGAAAGCATATGATACGGTTGATTAGGAGTACCATGAGGGTGTTTTGTACGAAATGAATTTCGGGAAAAAGTGGGTTGGGTGGGTTAAAAAATGTTTATGTTCTTCTTTTGTGTCGGTTTTCGTCAATGGGTCCCCGTCAAGGTGCTTCACTATGGAAAGGGGCCTCAAACAGGGCGACCCCTTAGCTCCTTTATTGTTTAACATTGCAGCAGAAGGCCTCAATGTTTTGATAAACAGAGGAAAAGAAGTCAACCTTTTTTATGGATTACGAGTTGGTAAAGAGTCGTCCTTTCAACTTACTCACATATAGTTTGCGGACAATACAGTATTGTTCAGTAAAGCTGATGTGGCAAAGTTGACCAACATGAGGAGGGTTCTGAGAATTTTTCAACTTATGTCAGGCCTTAAGATTAATCTAGGAAAAAGTATGTTGTATGGATTCAACATCGCTCAGGAATCTTTAAATGCCATCGGGGCTTTAATGGGGTGTGAGTGTGGATTAATTCCGTTTACTTATCTTGCTATACCAGTTGGTGGGAATCCCAAGTCCTTATCCTTCTGGGACCCGGTGGTTTCGAGAGTTAAGAAAAGGTTGGACTAATGGAAATCCAGCCTTCTTTTGAAAGCGGGGAGAGTGGTTCTTATTAAGTCAGTACTGAATAGCCTACCCACATACTATATGTCTCTTTTCCAAGTCCCTGCAGGTGTCATAAAGGAATTGGATGCTATTCGTAGACGGATTTTCTGGAATGGATGTGAGGAAAGGAAAGGGATTGCTTTGGTAGCTTGGGATCATGTTCTCAAACCAAAGAAACATGACGGGATAGGCCTTGGGGATATAAGATTACAAAACGCTGCTCTTCGAACAAAGTGGAAGTGGAGATACGGACAGGACTAGGATAGTAAATGGAAAAAACTCATCCAATCCAAATATGGGTATTGCAAGCAGTCGATTATGCTCAAGGAAGAGTTGAGGTCCAACATGTCTCAAATCTGGAAAGGTATAGTCCAACCATTTGGCTCAAACTTGATGTGGAAAAGAACTCTAAACGAAGGTTTGCATATCAAAATTGGAAACGGCCAGTCCACGAAATTCTGGCACGATAAGTGGATTGATGGTTTTACATTGAAAGCAACCTTCCCCAAGATCTTGGCTTTATCGGTTAACAAAGAGGGTTTTGCCGTCGAGTTCGGTATGTGGAATGATGAGGAGTGAATCTGGATATTAAACTCAGGCGTCAAGTTTATGACTGGGAAGTTAATATCTGGAATGAATTCCAAATTCTCTTGGAGGGCCAGAAACTTCTTAAAAGAAAGGATGATTCCCTGGTTGGTCTCTTGATGGTAACCGGATTTTCTCCACAAAAAGTTTCACTGACTCTGTCTGGGGCACAGCATACCCGTCAGCTCAAGCCATAGTTTGGAAATTCTGCCCCCCCCCCCCCCAAAGTCCAGCTTACCTATTGGAAAATAGCTGCTAATAAGATGCCCACCAAAGATTATCTCGTTCGCATATGGGCGATTCCCGCACAAGAACTTCCTTGCCCTTTCTGTTTAACAAGCATCGAATCTTTGGGTCACGCATTTCTGTCCTATAACTAAGCCTAGAAGGTTTGGTCATCGATCTTAGGTCTATTCGGTATCTCGTCGTGTATGCCTAGGGACCCTAGTGCCTTCGTTATGTCTTGTTGCGGTAGTAGGATAAGAGGTTGGGACGTAAAATTTTGGATGCTCGTCTGCTTTGGAACATTATGGACACTACGGATGGAGAAAAATGATAAAATTTTCTCTAATAAAGGCCTGGAGGCGAACGCGATGTTTGATCTCATCTGGGTTCGCATTAGTAGATGGGTTAGTGCCAAGTGTCCAGGGAAGTACAATTAATCAATGGATGTCCTTATCAACCCTTGTAGAGCCATTAACACCAATGCGGTGCTTTCCATAGCACGGGAGCATTTTCCAGAGGGTGCAAAAGACACTTTGTTTTGTGCTGTAGATGGGGCTGTATGTGCGGGATCAGGCAAAGGATGTATAGGTGGGGTTTGGAGGGATCATGACGGCAATTTAGTGGGCGCATTTTCAAAGACAGTCAGGTTCTTAAGCGTGCTAGGCTTTGAGCTCGAGGCCATATATTTTTCACTTTTGGCATTGGTTGGATGGGGCAAGGCTATATCAGGAAGGTTGTCGTGGAATCTGACTCGCTACAGGCTGTCAAATTACTCCAACATGAGAATGATGTCCCACCTGATCTCAAAGACGTCTTTGATAGGATAGAAATGCTGACAAAGCATTTTGATAAGGTTACTTCACGCCATATCAAACACTGTCAAAACGATGAAGTTGATCACTCGCGAAAACTGGAATATCCAGGTCAAAACTATGGGTGGTTTGAATCTAACATTAGTTTTGTTTTGTCTCTCTGTCTACTCTTTTAGTTTTGTGTAGGTTTTGTTTTGATAGCTGGGAAGGCCTATGATTGTTGCAGGGCACAAACTGAGATAGGGACGCCAGGATCGCGCGCTTCATGGTTGTGACCCTTCCTGGTCTATAGGAGGAATGGACTTTTGTTTCGCAATATACCACGTTTTATCTCGTTTAATTTGCCTAGTTTTATATATACTAATCTTTGCAGGTGACTCCTGAAAGATAGGATGGCGTTAATAGGAAGTTTTAAGGGGAAGGCCACACTCCTTCTTATGTTTCGTAAAGGAGGTCCTGGAGTATAGTTGGAAGTTATATACAATGTGGTTCAGACTGGGTGGGGTTAGGTTGTTGATATAAGGGTGGTGGTGGTAGGATTAGAGGCTATGGCTGAACATCTTTGTTTTGGAGTCATATGGTGTCACGGATACATTACACACACTCACATTGCATCCCTACATTTATCGGCCATGGTCATAGGATAGTATTGGGGTGTCCTTATTTTGTGCAGGAGGATTGCACTCGTCTTGAAAGCTCGGTGTGATAAGGGGGGCATACAAAACCCTTTTTGATTTGCTAGGCCATCTTCCTTTAGCTAACGCAAATCCTTCCTTCAAACTCCAAAAATTGTGTGATGCTTCCTTAGAAGTCCTGGAACTGTATCCAAAGCTTGGATCCGCTGGGTGAGGGGCTTGGGATGTTGTTATAAGGGTGGTGATGGTAGGTTTAGAGGCTGTGGCTAATGTTCCTTAATTTGGTGACATATGGTGGCACCATTTTTGCACACACTCACATTGCTTAACTGGATCTCTTAGCCATGGTCATAGGCTAGTCTTTGGGTTGTACCTAATTGTGAAGGAGGTTTGCACGTATTTTTGAAACCACGTTGTGATAAGAGGGCATAACAATCCCTGACTGATTTTCTAGGCCATCTTTCTTTAGCTGATGCAAATCCTTCTCTTCTAGCTCCAGAAATTGTGGTTTGTGTTTTTTAGGTCGGAGCGCTGAGTTGCCGCAGGGTATTATTACTACCTAGGCTCCGGACTGATAACGGACAGACATGTTCATGGGTTAGAAATCATCGACAGTGTTAGCTGGTTGTACGCTTGGAGCCCTTTTTACTCGATACAAGGTTGGTGGGACAATGGTGTTTTGCAGAAGAAAGTAATCAATTGGGGTGGCTGTCATGAGTACAGGGTCGATGAGGAAGAGGATAGGAGACCAAGTGTATCCCGAGTTCCGATGGTCTTTACGAAATTAAACACATGTGTTAATGTGTTCTTTGTGTTTTGTTATGTTCTTCGCTTCTGAATGATGTACCTCGACTTTGAGTTTTGAAGTAATGAAAGATTTGTGCTTTGATGTTTGAAAAAAGAAGTTGATTAGAGGTGTTTTTTTGTTTTGGTTTTTGATTCTTTTGACTTTTACGTGTTTATTTTTTTAATGGCTCAAACCAAAGTGAGTCTTACATATTTCCTAATGAACCGAATGAATCTCAAAATTAAATTTGGATGGTTGATTAACAATGTTTAAACTTATAATAGATCACCATAAGTTAAAGGAAATTTTCTATAGTATTCAATTCATTATGTAGAATTGTAGATAAATAATAGATAAGAGCGAAAAAAAATTAAATAAATTACTAATTATGATTTCAAAATAATTTCTAATCTAAAAAATCAAACTTTAAACAACTAGAATTAAACAAACTAAAATTAGAAATACGGAAGAATATACAATTTAGTCCATGTTTAATTTATAGTTTTAAGGGACTGATTTTAGCCTTTAGATCAATTAATGTTATCAATTGTCCTGATTGCAGTTTAAAATTTTGCACGGAGGGGTATTTTGTAATTTACGTGTTATTGTTTACAAAATCACAAGTGATTGTACACTTGTATTGTATTTTGAAATTTTGAGACTATTTTTTTTACATGAACTTTATTGAACACGTCTCTAGAAACACAACATAAAATGATAAACGGTTCACTTCTCCTCTATCCGTCTCCGCCACCGCCTCAAAACGATTCTCTCACACTTGATCAATTCCATGTTATCAAAATCAACAAAAACGTACTAGATACATATATCAATCATATAACGATAATAATATAACTGTTAATATTTGCACATAGTATACAAAACGTAATATTCTTTATAACGGAGGAATACACAAGTAATCCTATACGGTTTTCATATTTCTATGTTCACAATAACTAATATAATTGTAAGGAAGTTTTCCTACTTCCTTATAATATCCAGAAACCCGAAGTTCTAGATGAACAATGCTTGATTACCCAAACGTGAGGTATTAAACAATGAATTGGCTGCCAAATGACAATCTAAGTGGTAGCAAAGCAAAATCTCCAATATGGGGTTCTATCATTGAGTTTGGTGTTTTTGGCATTGATTAAAGGGGGTGAAGAAGTGAGAATCATCTCCCACATCACTTGTATGTCTTCATAACCCTCACAAGCCTCCATGTCTTTGTAAAGACTCACCAACCCATTCTTGTGCCCTGCAATTAATTGCCCAGCAACCACAAAAAAATTATATATACATACTCACCTGAACCAGTAAATACACATGGAGGGAGAGAGAGAGGGAGAGAGAGAAAGGGAGAGAGAGAGAGAGAGAGAGAGAGAAAGTGAGGGAGAGAGATATTATGTAGTGTCTTTACCTTTAGCTTTGTTAGTGAGACATGATCTTAACTTGAAAAGAAAGCTTTTTGTTGATGAAAGAAATGAGTTCCTGTATTCAAGACAATACCACCTCTTCCATCTCCCCATTCTCCACAACTCTAAAGTCAACTTCACTTGGTCACTCACTTTCTTAGATGCACCTATATAAGTGAGTGTGTGTGTGTGTGTCAGTGCATGTGTGTGTATATATATTATAGAAAATGTTTTGTTGCTACAACACAAATTACAATGGACAAAGAAGAAGGTAACAACCTAAGAGACAAGAAGCCTAATGATTTAGATTAAAAAAATGTCGCTATAATTATTTATAAAAAAAATATAAAACATGGCAAAACTATAGTTCAAATTCTTTCTAAATTTTTCAATTTGTCTTCGGAAAAGGAAGTTTTTCTCCAAAGGTTTTAACCATAACACAACGGAATAGTTTGGTTAGTTTATTTGAATTGAAAGGCTAATGTGTAACTTTTGCTTATATTATCATTGTATGTTACTTAATTATTTTAAGATTTTTATATTATGTATTGAACTTTATTAAATCATGTTGGATTCAATACAACATGACCTGTAACAGCAAGTTGTTAGGTTTAAAAGTTCTTCGACTTAGGTTTAAAAATCGTTAGATGTTGGTTGGGCTTTAAGAAGGTCACCAAGAGTTGGGATGTGTGGCAGGAGAGAAGATCGAAGAGTTTACAGAAAAGATGAAGTTGATATATATTGTCTACAATAACATTGCAATAGAGTGCATTTCGTCTTGTCTAGTTTCTTTAATAAAACGCCTATTCAGATTAACAAGTTCTGCGTGAAGAGTAATTACTCCACAATAGCGTCTAAAAACAGCTTATTTGACATGGTAGAATATACATAATATGAAATTTTCAAGTTATATTTCAACCTTAATGTCAATTCCTTGTAATTAGATCACGAACTTTTAGTTTTTTATGTTGATTTTGAAACCGGTCGGTGAGTGAGGACGGAAGGATAGGTTCCCCCTAAATTATCAAATAAATACAAGTCAAATTAACTTTACTTCCTAACAAAGGCATATTTTTCATATGTGATTAATCTAATCATATATATATACCAAAAATAGGTAAATTATTGATTTGGAAAACTAGACTGTTTAAGTAGGAAGGATCTTTGGCATTATTTGCCCAATTCTTCTTGCAATTCAAGATTCTAGTTGAAAAAAAAAGATAATTATCTGAAAGTGTTGATGGGGGCCTTCAGTTCTAGTCAAACGGTTTGTTGGTTTTTCTTTTGGTGTTTTGTGTTTGTAAGTTGTAACTCTTGCATTTTATTTATTATTTTTTATATTTTATATTTTATTTTAATACAGGATACATGTATCACGTAGAATAAATACAAGAATAATACATTATGTTAAAACATAGAACGATTTTAAGTAAGATATAAGTATCTTTTGCTATTTGTCATCTTACTATTATTACAGTATATAATATGGAATATATACTCTATATTAATTAATCATGAAAATAATTATTGATCTTAAATAAAACATTTTAAATGACGATGTGTTTTTTATAATTTAAAATTGAGAAATGTTTCCTTTTTATGTAAGGCTATCAATTTATGTTGGATTCGTTATCAAGTTTGTGTCATTCGGTTCGAGTTAGTTTTGTTACGATCTATTTAATTTGACTCATTTATTTTCATGTCAAATTCAGGTCATGTCGACCCATTTAAGTCAAATGTGATCAACGAGCATTTTTTTCGGTTTTCGAGTGCAATTTTCGAATACGGTTTTTCTTTTCAACTAGGATTTTCTTAATCAATCTTTAAAATTCAATGTTTAATTTCCAAGTTTCGGTAAAAATTTTGAAAATGATTTTAGCTTATATTCTAACTTCAATATTCAGTATTCATTTCAATTGTATTCGAACTTTAAACTTGGTATTTATTTCGGTTTGATTTAAATTTGATTTTACTTTTTATTTAACTTTTATAAATGAATATAATAAAAATTATGATGTACTATATTCTATCAAGTACCAATAAGTAATTTTATTGAACAATCGAATAATTTAAAATTATTCATCACTAATTAGAATTATGAATCGATTCAAAATACTAGAGTTCATCTATTGTTTTACTGTAATCAAATGTAAAAGTACTAAAATTATATAGTCAAAATAATATATATCAAAATGACTTACTATTGTTTTAACTGTAAATTTTTTATTATTTATTTAAAGTTTTTAACATTTAAAGGTTTTGTACTTATATTTGGTGGGTTTATTACCCTAAGATGTCACTCTCTTAATTCAATTCACAATCATCTTTTCAAAATGTAAACTTTAAGTATTAAAGAAAACTTTATAATGTTATAGTTTTACCTTTAAACGGAGCACTTTCGGGTAGTTAGGTTGACCATAACCCGGCCCATTTATTTTTGTGTCGATTCGTTTCATCCCTCTTTTGACCCGTTTCGGGTTCGTGCCACTTTTTATGTCGGGTTTGGTCGTATTTCATGTCAGATCAGAAATATTGCAGGCCTTACTTTTATGTGAGAGTCAAATACTTGTGTAACCTTTCATGTAAGAGTAAGATAATACGGTTTTAACTTTAAAAACAATAACCATATTTTATTTGGAAAATTAAAATCTAAGTAAAAGATGATTAATGTAATTTTTTTACAAACATGAAAAGCTGATTATGAAACACGAGTATTTTTATAGTTATTTTTATAAATAGACATTATTTTTTTTACTATTGTCCACGTCTCTAAAGACTATGATTATCATTAATATATGATTAACAAACGTTTTTTATTATTATATAAATGTACTAGCTAAGAGACCCGTGTATCAACACCGGAATGATATAAGATAATTTTAAATTTATATAGTTTTAAAAAGTACTAAACACGTTAAAAAAATTGGAAAACATAGATAGGAATATAAAATTTCGTAAGAAATGATAAACATTACAGAAGTTTGGAATTCATACATATCATCATTAGATTTTCTGTATAACCTCTTTATAAACAACATTCATGGTTTTATTAGTAGGGTTGCACTTTTTCATAAGAATGTATTTATCAGAGTTAATAAAAAGTTGTTTTTTAACCAGTGTGATAAATACAAGTTTGAACTTTTAAAGTATATAATTACTGGATGTTTTTAGAAGTTATCTAAAACAGTAAGTTCTTGAGAAAGAACTAATCCAAGGAATGCATGACTTATTGAGAGTTATTCAATAAAGATATCATTGCAAGTTTTTGGAGTCAAGTTATGACTTAAATAGAAATTATATACGTTCTAAAATGTTCAATGAGTCAGCTTAATAATATTGGTTGGTTAACGTGAGAAATGATAAAACAGGATGTTCTCTAATATTCTTAGTAATGATATTAGATTAGTGTTGGTATACACAGGGAATCTAATTTCAAGGTTGTTACAAGTAGGTGTAAGAAAGTTTTATCGTTTCAAATAGATAATAAAATCTAGTAAGATTTATTATATCTACAAATGTAATTAAAGTTTTTAATTACTGGGAGGTTATTTTGTAAAATCAGAAACTTTGGAGTTATTTCCAGTTTTCTCCAAGTTTAAGGAATTTATATAAAATAAGCAAGTCTAGATTTGTTCTTAGGTTGCAAGAACGATTTCTAGCAAAACCAAGAAAGAGTACTCCAAAGTACTAGTCTTGTGTTTTAGGGTTTATAACCATATTTTTTTTGTAATCCGTGATAAGTTACAATATAAAATAACAAGTAATTCAGATAGACACCGTGAATCGAGTCAGTGAAATGGTAGAAATTATGCATCTTTATTCCAGGGTGGAATATGGAAGGGTGTAGAAATTAGTTTCATTGTTCTTCATAATTTTGTATGTTTTGGCTCATCCAGGAATAAACTAGGTTTATTCAAAACATCATCCGTGACTACTTATCGTGGTGGGAACTATGATAGGGCTATAAATTCATCGTAATTTTGGGGTAGATTCGATAGTTTATCGAATATAGCTGCAAACGGTTTTTGCGGACCAAAATTGACGGATATTCGTTAGGGTTACGAATATTGGATTGACCCACCGTGAAAAATACTCCGTGGATTCGCGTCAAAAGTATTTGTCACATAGGTTATCCTCAAGCCTGAGGTATTTGGTTTGGGATGCGGTAACTGTTGTCTTCTTAGCGCGTTCTAACGTCACGCCGTAACAGGGTGGTCATAAGGGGCGTGTCTAGATTCAGTGGGAGCCGTGTTGCCAAATGCAAATATGCAAGATGGTAATTGCACCTCTTTTTTAGGAGAGATATTTCCAGGCCCCTTGACTGATTAGAGAAACTGGTAAGTGCACGGCCGTGCCCAAACGAACTGATCTGTTCTTTGTCGTTTATCACGCAGTTTTGAAATCAAGTATGTCATGAACAAATTTTTGAGTCTCTGAGTTGACCTTTTCCATTCTCATGCTCAAAATTGAAATATCGCGCTGCAAGGGACAAACCTATATATATATATATATATATATATATATATATATATATATATATATATATGCAAGTTTGTATATATAAAAACGTACACATTCATGAACAGGGAGTTTATGATAGTTTAGTTTATAAACAGTTAGTTTATAACAGGTCACTTCTAAGCAGGTTGCTTATGAAGTTTTATCACAAGTCGCTTTGGGGTATAAGAGTTCTTATAACCTGGTCATCCTAAGTGTCTGGCTAGGGACCTCCTTAGGCTAACAATGTGCAGTAACTATTACTTATCTTGCACAAGTGGGAGTCTGTTAGATTATGTGCAGAGATAATTAATAGGCATATTGTATCCAATGTTATAAGAGACTAAAGGGTCACACTGCTACACATCCAATTCAGAACAGTTGGATTTCACCTTTTGTCTGTGTGGAAATAATTAATCAGATAGATTAATTATTAAAGTGAAGAAGGAAATAATTAATCAGTTAGATTAATTATTAAAGAGAAAGACAAAATAATTAATCAGTACTATTAATTATTGAAAAGAGAGAAATAAATAATTAATCAGTTTGTATTAATTATTAGAAAGGAAATAAATAATAAATAGTTATTTATTAGAGTTAATTACAAAGATGGTCCCTGTGGTTTGCGCTAAATTTCACATTTAGTCCTTTAAACTCGAAAATTACACTGGTAGTCCTTATGGTTGACAATTTGTTTCACTTTTAGTCCTTTAGACTAACTCCAGTCAAAGTTGACCGTTAGTCAAAGGGTAATTTAGTCATTTCTTACTTTATCCTTATAACCAAACTACTTTAATCTAATTATTATTTCCAAACATGTTTTTTATATAAATTATATTCATCTATTTAATCCATGTTGCCAAACAAGATTTGTTTTCCTTAATAAAAGACATCTCTCACTCTCACTCCCTCACTCACTGGACAGCCTTTCTTTCTCCCTATACTTCTCACCGCCGACCGCCAGTCGTCGGCCACCATTCGCTGTACCACCACACCACCGCCGTCTAAACCACCATCATCACCTCCGAAAACCACCTTCACCGCCGAAACCCACCGGTCATCGCATCTGAACCACCATCATCACGTCCGAAAACCACATCACCTACCGCCACCAACATCCAACACTGTCACCTACATCCACCACTGCCACCGTCCATCTTCCCTCGCCGCCTCATATCTAGGGTTTTCTGTTGGTGGTTGCAGACGGTGGTGGTCGGACGGTGGTTTGTTCATGAGATTAGGGTTTTCTCTCCATTTCTCTCTCATCTATTCTCTCTCTTCTCTCTACCCTACCCACTGACGGTTCGATCTCTACCACCTCACGTCTTTGATCTCTACCACCACAGATTTGTAGAAACCACCACCCCCATCGCAGATATGAAGAAACAACCACCACCGCCTCAGATCCGAAGAAGTCAACCACCACCGCCGTCGCACAAACCACCGCCGTTGCAGATCCGGTAATTTCGCACCACCACCCAGTAGATCTGAGATCTATTTGTGTGTATCGAGAGGCAGATTTGAGTTGGGGTTTTTTGAGATTTGAATTAGGGTTTTTTGAGACAGATTTTTGAGACAGATCTGAGATCTATTTTTTTGAGATTTTTTAAGATCTGTGTGTATGTGTTGTGTTTCTGTTGTAAATCAAGATCCTGGTGTGTATTTGATTCAGATATTATGGATTTGATTCATCTGGGTGTTTATATTTTTTTATCAATTTTTAATTGATGAATCTGGAAATAAGTGTTTGCATCAAAAGGATGTTCTTGATTCTAAATCTTTAATGCATGTGGGTTTTAGAAGTGTTTTATTTGATTGATCAATGAATACTGGAAATGAAGTGTTTGTGTTTTTTTATTAATTTTTAATTAATGAATAATGAAAATGGGTGTTTGGCAACATGGATAATATGGAAAATGACCAAAATACCCTTAGTCTACCCTTTGACTAACGGTCAACTTTAACTGGAGTTAGTCTAAAGGACCAAAAGTGAAACAAAACATTAACCATAAGGACTACCAGTGTAATTTTCGATTATAAAGGACTAAATGTGAAATTTAGCGCAAACCACAGGGACCATCTTTGTAATTAACTCTATTTATTATTTAAGGAGAATTAAATATTAAGTTTTAATATTTAACGGACTAAGTTAATTAATAGTTAATTAATTAACTAGTAAAGTCCAGGGGGTCAAAGTGAAGAGATTGAAAGTTTAATTAAAACCAGTGGGCTTTTAATTAAACGGGCTTAGGTCCAAGTTAATCCTTATAAATATATGTTAAGCCTTAAGGATTAAGAGATGAGACAAAGGATTAAACCTAGCCACCTCTCTCCCTCACTCTATCGATCTCGCACTCTCTCTCTCGTTGATCTCTCTCTCGACCCAACTCTCTCTCTCTCTCTCGGTTTCTCTCTTTTGCGCCGAGATCGAAGAAGGCAAAATACCAAGGTGTTTTGCGTGTTTGCTAATCGACGCACAAGAAGACACACACACGCAGGCTCAAGCTTTCGAGGTTTGAAGGCTTGGTGATCCAGGAGCGGTCTAGCAGCCAGTTCAATCGGAGGTGCAGTAGTGGTGGACTATCTTTAGCAATCCTAAAGTTTTTTTGTTCAGGTATAATCTTATAACCTTATCTATGGATTGTTTGTTAAGAAACTATGTTGATCATTTAAAGTTTTCAAGATCCTAACCCTTTTAGGGTTTAGAGTGTTGTGTTCAATCCAGTTCCGCTTTTAGGATTGAACCAGTGGAATCAAGAAATAGCATTGCTGATCAAATTACAAACCAAGAAATACCATACCTGGTACAAATGGTAAACAAAATCGTAATTTAGGTATCATAAACAAAGTCTAAAATTAATCAGATTGTAAAATTTGCAGATTGAGAAACAAATGAGGCTACTTACAGATTGCTATATATTGGGCATGGTAAACAAAAACAAAGATAAATAATCAGATAGTGAATTTTGAAGATCAAGAAAGAAAAGAGGGTTACTTACAGATAGCCGTAAATTTATGTATCATAAACAAAGTGTAAAATTAATCAGATTGTGAATTTTGCAGATTGAGAAACAACATAGGGATACTTAGAGATTGCACTGCAAATGATCATCTAGTAGGGTTCATAAAAAAACAAACTGTTTTGTACATAAGGCTAATTGTATTCTGATTTGTTTCTTATATATCCTCTTGACAGTTAAGGTTGTCCTTAATCAAAATCATACTGCCATGATAATAGATTTGGAAGACTCGCTCGTAGAAGATCACCGAGATGATTCGATTGCGAGAAAACTCTACCTGTAAGTTGATTGGGGAAGAAGATGGCGATGAAGAAGAGGCTAGCTTAATCTCACGGGTGACGGGGATATCTAGCTAGGGTTCGTTTGAAGAGCTTCATCATTGAAGAACGCATTCAAAATGGGATCCGATTGCAACTTTGCAAGTGAGGTAAGTAGGTAGCCCATTTCCTGATTTCCATGTGCCCTAAAAAGTCAAACCAAAAAGGGTTAAGGAAAACGACGTCAGCATTCCCGTATGTGAGAAATATTCTGAGAAACAAAACCCTCTGATTGGTTAAAACATTTTAAAAGTAGTATGCTTAAGTCACAAGTCCTTTTCTTTTAATTATATATTAGATATTTAAAAGTAAAGTATATCTTTTTTTTCTTATGATTGACTTTCGAAATTTACAATAACAATTTTAACTTTTAAGGATGTAACACCTCACTTTGAGTATTGGCTCTCTACCAATCACCACCTTCCTCATCATCGGCCTCCATGTGAAATCAATATTCTCTCTTGCTTTCTCCCTCTCTTTCCTCCGACTCTCTCTTCTTCCTGTAGCTGTTATCGACCACCATTACGGATTTTCATCCCTAAACGTCACTGAACCAATTTCTTTTATTCCTTGTTTTTTCCAGATATGTGTGATTGTTTATGTTTCTGCATGTTCAATATGTGTGTGTCTGTGTTCGATTTCGGCGTGTGTTGATGTTTTGTTCTGATTTCATATGCAAGTTCATCATGTGTATGTTAGTGGGTGTGTTGGTTTTCATTTAGGGTGAGTTTATGTTTGTGTGTGAGAGTTTGGGTGATAAATGGTGGTCAAATGTCGTTTACGGTGGTCCAAGGTAAGAATAGTGACGATAGTCCAAGGTGGTCAAAAGTAGTCCAAGATGGTTAATAGTGGTTCAACATTTTAAAAAGGGTTTAGTTACTGTAAATGTATCCAACTTGTCACATTTTTCTATTGTATAAACTGAAATTTCAAACTTACCATTTAATGTACCTGACTATTCAAACTTACTATTTTGTGTACCGAACCTGCTATAGCAGGTTACAAGCTAACATTGCGTAGGTTTTGCTTATGTGGCTGGTGATATGGCCTATGACTTGGATTATTTATGATTTAAAATAAATAAAAAAGAAAATTATCATTTTATCAATATATATATATAATAATATAATAATGATAATAATAACAAAAACTAAGTTGCTATAAAATCTCGAAGTTTCATTGATGCAAAATATAAAGAAGGTTTCATGGCAACCGATTATGAAGGTTTTATTAACAACATATTATGAAGGTTTCATCAATTATGAAGGTCCATCTCCCCTACTCCATATGCGACCCCCCTGCTCCATTTGAATGCGGCCGATCTCCCTTCTATTTCTATGACCAGGGTTTCGATTTTGAAGATGATGATCTATGAATCTAAATCTACTTCATCTTCATCTTCAAATGCATGCATTTTCTTGGTTCGATTTTCGGTTCTTGATGTTTCTTGTTATTACCAGATCTGTTTTCTTGTTAGGGTTCTTGATGTTTCTTGTTAGGGTTCTCGATTTCGTACATTTAGGGTTTATAAGACCAGATCTGAAGATGTGTTTGTATGATTGGTTTAATGGCCGACTGAAGATGTTCTTGATGTATTTTGTATTTTTCGATTTGCTCAGGTATCTTCATGGCTTATGATTTCGGTTCCATTTGTTTGCCTCTAATATGTTTCAATAGGGTTCATATTTAAGCGACTTGAAGAAGATGGTTTTTAGGGTTCATATGTAATTCACCTTCACCCAAAATCGATGGTTTTCGCTTTTTCATTCCAAACCATGTTAAGATTCAACACAGGTTAGTCTGCTTCATCGATCTCCACGTGTTCGCATCCCATCGATCTCCACTTGTAAATTAAGGGTTTTATCCACTTGTTAATCTGCTTTATCGATTCTGGTTCCTTTGTATCTAGATTTTGAAACCAGATCTGGGTTTTCACTGGGATCGTGTTCATAGCCATCGATTCATGGGTTTTAATTTTGAAACCATCGATTCATAGCCATCGTTTCCTTCGTCTCTAGATTTTGGAACCATTTTTTCATCGATTTGGGTTCCTTGATACAATATAGGGTTCTTGATTGTGTTTGAATATCCCAATCTTGAAGATGATGATGAATGTTCTTTAGCAAAAAAAAAAGAAAAAGAAAAAATGAGTTGGCACTAATATGTGACATGGAATCATATGTGGCATTTTAGAGGCATAAAAATAATTCACAAAAATAGATTTACCGGTACCCTGATTAACAGGTTAATCGATACCTTAAGTGGTAACTTTAGAAGTTTTGATACATTAAATGATAACTTTGAAAGTTGAATACACACAGTAGAAAAAGATGACAACTTGGACACATTTTCGAGTAAACACTTTAAAAACACTAATCTAGTAGTAGGTTAGAAAAATGAAATAGGGTATTTACCATTGCAGAAGCTGAATTAACCCTTGTCTCTGTTCTTAACTCATATGCAAGTTAGTGTTCTTGTTTGGAAATTAAGTTCTTGGGTGTTTGGAAGATATAACCTATTTTGAATGTTTAAAGTGAGTTCTAGATTTGGCTTTGAATCAAGTACAAGCTAGAACACTTAAAGTAGTGTAAAAGAAAGTTTAAATTATCCCTAAATTTAAGCTTGTGAAAGCCGGTGTTACAATTAGGTATCAGAGCCAAAGTTTGAGAGAATTGGGTATTCGTAAGAGTATTCAAACTCAAACTCAAGCTCGACCATTGTTAAGTGTTCCTAGTTAGGTAATTGGGGTTGAGTGTGAGTGTGATGTGGTTATTGCATGTTGTAAGCTAACTTTTAGTGTTAGTAGTTGTCGGATAAGTGGTGTACTAAGTGTTCTTTCCGTGTGTATAGTAAGTTAATATAGAATGTCAGGACAACGAGCTACTAATACGCAAGCACTTAAACATATGGAGGATTTGAGGGGTGAGCAAAAGCAGGAGACCTATGTCCGATATCTTGAAGAGGAACTGATGCTGATGAAGGAGTTGTTGTTTCAGGCGTTGTAGAGTGAAGATAGTGAATATTGTTCTTTTCAGGAATTTCTTTTTTGTAAACCCCTAACTATAAAGGTAGTGAAGACCCTTCCGTTTCTACACGATGGCTGCGAGAGATGGAATAGACTTTTAAGTTATGTGACTGTGAACCAGAATATCGCGTTGAGTACGCAATACATATGCTGAAAGGTAGTGCTACTTCGTGGTGGGATGCCGTGAAAGTTTCGGTTAGTGAGAAGGTGTTGAATACGTTAACTTGCAAGCAAATTTGTGAGATGGTGATGACGAAATATTGTATTGATTACGATGAAGAGCGAATTGAGAGGGAATTCAATAATCTTAGAAAAGGAAATAAACCTATGAAAGATCTCATTAATGCCTTTACGGATAAAATGAGATTTGTTCCACAGCTGTTATCTGATGAGGGTGCAAAGATCCGGAAGTTTGCGAGCATGCTGCAATTTAAGTATCGTGCTAATGTTCAAACTGCTACTAGTATGGATGACGCCTTTAAGATAGCTCGGCAGATGGAAAGAGATTATCTCTGGTGTAAGAGTGAGCATGTGGGAGAGGGTCAGAAGAGGAAGTTTTAGTCGTCCTTTAAATCCGGTCCTTCGAAAGGACAGCCTTCTGTGGGTGGAAAATTTGGCTCTTCCAAGAGACCAAAGTTTGACGGTCCTTGGTGTACTCAGTGTCGCGTGTATCATACTGGTAATTGTTCTAGAGTTACTACCAGATGTTTGCGGTGTGGGAAAATAGGGCACACTACGATGAAATGTGAATTCAAAGATGATGTGTGTTTCAAGTGTTAGAAGCCGGGGCACAGAATAGTTGATTGTCAATCAAAGCATAGTGTTGGAGCTGATGGATCTGCATCTAGGCAGAAGAAAGGAGGGCGTTTCAAATGATAGCAAGGGAAGCTAAAAGAAATAAGAGAAGAAGTTATGGTGTTTTCTCTAGTAACTTTGCTACAGTAACTGTACTAGTTGATCTAGGAGTTAGTTGTTTTTGTGTATACATGATTTTGTAGTAAATTGTAAGTATCTATTTTTATGTTGACTAACCCGCTTAAAGTAGAAGTGGTTGATGGTAAAGTAGTCATAGTTATTAGTAGTGTTTCTTAGATTGTTGTTGATATTGATGGGATTAGTTTCCCCATTCTGTTCTTTTCATACTCATTGTGGATTTCGATGTTGCAATTGAAGTGGATTAGCGCGGCAATCCAAACGTCGAGAGTTGTGGTTATGAGAAGATGATAGGGACTCCGTTAATTTACGGGACATATGTTTTAGCTCGAGGAGAACGATGAGAGTGTAGTAGTATCCATGTTAAGTTTTTGTTTAAGCGTAGAAACTAAATTAAGATAAGTAAGCATGAATAAGATAGATTAAATTGATGGTTTAAAACTATATGTTTGCAAGTGATATGAAAAATGAGATAATTAAGATGAGAAACATAAAAGAATAATCTAAATAGTAAGGATGAAACTAGACCAGTTTATTAAGAAAGGATACGTATGGATACGGATAGTTAAAATTATCCAATATGACAAGATTGAATTGGTAAGAGTGATAGGAAGTAAATGACATTTTGTGTTTTTATTAACTAACAATTCTTTTTCTGTAGTAATATGGATAGAAACGTGAATCAACAAGCTGAGAATGAGGAAACACGTGAAGAGACCTTGGATTTAACGACTATAGGAGAAGTTCAGGATTATATTTTTGTTTATGGAAATAGACGTGGAGCTGTACCTACGCATCATCTTCGGGAAGTTATGTCCGATCAATTTGAAAAATAAAGAATGAAATAAAAAGTGAACTAAGGAGCAAGATAAGAGGTGTAATACGAGAAGAATTCCATACGCTGAAAAAGGAACAAAACGAGCGAATCAAGAAGGCGAAGACGCAGGCTGAGGCCGGAGAATCTAGGCCTAGGGTTGTATGCGAGATTTGTGGTAAGAATCATGCCGGGGATTGTAAATTTAAGGAGAAAGTTTGTTATACATGCGGGCTCCCAAGGCATTATTCTAGAGAGTGTTTAAGTAAATTCTGTTATGGGTGTACTCAGTATCGGCATGACTCCTTGGAGTGCCATAACTAGTTGAGGTGTTGTGTAAAATATGAAACGGTTTACGGTTTCTTTGATTAGGTGAAGCTTGTATAAATATATGTGTACTTTCCTATGTAATGCTAACGTTGCAGATAGAGGAACTAGATAGATCTTTGTATTGATGATTCTCCTGTCGGTTGCGGTTGTTTTTTAAAGCGGAATGATGGTACTAGTTTATGCCTAAGTGTGTGACCATGGCAGGAATCCGAGGACGGAATTCTCTTTAAGGAGGGTAGATTTGTAACATCCTGAAAAGAAAATGGGCCAATTGTACTTAGTTGTACCTTGTGTATAACTGCTTGTACTTTGGCCTTAATTAAGTATTTTAGTTGCTAACCTATGTTAATAGTTGGTTAAAGTGGATATATAAGCTGTTAAGTGAAAGTTGAGGTTAACGAATGAAGGTTATTAGTAATTAAATGGTCTTAGATAGTGGTTCTAAAGATATCTCCGTTAGTTGAAACGGGTAATTGAGGATTGAGTTGTAAGTTGAAAAGTCGTGTTAAATATTAAAACCACCAAACGCGGTTCCATTTTCGCCCTATCCTTTGTTTTATCATATCAACACAACACACACATACATACTCACGTATGTTAACACACACACACACTCAAAACACTCCAACCTTTGAGATTTGGAAGAAGAAATCAAAAGAGGTAGTTGAGATTTCCATTGCAGAAGTTGAACCAACCCTTGTCTCTGTTCTTAATTCATATTGAAGTAAGTGTTCTTGTTTGGAAATTGAGTTCTTGGGTGTTTAGAAGAGATAACCTATTTTGAAGGTTTAAAGTGAGTTCTAGATGTGGGTTTGAATCAAGTACAAGCTAGAACACTTAAAGTAGTGTAAAAGAAGGTATCTTAATGTTGAAATTGAGGTTTAGTTGGGTGGAAACAAAGAGGAAATGAAGTTGCAGCTATGTGTAAAATTGAGTTGCAGGTCTGTGAAACCGTTAATGCTTGCGGTCATAAGCAAGTATAGAGATTTCTTTGCGGGCGCAACCAACGGTGCTTGCAGCCGTAAGAAAAGATCTTTGGGTTTACTATCTACAGACGAAGGAAATATACTTACGAGTGCAAGTACATAACTTGCAGACGTAAGCAACGAAAGAACCATGCTTGCAGGCGCAAGTGTTCATGCTTGCAGTCGTATGCTATTTTGTGTATGGAGGAACCCTTGCGGGCGCAAGGAACCCCCTTGTAGCCGTAAATGGGGGTTTGTTGGGGGTCTTGCGGGTGTAAGGGGTAATACTTGCGGGCACAAGCATTGCCCCGGGTTTCAGATGAACTGACTTATGATATAAGCGTAGTTTAGAACATAACGCAACAATCGTTAAGTGTTAATTGAACTTACACATGTTATAATAGGTGTGACTGTGGAACCGGCAGACACTAAACGTTATCTTTTCTTTCTACGAGTTTAGGGTAAGTAGCGGTTTCCCATGAGCCTCAGTAGGTAGGGCTAACTATTATTTGTTGATGTATTATCCATGCTTTTACATGTGTGCACGAGAGGTATGTTATGATATGATATGATACGCCATGTTATGATGCTAATGATAACTAGAGTTGCAAAGATAGAGAATGAATGCTTGTAATGTGATTCATGCGGTATCTGTATGCCATGATTAAGTTGTACTTGTATGTCCTGCTCATCAAGAATGAGCAGATGATGGATCCTGATTGAATCAGCTATGTGTTGTTGTGAAAACATCCGGACACTCGTTGGGACTGTAACAGTCCATTGTTGCCTAGTTGGTTGAGGTCAGCCGGGGGCTGGATCCCTTGAGGGCCATAGGCCGCTTATTTGGGATCAACGGGGAGCTCGGGGGGCCATACCGAGTTCCGGGGTTCTGCAGGACCACCGTTCCTTGACATGTTGATGGGTCTTGGCTTATGGTCGGTCCTACTTGTTGGTCCCTTGGTGAGAATAACAACAAGCAACAAATGTGTAGAAGGGGGGTTGAATACACTTTCTGTGGAAATTGAACAAATCAAAATAAAGTATTACACAAAGTAAATCAAACCACAATCGAATGCTTTGTTTTTCATTAATAAGAAGATGATTACAGACTCTATCAAGTAAGCAACTCTTGATATGTAAACACCTAATATAAATCTCTCAATCTTTCAAACTTAGCTATCTATAGTCAACTTATGATTATAGATACTGACGACTCTCTAAACAGGATTTAATCACAGATTGAATACTTATCAATCTCACAAATAATGTGAGTATTCGAACACACGAACAAATTGGCAATCTGTGAATATCTTGATCACGTTGAACTGACAAACAGTGATTCAAGAATCGTAACACATACGGTTGAGGTGAGGTATTTGGCTCTGCAACACTTAGTTGTAATCGTTTCAGAATCGTACCTCTAAACTTATCAGGGAGATAAGTATTTATAATCCTGTTCCTACGGTTCCTAACAAACTGGACTAATCCTAATTTGCTAACTAACTACCGGATAACTCGGAATCTTGAATCTTGAATCTTCTTATCTTGAGTCTTCAATCTTCAATCTTCAATCTTGATTCTGAAGTCTTCTTATCCTTCCCGTAGATATAGAGAGTTAAAAAGATAAGTTTAAAACATATTTAAACTTTCTTTAGGCTGACTTCTTACTCGGACTGAGTTACTCAGCTTGAAACTCGTCAAGCTGGGTTCTTCGAGAACAAACTCGAAAACCAACATGAACTAACACGTATATTAATAAACTCATCCTTAGAAGTCCTAAGAGTTAGCTAGAACTTATTTAGCAACTCTATTGAGCTGACTCAATATATACGCTGAGTCACTCAGCTTGAAACAAATCAAGCTGAAAGCTCAATATATCTTAGGTGACATACACAGCTTATCACACATAGTGATAACCTTACTAAGATACAGTATAAGCTGATCGAACATATGCTCAGCTTATATACAGCTTATACTCAGTCTGAAACACTATATGTGTTCAGTCTGACTAAGCTCCATAATTCTATTTAAGTTGTATCTAGAACATATCTAACAAACTTAACTTTGTCTCATCAAATCTAAACTGATGAGATCATTTTCCCAACACTACTTGAGTTGTTATGAATCCGTAACGTGCTGGGTGGACTGCTCTTTGCTCCCCCACCAGTACGGTTGGGTATGTCTAATTCCCCAGTCAGGGTTGTTGAGCCGGGCTGGCTACCCCGTGAGATATGACGCCTACTGATTTTGTCAGCTTACCACTATGTAGTAGGATGGCCTTGTGTGTTGTTCCTATGTGATTTTAGCGTGCTTATTGATACTTATGTGCAACTTATACTCACTAGCTAGTGTCGCTAATGTTGGATGTTTTCCCTTTTCATAGGTAAAGACTAGTTGACCTGGCGAGTTGGGGTTGCCTGTTGATAGTTGTACATATATCTTTTGGGGAACACTGTGTTGTTTCTTTCTTATGTCCGATGGTCGGTTGGTAGTTAGAGTAACACCTGTTGGTTTTGGACCTGGCGTAACTTTTGGGCGGTACTAATCATTTTGTATCGGTGGTTTATTCCGCTGCACGCTTTTCGTAATTTTGTTTAAAAAGTTTAAATTATCCTTAATTTTAATCTCGTGAAAGCTGGTGTTACAAACAAATCATCAGCTTATGATTTTATTACTACTCTATTTTGGTATCTAAATTTCATTAATTACGAAAATGGCCTTTATTTTTCAAACATGTTGCATTTTCAGTTTATAACTGTTAGGGAAATCATTTCATACCACTAATCAAATCATCTTATTAAAATACATAAGATTTAATGGTAACAAAACTGTCGTTTTATAGTAATTATTTAGCATGTGTTGTTAAGATAAGACTTATAATTTTTATTAAGTCTCGTAAATTAGCAGTCAGTATACTGAATGAATCATCTAAGCCTTAGTTGATTGTTTTGTATGTTCATCTAACCAAGTATTGAAGGTCATATTTGATCAGCTAAGGAGAGTTACTAGTTGAGCTGAGCAATATAAGAGCAATAATATCTGAGCAATCATTTACTCAGCTTTGCAATTTATCTCAGTTAAATGCTAAGTTGTCTTCTATATCTCTATGTATTATATAAGTCAAAGACTGAGCACATGTTATTATTTATAACCTTAGATTTTCTATTTGTAAAAGTAACAGTATTTTTAATTTTGCAAACTAAAACTAAAAGGATAAAACTTGAATTTGGTGAAATAGATTAAAGTTGCTACACAAAGAAGATCTTAAAGATTTTGTTTAAGTATTAAAGTATGGCTAACAATAACTTGCTTAGAAAAGTCATGAACTGAATATATTATGGATGATAAAAGTGCTCAGTATCAAAAAAGAAGTTTGCGCTGCTCAAGGCAAAAAGGTATGTGATATATATTTAAATATTGTTAGTGGGTGTACTTTTCATAAATAATATTATTTTATTCAAAACCTGATTAAAATAATATTTATATCGATTCTCACTAACTTTATCATTTAAATATTACACTTTTTAATATCTCCCATGTCTTCCAACAAGGCTACTTCATCGTCTATATATATATATATGTAAGCCAACTTCATTGTTGGAGTACGACTTATACTCACAAGAAAAACCGATTACAACTTAACACAAGCAATTAGAGTTAGTATTAGAAGTCTTCAAACTTATTAATGTGTTGAACACCTTTGGACATTAGTTGTATTTAGGATTATTTAGTCTATATGTTAGACTAAACTTGTTGGTATCTTTTATAGTGTGAAGAATTCCGCATCTCATGCTAACACCAACTCTTACAATAGGGTGTTCACCTTATAAGTATGATATTTTTGCCCTTTCATGTATCTTCGTAAACAACCCTACATTATGGTACAGACTTGTTCTCTCACTCACCCTCTCTCAACTACGTTACCATCACCAGTGCTACTCCTTAGGTCACCGCCATCTGTCAATGGTAAGGCACAATCGTTGTTGCCTCTTCCCTCTCTCGTGGCCGAAGCAACAGTTTGAAAGACAAAAGTGAGAAAGTAAATAATTACATGATTCGATCGAGCTCTTATAACTTCTTCCCTTATCTCAAAACTTACTCATTTACACAAAAAGTAAGAAAAAAGAAAGTAGAAGATCAAGAGGTATCTTATATCATCTTTTTCTCCTAATGTGTGCTTCTACACTTGATTCTGGTACAATACAAAGGATAGTGGCAAAATGGCAAGTAGTGCAGCATGTGATATTTACCAACTTTTGCTATTTTAGGTTTACCTGCCTTTTTGGCTGCCAAAGTTTCACTTGCTTTCCACTCCCTATAATGATATATACACAAAACACATATAAAATTAAAATATAATAAACACTACTTTCTCAAGTTTAACTGTTTAAGGAGAAAAAAAGTAATTTTATTCTAAATCTTTTCAATTTTAAGAAGAAAAAGTTCAGAGTAGATTTGACTTACACTTATTCAGATTCTTCAATTTCATATTATTTTCTTCTTTAAATTAAACTCGATAACCTAGATAATGCATTATAAAATTATATTCAACTCGACAACCTTAAGCTAAGATCGAACTCATTTCAATAGCTCAACGAATTTTTAAAATATAGGCTTGATATCAGTTTAAAGACTCAAGATTGGCTAATTAAATAGTTTCCGTTTTGTAACATTTTTCTTTTTTTTTAATTTTTCTTTTATTTACAATAACTATTTTATTTATTTTAAAATTAAATTCTAAAAGACATTAAAATAAGAACAATAGTTTATATTTATGAAATAAGGGAGAGAAATTAGTAATATTTTAAAGATTAAGTTGATGTGGAGTGGATAATTGTGATTGTATGAGAGATTGTTAGTGAGAGGGTATATTTTAAATAGATAGAATACACAACAATACACATTCCCTTGCGTCGAGGTATGCGGAAGGTAAAATATAGACAATCATATCTCTACCCGTAAGTAGAAATATTGCTTCCTAAGATAAACCTTCTACAACGAAAACAAAAGACTTAAAAAGAAGGGGAAAATGATAAATAGATAAATAAATAGCTACCAAATAATAAAAATCCAATACATTGATAAATAAATAAATAGACAAATATAATTATAAAAAGAATAACATAAAAATAATTAAAACTGAGAATACCAATTAAAAATGGTAAAATAAAAAATATAAAGGTAAAAAAATATAGTAACAAAATATATAGAATAATAAAAAATACAAGTGTATTTAAAATTATATGTATTCACCGCTTAGATATTAAAAAGTTGTTATACCCTTTTAACGTACAGTCACGTATCTATACTACTCTATAGAGCATTTAACTTTTTCTTTCATAAAATTTTTAAGACTACTTAAATTTAAGTAGTACATGTTTTTAAACATAAAATACAAACACCTAAATTACTAGCTAATCAATCTATCCCTTAATTACCGCAACTAATTTATGGCAACTATTGATTTAATTAATCATTAAACAACCAACAACTATTTATTATTTTTGGTTAAATTGTTTACATCAATACGGTTTTTAAGTCTAGATTATCTATCTTTAATTATATAACAGTAGTATTTTTTTTCTTATTATTTATAATTATTATATTGTTTATAAAAAACCATTGAAATAACAGATAAAATAGTTGATTGAAAAAAGAGAGAAACAAAGAAAATATAACAAGAAGATATAAAATAGATACGTTGCTTAAGAGATTTTTCTGACACCGCATTCCACACATATCATACCCTAAATTTCCGAGCATAAACTATTGTTATTACTACCGCATTACGCGAGTACAATGCTAGTCGTTTTATATGTTTGGTTCAAATTCTTATATATTTATTAATTTTTTTAGATCAAAATTTTGTATTTACTGAATTTTAAAAACTTCTAAATTAAAATATAAAAGAAGGTTAGTTAGTTTTAACGGTAATATAGATATAGATAGATAATCAGATTACTTAAGCTAATTGTTTTAATTAGACATGGGCCCTGAGGACCGACCGGACCGGTCCAAGAAAGACCGCCCGAACCGAACCGGTCCAAGACCGGACCGAGACCGAAAATGACGTAAGCGGTCCGAACCGGTCCAGAACCGGTCCAAGATCCGAACCGGTCCAAAACGGTCCAGGACCGGTCTAAGACCGAACCGGTCCAAACTCGGTCCGAACCGGTCCAAGACCGGTCCAATGCCCAACGGTCGAAGTTCAAAATGCAACGGCTCTTTTTTCGGTCCAAACCGGTCCAAACCGGTCCAGAACCGGTCCAAACCGGTCCAAACCGGTCCGAGTCGGTCCGAACCGGTCCGAACCGGTCCCCAACGGCTAGTTTCCGATTTTTTTTTTTTTTTTTTTTTTTTTTCAATTCTTCCTATAAATACCCCCCATTTGGTTGCCATTTTTCTCCTACACCTTCTCTAAACCACTTATTCTCTCATTCTTTCTTCTTTCTCTCAAGATTTGCTTATAATTTGCAATTTTTCCAATTCAAGGATTTGTTTATAATTTGCTTCAAGAATCAAGGATTTGCTTATAATTTTTTGATTTGCTTCAAGAATCAAGATTATAAAAAATGGCGGGTGAAGGACCTAGCAATTTGAAAGCGGGTCGAAGTGATTTCAATATAAATCTCCCGTACGAAGAAGTTCCAAAAACAAATCGAGTTGCGGAAATTTGGAAGGATTTTGTGCAACTCAAACAAAATAACAAAAAATATGCGAAGTGTACGCATTGTGGAGGAATATTATCCGGCTCTAATTCTTCTCTCGCTCGGCATTTAGTAAGTATTCTTTTTTATATTTAAGTTTAGTTTATTTAAATACTAGTTTTTTTATATTTAAGTTTAGTTTATTTAAATACTTATTATATTTGTGAATTTAAAATTATAGGAATTCATGAAATTGAAAATATAGGAATTTATGAAATTGAAAATATTGGTGGACAACTTATTATATTTGTGAATTTAAAATTATAGGAATTTATGAAATTGAAAATATAGGAATTTATGAAATTGAAAATATTGGTGGACAACTTATTATATTTGTGAATTTAAAATTATAGGAATTTATGAAATTGAAAATATAGGAATTCATGAAATTGAAATTATAGGAATTCATGAGCCAAAAACAATTTGATGTAGTTCTAGTTATTCATAACTTAGTTATTCATTCTAATCGTAATACTAGTAGATATAACCCGGAGAGTGGTGTCTAGAATAGTCACGATCGGCTTGTGGTTGTTGGATTTTCCGAAAGGTTTTAAACCGAAAGGATCCTGCCCCCCGACTGACATGCCTGGTCACTCTTTGCTTGGTAGTCAAACGTATTACTTTAGAATCAATAACTATAGTTTAATACTTGAATTAAATACATGAACTTGGTTAAATATAGTTTAGTACTTGAATTAAATACATGACCTTAGTTAAATATAGTTTACATTACTTGAACTTAGTTTATTCTAATATAAACTTTAAAAAATTAGACTAAATGCTTGGTGCGACAAGCCGCTGAGGTTGAGAGTCAAACTCAAGTTGATGGTCAAACATGGCGTTTCGATGCCGCTTTAGCTCAGGAATTAAGCATGCAGTTAACAATACAAGAAGCATTACCATTTGACTTCTTCTCCCGCCCAAGAGTCACAACTTTTATCAAAAAAGCTTTACAACCTCATTATTCCTCTGTAAGTCGAAGAACTCTTAAACGTAGAGCTATGACAAAATGGAAAATAATATATCAAGACTTAAAGGAATTCTTTACTAGATTCGATGGTAGAGTTTCTATAACCACCGATATTTGGACCGCTCCACATACAACCCATTATTCATTTATTTGTGTTACGATACATTGGGTAGACCCTAATACATGGCTTATGCAAAAACGTATTATTGCTTTTGAAAACTTTCCTCACCCGCATGGAGGTGAACAAATTTACGATATTTTATTAAGGATTTTTAACGGTTTTGGAATAAAAGAAAAAATACTTTCAATCACCCTAGATAATGCTAGCAACAATACAAACGCTATGGGACGATTGAAACGGGTTTTAAACCCAATATGTGACGGGGAATTTTTGCATGTACGTTGTTGTTGTCATATTTTCAACCTCGCGGTCCAAAAAGGTTTGGGGGCTATGGAAACTTGTCTTTTGAAATTTAGAAGATTAAATGAGACAATTTTTAAAAGCGGACCAGTCGCGTTCGAAAAATATGAACATTTTTGTAAAACAAAAAGAAGAAGATGTTTGAGACCTCTCATAGATATGCCCGTGAGATGGAACTCGACTTATAAAATGATAGGGCGTTTGATACAAAATAAGGATTTACTTACCGAATATCATCGAGAACACCTACCCCAATTATATGAAGTACTTACGGAAACTGATTGGATTATTTTAGAAGAATTACACATCGGTTTGGGAGTTTTGTATCAAGCCACAATAATGCTATCACAAACATATTTTCCATCATCTCACTCCGCTATGATAGGTGTTTGTGAAATTTTAAGAACATTAAAGGCTTTTGGTTCTTTGGATCAAAGGTGGGATATGATTACCAACGAAATGTGTGAAAGTCTTATAAAATATTTTAAAGAGTTTCCAACAATTTTTTTGATTGCTTCGGCATTAAACCCTCTTGTTAATTTTAAGGGTGTAACGGAATCTTTAACTACAATCGGGGAAGCATTGGGTCAATCTCCAGATGAGATTACGATAAGTATATCCAAATTTGAAAATAGTGTTAAACAATTATATATGATTTATGATAATGAATGTGCACCACGGGGACAACTTGCTTCCACCCCGAGGTCTTCGACTTCACAAGCATCGGCTTCTCGGCCAAACACTACTTTTAGCATTGGATCGTCTTGGCTTCAAAATGTATCTCAATCAAAACGTACACGAGTTCAATCGTCTTTAGACGAACTTTCCATTTATAAAGAAACTGATTACAGTAGTTATATTGGCACCGAAGATTTTACACAATTTGATGTATTAAAATGGTGGCAAGAAAGAGAAAACGTTGGTCAATTTAAGATCCTAGCCCGTATGGCTAGGGACGTACTAACCGTCCAAGCTAGTAGCGTAGCTTCGGAATGTTGTTTTTCTCTTAGTGGCAGGATTTTAAGTGCACGACGGTGTATGTTGAAGGCCGAGTCGGTGCAAATGGCCGTGATGCTTAAGGACTACTATGATTCTATGGAAAGATGTCAAAACGATGCAGATCTCGAAGAAGGCTTAACTAATTTGGAGGAAGCAATTATGGAAGACGATTACAACAGGGACTTCGCATCGGGAACATCAAACACTAACACTGAAGCTGAAACTGAAGAACCCGAACCCGGCGAAGAATACGTTGACGACACTCAAAATAGAATGAACGCGGGTTCATCATCCAACGTCCACTCGAACGAAGTCGCCTATTATGGGCATGTGCCATATACCGACGATAGTTACAACTATTGGAATTTCAATTCCGACTATCCATTTTAGTAGTTGTCTCTTTATATTTTGTGACGTTATTTCTTTCGAACAATATGTATTTTTCGGGTCTCTAACTTGGGGTGATGGCAACGCCGAAGCTCCATTGCTAGAGTTCCCTTTTCTTGTTAAAAAAATAAATCAAGTTTCAACAATATGTAATTTTATTTTGTAATTGTATTGCAATGTTATTTATATGTTTTTATTAACTTGCAATTATATATGTTTATATTTTATAGTTTATAACTTGCATTTTTTTTAAATTAACAAGTCACTTTTTTTTTCAAACAAAAAAACGAATCGAAAACCGGAAAATTTTAAACCGAAACTAAAAAAAACCCGGAAATATCTAAACCGAACCGGAAAAATACCCGAACGAAAAACGGACCGGTCCAGGACCGAAGTCGGACCGGTCCGGAAGTGGTCCAGGACCGCCCGAAGACCGAATTTATCGAAATGGTCTTACGCGAAGACCGGTCCGCCGAGGACCGGACCGGCTCAGGACCGACTAGGTCCGGACCGGACCGGACCGGTTGTGGTCCAGGACCGGTCCAGGACCGATTTTGCCCATGTCTAGTTTTAATCTACTTAAACAAGCCCATACAGGCATACAAGAACATTATAAGTAAAATCTTCAGATTCTAATCTTAATACGAGTCATAATAAAATTCTCAATCTAAAAAACCTTAATTTTAGACTTGTAAGATTATTAAGAAAAAGAACTCAACAATTAGATTTTATAAATCTAGATTGCATTAACTGATTAGAAAAAAAGTTATACGCTTGCTGTACTAGAGTGCTTAAGTTCGAACTTGGCTTGATAGCTCAAAAAGTTTAATTAAAGTAGACCGCGAAATATTCGAAAACTCGAATAGCTTAAAACCACCAATAAAAAAACTATAATTATTCATGCCAATAAAAAAGATGCTAAGATAATCAAACACAAGAAGAACAAAAGTTTACCATATTATAACCAGATTAACAAACAGTCAAGAGTCCAGCATAACTTGTAAACAGCAAAACATAGGTTCAAAATTGTGCCATAATAATAAAACCAAGAAAAACTTCCCAACCTGAAAGAAAGAACAGGACAAATAATGCGGTCTAAGCAGCAGAGTCTTGGCCAGCTCGCCTCTTCCTAGCCTCCTCGATGATGGTTAACTTGATACCTTTACCCTTAGGAAGAGACACCCATGGCTTTGACCCTTTTCCAAGGGTAAACACATTGCCCAAACGGGTAGCAAACTCATGGCCAGTAGCATCTTGGATGTGAACGGTTTCAAAGCTACCCTTATGTTTTTCCCGGTTCTTGAGAATCCCAACCCGACCCGTGTTTCTTCCACCAGTTACCATAACAACATTCCCGACATCAAACTTGATGAAATCAACAATCTTGTTTGAATCCAAGTCAAGCTTGATGGTGTCGTTGGCCTTGATGAGGGGGTCTGGGTAACGAATGGTTCGACCATCATATGTGTTGATGTAAGGAATGCCCTTTGAACCAAACTGGACTGAACGAACCTTGCACAGCTTAAACTGCAAAAAGAAGTATTTTTCTTTAGTTATCGTAAAGTATCTTTAGTTATAATAAAGAAAAAAAAATTATTAACTGAAACAAGTTTTACTACAAACCTTTGACTCCTCGTCTCTGATAGAGTGCAGCCTGAATCTACCTTTTGTGTCATAAAGAAGACGGAAGTTTTCATTGGTCTTGGGGATAGAAACAACATCTGTTATACATCAGAAGCCAGTAACAAAATAAATAAATCATCAAAAATGCTACAAAATATTCAGAAATAATTAAAAAAATTGAATTATGATCTTGAATAACAAAATAGTACAACACGGTGTGACACTTATACAGCATGATATGCATATTATGTGTATCAAGAAACAAAGATATGAGTATTATAAAGATGGTGAAGTATACTAACCCATGAAACCAGCAGGGTAAGTCTTGTCAGTCCTGACCTTGTTGTCAACAAGAACATGGCGTTGCATCAAGATAGAAATAACCTCACGGTAAGTAAGTGCATACTTCAGCCTATTACGGAGAATTAGGATCAAGGGTAAGCATTCCCTAGATTTGTGAGGTCCTGATGATGGTTTAGGAGCCTGTGAGACAGATATAGAAGATTAATGAAAGGGGCAATTTAAAACAAAGAGAAAAACATATTACAAAGAAAAAAAAACGTTAGAAAATCAACTTACGAATGCGCCACCAAGTTTGTCAAGCATCCAATGCTTAGGCGCATTGAGCCTCTTCATGTGTTTCTTCAAACCTCTAGCCTTTAAAAAAAGAGAATAATTTTGTTAGCTTAAGGCTGAACAGGTAAACTAAAAAGTTCTCAACCAAAGGTTATTCGCTACACAATCTTCATAAACAAACTTCGAACTTCTTACAATACGGTAACAAATCAAGCACTTCCATCATTAGAGACATTTCCAGGTTGCTTTTTTAAACTTAGCTAATAATTGTGTTTCCAAATAACACTTTCAAGTGCTTGTTTTCGCACCCTTGTATGTTTATTTTAGACTGAAATAAGCTGTTTTATAAGAAAAATGAGATTTTGTACTTCAAATAGCTTATTCTTGGTATGAGACATAAATACAGCTCTGCCCTACCTATACCTAAATGCAACTTATCACCGCATGTTCAATCAGCTTATGAATACCAACGCGAAGACAAATCCACCTCTACAATTCCCAATTAAACGGTGTGTTGAAAGAAAACATATAAATGGCAAAAGATTGTCTTTGTTTGAAGAACGTTTTTCATCTTTTATATATCAAATTCAATGGCTTAGTAAAAAGTTGGTAGTAGCGATGGCTAGTAATGTGGCTGACGCAGTGGTGTTTTATTAAGAACAGGGTTACTTTAAGTTTTAAGGAGTATTTAACGCAAGCTGAAATCATTAGTTAAGACTTAAGAATATAGGTTTTATGTAGTTTTAAGCTGTGCTTCTATCAAACTTCAATCATTAAATGTAAAATGGCTACCTTAAAAAAATTGAGTGATTTTAAATTAAACTAAAATATTTAGTTATTAAATGATTTCTTGAAGTTTTGAGTGGTGTTTTTATGAAACTAGAATCTGTAACTAAGAAAAAAAGGTTTCACCTTTTAGAGGTAATTTTAGTATTGGTTTTACTTTCTTTGGTTCAGTTGTTCTACAGTTCTAACACTGTTCTTCAACCCAAACCTCAGTCAACAACAACAAGAACAAATCATACACATACACACTAAAAACGAGTTCAGCATCTCGATATTTTTCAAAAATGGGCCGATAAAATCCTTTAAAAACGTTATATATTAATCTTCAATACATCTAACAATTACTAATAGATGATTTATGGAAAAATTCATTAAGTGAAAAGAAAAACATTTGTACAATAAAAATTCAAACCGATACTGCATAAAAGAGGCAAGCTGGTCATGTTACCTCTTACCCTATTAAACAACCAGAAATTGCCCAAACACAAAAAACAGGAGGATGAACAAAGATTTTGACACAAAAAGAAGAACTTAAACAACCACTAAGAACAAAATGAGGCAAGAATGTACAAACGTTTAATAGATTCATATCAAAACGGAAACAAGATTAAAACAATCAAAAGATAAAACCATAGAAAAAATCAGAACCTGATAATCACAAACGCATGAACAATTAACAAACAAGTATATCAAAATTACCAACAATTTAATTAACCTAACACGCATTGAACTCCGAATACGAAATGAAACATAAATCGTACCATGGTTGCGGTGTCCGGTGGGAGATCTAAACCTCCGGCGTGATTCTTCGGCTACCCTGATACACTCCCCTACAACTCACTGCCGCGCTCTTAAGCTTTCCGTCTGATAAACCCTAGATCATGTGTTTATATATCCTGCAAACCTATTTGATCTCGTGGGCTTTTAACAGGGCTGACGGCCCACTAAGTTTGGGCTTGCTCGTTAATATTTTTTATACACGGTTCATATATGGGCTGGATCTAACCCAACCTGTATAAAATGAAACGAGTCAAATCATCTATCTATCTATATCCTATATAACTTAGGGTTGTTTATATCCCATGTGGCAATACCTATTGATTGGTAAAATTTCAAGTATGAGCAATTGCAAATTGTAAAAATGATGATGTGGCACTCAATTAGGTGACTTTCATATCCCACATCGGTAGCTGAGGTAAAACAAGGAGATCTCAATATCTATATATATATTTTATGATATCACATTGCTTCCAAGAAACAACAGAAGGATGTCCTTGCCTATATTTAGGTCTCCAACATCTTTTGATTTTAGTTAAAAAACTTTAGTAAAGGCCGGTTCGATGCGGGTTGCTCCGGTTCATAGGCTTGTTCCGGTTTTAGTGAAACCGCCCGTTTCACAGTTGTCCGGTTTAGTCGCTACTTTTGAACTGAAATTAATCACGGCTCACGGTTGAACCGGTTCACCCGGCAGGTCCAGCCTATGTGAAAATTCCGAATTAATTTTTTATTTTATTAAAATAAATTCGGTTTTTGGGTAGTTAACATGGTTAATCAGTTAACTAATTGTTTTTTGATTCTTGTTTATATAATAATCTATCTATCTATATTCTATATAACTTAAGAACATTAAAATTCTATGTGGCATGTGTAATTAAGCTTCAAATTTGAAATTCAATGTAATTAGATAAAGTCAAAATATGATGTGACACTCAATTAGGTGATTTCTATATCCCACATCGCTAGCTGAGACAAAACTTGAAGATCTCCATATCTCTCTCTATATATATTTTATGATCCCACATTGCTTCTAAGAAACAACCAAAGGATATCCTTGCCTATATTTACATCTCCCAACATCTTTTGATTTTAGTTAAAAAGCTTTAGTAAAGACCGGTTCGATGCGGGTTTCTCCGGTTCATCAGTTTTGTTCCGGTTTTAGTAAAACCGCCGGTTCACAGTTGTCCGGTTTAGTCGCTACTTTTGAACCGGATTTAATCAGGGCTCATGGTTGATGGGTTCAACTGGCCGGTCCGGCCTATGTGAAAATTCTGAATTAATTTTTTATTTTATTAAAATAAATTAGGTTTTTTAGTAGTTAGTATGGTTAATCAGTTAACTATATATTTTCTTATTATTGTGTATATAATAATCTATATCCTATATAACTTAAGAAATTAAAAATCCTATGTGGCATGTGTAATTAAGCTTCAAATTGAAATCCAATGTAATTAGATAAGGTATAAATATGATGTGGCATTCAATTAGGTGATTTTCATATCTCACATCTCTAGCTGAGGCAAAACAAGGAGATCTCCATATATAAAAGATGATCATTATCCTCATATTTGATTTTCAGGTTTTAATTTCGGATATGGGAAGATAAAGTGGCTTAAAAATGAGATAAAGATGAAAAAATCGCAAAAAGTCAAATCTGGGCCGAAATCGACGCGTCGCGTTGCGATCTCCTGGTCCGTCGCGCCGCGATCCGTACTGTAGCGGCGCGAAACCCCCTGGGCAGCTTCTATAAATTCAATTTTTTTGTGCATTCGGGATCTAAGCTTTCATTCCGACTTTTCACCATCTTCAACCTCTGGAAACTCCATAAAAACACCATGTAGCATATGGGAGCCTAGCTCGGAGCATTGGGGCTTGGATTGAAGATATAATTGAAGATCAAGTCCCGGAACATTCGGTTTTTACGGTTTTATTCATTCTAGTTCTTCATGTTTCTTTGTTTGAATAATTTCCAGAGCTTTGGCATGTTTGTTTTAGACTAGCATTATGTTACTCAAAAAATAAAAATATAAAATCATAGTAAAAAATCTCACATGTTGGCCCGTGTTTACACGAGCTTAAAACCTAGTTTTCATTAACATGTAAAAAAAAGAGAACCATCCACTATTTCCAACATCAAACCTACTCAAATTATTGCAACATTAAAAAAATTCTAGAAATTTCCATGTGTGCAAGCATATGAACTTGAGCATATTTATTTAAATATTAACATTTAGCAAGGCTAAATTTACTGTTCATCCACAGTAGTTTAATGTTATGTTCTTGAAACTCAAAACATGGAAATATAAGATCAAACGTGGCCTGGCGGATAGGATTTAGACAGCATGTTCCCCGTAAGCACGTGTTCGAGACCTAGTTATGTTTTTCCTTTAATTTTTACGTCCCTTCTGCTTTGAATAAAATATATGGTAAATGGCCATATCTTCTACTAATCATTTTTACTTGTCGTGTAGCTTTAGGAAAAAGTACAAAGTCATCAACTCTGTCTCAATCAATCACCTGTTCACCTCTCTATGTTGGCATGTTCAAGCACGCTGTTTTAGTCTCAGAAAATTACATTCAGCCTTTTGTCAAAATCGGTGGTGATATTAAAACAGTATCATCGGAGGATGCCTTACTGAATAACCCGTCGACGATTCCCAAAAATGCCGAATTCAGATTCGGAGACTTCAAAGCTTGGTTTAAGTTGAGGTTTGGTAAGTTTGTTTCAAGCTCAATAGACTCATCGTGTTAGGGATTTCAAGGTTTATACAAATCACATTCTTGCCGTATGGTTCGATTTTCTGAATTTTGTTGCTCTTTCTGGCTACCCTTTGGACGCTTCCTCTCCTTTTGTTTTGTGTTTTTATATTTAGATTTAGAGTTGTGGGTTTAGAATGTTTATTCAAGGTGGAATCAGCGCGACATAGGCAACAATGAAGGTACCCGTGGTTGTGGTGTATCTTCTTTGTTAAATATTGACGGGTTTCAGTTGTTGTCTGCCATAGTTGATGTAACACCGGATTTCACGCACTTAAAATTAGGGAAAATTTTAGCTTTTTAAACTTATATAACAAAAGCCAGCAGCGGAAGTAACCACATTTTACAAAAGATAATATTGTTTATCTGACTTGGTAATGTAAAAGTACAACACCATAAACCAAGTCCCAAAAATACTACCGCGTGTTACCCAACCAACCGACACTACCGACCATCGGATCACAAATAATTACAACGAGCAGTGTTCCGCAAAAGATATGTACAACAACTACCAACAAGTCCCGCCTCACCAGGCCAACTACTTCGCATCTGCAAAAAGGTAAATTTAGGCACCGTTAGCTACAACTAGCTAGTGAGTACAGATTAACACATAAGCATCAATAAGCAGGTTATCCCAACTACGGGACAGCACACAAGGCTATCCTAACACATAGTGTCGCGCCAACGAGTCAGTATGAATCATATCTTGCAGGGTGGGAACCCCGCTCAACGATTCAAACTGGGGACCATCAGCAACAACTAACCGCTATGGTGGGGGAGCGAAGAGCAGTCCACCAAACGCGTTACGAAGCTCGAAGCTCAACATCTTGGATCTCAACGAAAGTTAAGATCCCAACTCACGTTAAGGAGCGGCGGTTTGCAAGACCACCCCGGCGTGCTGCACACCGAGTACCGTTGATCCCCGTTATTCCATCAAAGGGATCCAGCCTTCGGGAAGAAAGCTGACCTTAACCATGCCACATCGGTCCGGACCAGTACCACATATACAACTACTACCCGTAATGGGTTCAACTATACGCATGCGATTCATAACCAACGTGTAAAGCAACTTAGCATGACAACAATGTATAACAACATGTATAACATACCTCATACGCACGTGTGCGACATCGACAACATATTTCAACAAACAATAGACAACGCTACTTACCGAGACTCATGGGAAAACCGGTACTCACCTCGAGGTTATAAGAGGCAGATATGAATTCGGGAATCCCAGGAGCACACGGAGTCGTCCGAATTACCTAACACATCATGTGTAGGTTCAGTCAACGTCTATAAGTACTATCAACGCTTCTACGTAAACGTACAACGAACAACAAGCAACAGGCAATCTGGAACAGCTCCTACGGCCGCAGTAGATACGTCCTACGGCCGCAGGACACCTTCCAGACACCTCCTACGGCCGTAGGAATACATCCTACGCCCGCCGGAGTTCCTTTCCCAAAAACCATATCCTACGGCCGAAGGGACCATACCCTACGCCCGTAGGAGTGATTCTTTGGGTACCAACGGTCGTAGGTTATGTACCTACGCCCGTAGGCTTCGTTCCATCACCCGTAGGTGGTAAACCACATAAAATACACAAAATACCCTCCTACGGCCGTAGAAACCTTTTCCTACGGCCAAAGAAGGCTTAATTTTAATATTCCTGAAAAACACCCTCCTACGGCCGTAGGAACATTCTCCTACGGGGGTAGGAGCTAAATTTTTATAAATCTGAAAAACACCTTCCTACGGGGGTAGGAACTTTTCCCTACGGCCGTAGGAAGTTCCTGCACAGCAGGCCTTCGTCTCTGTTCGCGAAACAGACCTGAAACTCGCGTTTTTCACCATTTTTATCGACTGAAACTTCATTTTAATTGTTCTTACATGTTGTCTAATACATACCTAAGCTTACTAACATAATTTGAACATAAAACTAACACCAAAACCCACTTGAATCCGATCAAATGGATCATCTTCTTTACAAAACCGAAAACTAGGTTTTACATAGAAAACTTACTTGAAGAAGACGATTACAAGCTACAAGACTCGAATTACTACTGGAATCAGTTAACAATTGATCCTCCTTCTTGACTTCTCTTCGAAATTCTAAGTGTGTATGCATATGAAGCTCCGTATGTATGTATGTGTTTTGTGTGTGTGTTTAAGGTGAAAACAGGGGATAAGAACCCCCTTTAAACCGACCCAAGTGTGTCTAACACCCCACGAGGGTACTTCGTTCTCCTATTCAACTTAAAACACGACTTAGGTTTATCCGTTTCAACTAACGGAGATATTTTCGGAATCATTATCTGAAACCGTTCAACTTATTACCAACATTATCTATTTATGATATATTTCCATCTTTAGCTACATAACCACGTGTACCAACAAATAACAATAATTAATCAACAAAACAACTTAAACAACTTGGTTAAAGTCAAGGTACAACTATACAAACATAAGGTACAACTGTTTACAACTAGGCCCTAAATTAGGGTGTTACAGTTGAGCATTTGGACACCTTGCAAACCGGGTAATATCTTACTTTATCGATTTGTTTTTCCCTTCTTTACCCACTTTTATCTCATCAGATTCTACAGTTTGGACGTATACTTTCATATCAACCAAGCGTGTTTTCTGTTTGATACGAATCAAATTGATATATTGATAAATCGAAATGAATACAATAGTCGGCGTGCTTTCGAGAGGCACCCGTCTCTCCTTAACCTACTTTCGAGAGGTAGGAGCTCTCCTAAACCCTAATTCTAAAATTAATTTCTCCACCTCTAGTTTCTCCTATAAATAATCTATCAATAGGGTAGACAAAATAACCAAATACCGATGTGGGACATGATCATATCATTACTCCCCCCTAAAACACACCTTGTCCTCAAGGTGTGGCTTTATAAACTTACCTACAATTATTCCTGGATCCCAAATGTAGTGATCTTTGTCTTGTAGCCCAATCTGAGATGTGTCTTCTAGCCTATACAAAGTTCTTCGTAGTTGTACAGCTAGGTCTTCCCACCATGCATCATGTCCCTAAAAAAAGGGCATCTGTAGCTTTCGTAACATAGGCAACGAGGACATGTTGATTTTGTTAATCGGAAGAAGGAATGCTTGCATAACCAACTGTAATCTTGACGACGGAAACTGGTCTCGGGAAGCCCCATTGTTAGACCCCAAAATTGCTGGAGGATGCGAAATAGGTAAGGGTTGATTGGGTTTGAATGTTGGTGACAGCGGAAGTGAGGGAAGGACAGAGGATTGTGGCGGTTGTATGGGAGGAATGACGGTTGCAGGCAGTTCTAGTGGCGGGTTTACCGGTGGTTGAGAAGGGAAGGTTGATGGGGGATGATGGTTTAGGGTTTGGCTGGGCTGTCAGCGGTAGCTGGAAAGGAGGTTGGTAAGGAGGCAACGGCTGTGAGAGGGGATAACTGAATAGTGGCGGCGGTTGGGTGGTGTGGCTGGGAAGCGGCGGCTCAAAGGCTTGCGCCGGCTGCCATAGCCGTTTTGTCTCCTTTATGGCCCTCATCAGCTCTTCATGTTGTCTTTCACTTTGAGCCCTGAATTCTTCGATCTTTCGTTCCAATCTCTCAAAAGCATTCATATCGGAAAATAAAAACAAAAAGTTTTTGTACCCCGATGAACAAAAAGTACGTGTACAGTAACGGATGAACAGTACCTCGCGATGAACAGTACCTCGCGATGAACAGTGTCGCTGGATGAAGTGATGAACAGTGTCACCGGATGAATAGTATTTGATACGAGTGGCTCTGATACCAATTTGATACGAATCAAATTGATATATTGATAAATCGAAATGAATACAATAGTCGGCGTGCTTTCGAGAGGCACCCGTCTCTCCTTAACCTACTTTCGAGAGGTAGGAGCTCTCCTAAACCCTAATTCTAAAATTAATTTCTCCACCTCTATAAATGACCCTAGTTTCTCCTATAAATAATCTATCAATAGGGTAGAAAAAATAACCAAATACCGATGTGGGACATGATCATATCACTGTTCTACCATGTTTCTATGCTATTTTAGGTAAATTTCCTTCATGGTCGATTTTTTTGAATTCTTTCTTGGGTTCGTTTACTTTAGCTTTTGCAGTAGGTAAATCTATGGTCATGTTCCTATTGCGTATTTTGATAAACAAAGAAGGAGTTTAACAATAGCTACTTTATGTAATCAATTGCTTTATGTAATGTAGTAAATTTGTGTTATTTTTTATTAAATTAATCAATTGCTCTGTTTTTTCTTTAAGTACAAAAGAATGAAACAGCTTGATAGAGTTTTCATTTTAAGGGATCTTCTTTGAAAGTGACATTTTCTCAATAAAGAATATGAGGAGATTTTTAAGATTATCACCTTTTTTTTTCAATAAAACTTAAGTTGTTAGAGTATTCATGTTCATGAATTTGAAATTAGCTCATTTATAATTGATGGTTATTAACCGCTGAGGTGTATTGTTTCAAGTTTTGCTGAGTGGGGAATTATTGAGGGAAAAATTCATACTTGCATGACAGGTTTCAATTGAATAAAGTCTTACTAATTGATACAGGTACATTATCATACTTGCATGTTAATGTTCAGAATCATGATGTGTATATATGATCTGTAATATTTTTACTTTATATCATAGAGTAAATCAGATTGAAAGGGTTTTAAAGTGACGGGCTTCGAGAAAATATAATCAAGAAAACCATTAAAGGCTCTCCATATTCAAGGTCCGTAGGTTTTTATTATTTCCTGTCTTTCTATGTGTTTTCTTAAAAGCACAATAAATATAATACCTTCAAATCTTACGAAATGTTATATGATCTTTATTTGCTTATGAGATTGTATAACTATGGAATGAGCAGCTTTCCATCAATTAGATATGATTTATTTTGTTTAAAGTTTTAACATAACAATATTAGATGATGGCCCTAATAGTAATAGAAGTGAGTGTTGAATATAAATTTCAATTAAGAAGTTTAGAAATAGAAATATTTCTAACATAGCAATATTAGATGACTTTATATATTCTTCTTCACAACAGATATGGCCAAAACAACTTCCAACAAAGGTGTGAATTTTTGGATTTAAATGTTCTGTTACCAACTGTGTTTGTTAAAATTATTGTGTTATTTCTAGGGATCTTTTCATATATGGAACATGATAATGAGTGTGTCCTATATCTATAGAACACATCTACAAGGTTATAAATTTCGATTTTAAAAAAAACGCAAAACAGGGAATTAAACTTTAGTTAAAAACAACATTTTTCGCTACAAATATTAGCAATTTTATTTACAATCCCTATACCTTCTTTTGTTAATATTTTTTTTTATTATGTGAATTTATTTGGATGAATTCACTTATCTTTACCTTTATGAAAGTGAGAAACTTCTTGAGTTGGTATCAAGTTTCTCACATAGTCATAATTGTCCTCAGACAAACCATAGGAATGAAGAGGTGAAAAAAGTCTCAATTAAATAAACTCACATGTCTCCATTGGTAATTACATCTTATTATAATGGTTTGCCAAAGCTTTTGATCTCTTAGGTAGATTTTGGTATTACTAAAAATGGAGAACAAATGTAATGGTTTATTCCACTAGAATAAAGGTAAATGCTTTGTAATCTGTCTAAATGGATAAAATGGGTATTCCTTAAGGAATATGTTGTATTGCTTTGATGTAGGTTTATTGAAAGGGTATGTTTATGTTTCCTATGCATCTGACTATCTGAGTGACTATGGCTCGAGAGCGGAACAACCTTTAAAGTTTGTTTCGGGATCTTAGTGATATATATATATGGGTAGGTGTGTTCAATAATTTGATATATATTAAAGATAGATGTATCTTTGTATTATTCGATCAATTTACAAATCTGCTTCAAGGCATGTCTCTATGCTTTAATTGATGACTAACGGTTGCATCTGTAATTTAGGACGAGTTTTATTTTGTTTTGCTTTTTTTCCTTAGATGAGCGTGTGTCCATTTGACTCTTATTTGATCGAATTCGAGGTAAGTCATGTATTCTTATATTTATATATATTTTTAATTTTCCATTTGTGTTTGAAGATTAAGAACCTTACAAACCCACCTTTATTTGTAGTTGACCTTCATTAGTTATGGTTTGTCATTTTCTCACTAATGCTTCTTCTTTTAACAGGTCATACCAACGGTTTGTTAAAATATTTTAAATGCATTAGTGCTTTGATTTTTTAAATTTTATTACCTATTACATCTTTTGTTGTTCACCTTCTTTCGAAAATGGAATTATGCTTATTCTTGAAAAAAGGTTGAGCCAACTGCAAATTTGAGACGAAGATGACTACAAATTTTGCTCTGGAAATATGGTGAACACGGAATGAGAGTTTGTTTCTAATCACATCAGGACACTCACAATGGTAGAAAATGTTTGTCATTTAGCCAATGGGGTTGAACCCATTTGGTAAGGCGTCCCCCTTCCTCGCAAGAAGTTGCATGCAGTAGGTTGAGGGTTTTCCCTTAGGGGTTTCCTCCATGAAGTGAATGTGTGTAGCTCGAACCTTGGTTAAAGCCAAATAACGAGGGGCGGAAAACCCGCCACCAAGCAATTCGAACCCACATTGGAGAGGCGGGGAAGTGTCCGCATTTGCCGGTAAAAAAAAAACCAGCAGACACTTTTGTTAAATTTATTATATAGTAGTCCCGCCGCAACGCGCGGGCACCTAAACCTTGTTCAAAGCATAAATTACAAGGTATAATACACCCACGTCACCCTAACGCCATGCGTATGGTTTGTCATTTGGGTTTCTCAACCGACATATCATATCATCATCAAATCAATTTTTTTTCTTTCTTTCCCAAATAACTAGTATGGTAAACTCAAACTACTCATATCTTTGATTAATTTTATCATTTACCATTTGTTGAGCAATCTCTCGTATGAGACGCAAAGCAACTTTGTAATATTTTTAATAAAGTTATTGGTTACTTCACTCATAGTCAATTTTTTGAGGTAATGCCCTACAAACTTACATAGTATCAAAGGCTTAGAGCAAGGTTCACTTGGTCAAAAGCCACACGGACTCTGCATAACCCTTAAGTATTCATGTCTTAGGCACGAAAAAAAACTACATACATGATTAGCATGTTGAGTAATGTCTCATATCAAACGAAAGAAAATTTTAATATGCTTAAGAAAAATCATAAAATACTTTGCTCATAACTTATTGTTTTAAGTTAAAACCCCAAAAAACTTACAAATTATGCCGTTAACTCGGTTAGAAAGACAAACCAAACAAACAACAACCCAAGTTGCACTTGCAAGAAGCAAATGCTCTCCTGGAATTCTGGAAACTAAAGGAAAGACTTCAATACAAAACCCAAAACAGCAAAATTTAAAAAGAAAACATTAGTTCCCATAATAGTTTTTTTATTAAAAAGAAGAAACATCAGAAAATAAAGATGACCAATTACTTATTAATTTTTTTCTATAAGAAGAAAATATAAAATCTTTATTAAAGTTTCCATTATTATTATATGATGCATTCACCTTTTTTCGTGGGATGTGAAAAGATAAGATCAAGTTTTTTCTTTATTATCTAAAAAATAAAGTCTAAATTGACATATTGCTTGATGCAAATACCATACTTTTGTTTGTTTATTAGATGTTACTAGATAAATGATACGTGTATTATACATATAAGACGAGAAATAACTAGTACAAAATAGTAATTAATGTAATTAAAGAATAGTGTTTATATTAGAGAATAAATTAGTGTATTACACGGAAAATGAGAAATATTTGATACAAAATAGTAACAAACGTAAATGATGAATATTATTTATAGAGTAAATTACAAATTTCATCCTTATGGTTGATAGAAACTTTCACTTTTCGTTCTTTATAATTAAAAATTACACTGGCAGTCACCGTGGTTTACATTTTGTTACGGATTTGGTCCTTTATGCAAACAGTCGCTATCTTTTCTGTTAAGAGCCCCTCATGTGCCCTTTCTGTTACGGATTTGGTCCTTTATGCAAGGCTAACAATGGAAATGACACAAATGCCCTCATGTGCAAGGCACATGAGGGGCTCTTAACAAAAAAAGACAATGTCTGTTTGCATAAAGGACCAAATCCGTAACAAAATGTAAACCACGATGACTGGCAGTGTAGTTTTTTATTATAAAGAACGAAAAGTGAAGGATTCTATCAACCACAGGAATAAATTTTGTAATTTACTCTTATTTATATTATCTCATATAATAAATAAGGGTTAAGACCCTCTTATGTTTGGGTTAAACATGAATCATCATGTGTTCTCACAAACATGAGACTGTGTCTCTTATTTTAATCAAGAATATGTCCCCTTTGTAAAATTTACTCTCATTTTTTTTAAAAACATAATATATTATATTTGACCAAACATGAGAGGATCTTAACCCATAAGTAATAATCATACAAAACATAATATCTATGTGTGTGTCTCTTATACACACACAATTGTGGAATTAACATTTATGAGAATATAACTTAAATTTAAGATTAAAATTATAAAGCTAAAGATATGGATCTAATTTAAAGTTAGCAAAGTTTGATTAAGAATGTACATGTTGATGAAATATCATGTGTTTTCAAACAAAGAAATATAAAATTTAAATGTAAGCTATAATTTACATTAGGTTAACCTTTAAAAATCAAAATTGATTCCTCAGTTTTACATAAATAGATAATCAAGATTGTATAACTCAAAATTGATTCCCCAATTTTAAAAATACTATTTGATGTTTTTTATATGCATGTGATCTTGTTTCAAAATCTTATTATAACTTTGACCATTTTCGCAACCCACACAATTAATCAGCTACTAATGTATACACTTTATACGTAGTTTAATCTATTTTTATTTATAATATATAATGTATAGTGTCTTATGTATATTGTACTTTTCTATACAAGTATATTCTGACGAGGTTATATATTACACCCCTACAGGATTTCCATACAACTTAACTTAGTACAGGGCCTCTCTCGCTAAGAAACTCACATTCCTTTTTACAGTCACATTCTTGAACGATGATCGAGTCATCCCGTACTCGATCACCCCGGCCTCCGGCTCCCTCCATCATATCGTCACTCCTTTTCTAGTCACTAGTTCCTTGTTGTATATCAAGTATCATATCCATAGAATGCTAATTTGAATCTCAAAAGAATATAATAAAACTATAGTGATGGGGTGTGAAGGGTCCTGATAGTGATGGTGACAATGGTGTCTCTGGTTGTGGTCATTCTTCTAAGCTTCATGTTGGGGAAGTCATTACAAACGTATCTTCGACTCAGGACATGGTGTTGGCACCTAAGCCACCGGAGAAAGAAACGGCACCTAAGCCAACAAGGCAACAACTACAGAGGACTTTAGTCGATATCACACTGTTATGGTTCCACAGTTACACTCCGAGACTCATTTCACCATGCATTATTTCGCAAATCCAGTCTCGGGTTGTGCACACAAGGTGCTTGATGAATGTCTAGCACCAACTTGGGTTAGACGATTGATGATTACGATTTCGTATGTTGTATGGGGTCATAAGCCACTCAAACCTCCGGATTGTGTAAACCTCTTTGCTACCTGGTGTCTGTTCATGATCATCAGCCTCCAGGTCTTCCTAAACCGCCGAAACCACCGGATCATTGGCCTCGTTTAGAAGCAAGTCTTGAGGACAAGACTTTTATGAAGGCGGGAGTAATGATAGGAAATAGACAAGTCTTATTCTAGAGGGGTCAAAAGAGTAAAATAGGTTGATAATAGTTAGTAAAGTGACGTTAATAAATAAAGGTGTGCGAGGCTTGAGTTAGCAGACAGAAAATACGTAAGGTTTTGGCTCTTGTTAGTTGGCTCGTTGCCCTTTGGGCAAATCGAGAGAGGGCTTTGCCTTGGATCAGTCATCCAATTGTGGATGATTGAGTTTATCTTCAGTTCAATTTCACTATTTGGTTCCTATTTCAATCAGTATTTGCTATTCGATTTCTCAGTTCGTACCAACTTTAGTAATGTAAAATGGAATATACAATAATAAGAAAACAATCACATGTATACTTATTTAGTGCATTCTTGGTTACCGATTGGTTAGTTGATCAAACCTTAACATTTAGGATTAAGTTCTCATCTTCCAATCAAACATAATCAGTATTGTTCGCTTATAAAAGTGAGACTTTTATTTTTAGATTAGAACTAAATTTCTTTATAAGTCCCATTCTTATATTTATACAAAAAAATACGACTCATGAGTGACACTTTGACTACAATATGAGATATAGAGGATTTTAATTTTCACAAAAACATTAACGCAACAAAAGAAACCTAATATTATACAGTATGAATCTACTGTTTTGAGTACAAATTATATATTTGATGAACTAAACAATAGGGCATAGTTAGACTGCTTCGATGCTTCGGATGTTGAGTTGAACCGGGTCTTGTGTTGTTAATCAGCTTCAGTTGTTGTTTAGAAAAAATACTCTCTCTGAATAATCATCTGGTTTCATTTTTAATTTCTGCCCTCCTGCGTCATATTATTCTTTATGTAAAAAATGTATATACATATATAAGTAGTGTTTAATTAAGCACTTAAAACTATTTAATTAAACACAAGAAATATAAATATTTAAAATCATGAATTATAGTGATTCACATACCTTCAACGTCTTTACTAGTCAATTCATCACGTATTTTGTCCTTCTCCTCTAGCTTTTCTTCATTGAGATCTTTGACTTCACCACCACCACCACCACCACCACGGCTACCGCCGTCATTTGCACCACCATCACCACCTCCGTCATCATGTGCAGTTTCATTACGATGAAATATATTTGAAAAGAAAGCATTGATAACCCCACCACCTTCACCATCCTCACCACCACCACCTTCTTCTCCTCCTCCATTGCCGTCTCACCACCACCACCAGTATCTTCAACTTCAACATCAAATGTATCTTTTTTCACTTGACCACCATTTTCCTCTTCTTTTACACCACTTTCACTCTTGTAAAAGACATTTGAAATGAAAGTATCAATAATCCCACCACCTCCACCGCCTCCGTTGCCACCATCACCGCCATCTCCGCCTTCATCTCCACCATCTCCAACGTAGTCTCCAACACCATTAACACCCAAAATCCCACTTGGCCTCTTTTCAAGTCTTCCTGTAGTGATTTCCTCTTCACCATCTCTAACTCTCTTGTTACCAAGTTTCTCATCAAATACCAACTTTGGCATGTCTATCATACTATCTTCCATTGTTTCTTTTTGGCAAATACTAAGAATGTAAGAAGCTTTGCACAAGTTTATATTAATGGTCCTGTTCAAAAGCTATATATTGTGGTTCCCTCTCACTTGCACTCGTATATATAGGAGAAAATATGCTTAAAAACTAATGAATCTTGTAATCTTAAAACTAATATAATACTTTATATTCCAAGAACAAAAATATAAACTTTAAATTCGCATATGTTGCTTTATAATACAGTAACACAAATATAGGATCATTTGGATAAAGAAATAGCATATGTAATTATTTAATGTCAGAATTCAGACTTATTTTGTACACATGTATAATTGTATATAATAATATTCCTGCAAGTCTTTGTCGGTTCAATGGATTTTGCCCCACCCGGTGCTTGACCAATTAACTTTATATTTATTTTTAACTTTAATTTCATTAATTCCGGTGCTTATATTATAATGTTTAGTTCATCAAAATCAAAATGTATATAATTGGTTATAATTTATTATTATGTATTGAATATTAAAAGTTTTTAATATATGTACTAAACTTTTAATTTGTTACTATTATATGTGTTTTGGTTACATAAAAGAAAAAAAGTGTATAAGTTTAAAACATATAATAAAAAGTTTAATACATAAAATAACGACAAATTAAATTTTCGATACACACAACATAATAGTTTAAAGTCTGATACATATAATAGAAAAACCTGATAAGATTGATACATTTTAATAAACTAAACCATTCATAATATGATAAATACATATGTAAACATTTTTCTTTTAGAAATAAATTTGTTACCTAGCATCAATAAGCTAACAATCAAGTTGTTATGAGTTTGAACTCGACCCGTACCGTGACAAAAAGTATGTATATATAGTTAAAAAGGAATAATCAGTATTTTGTACCTAGAAGTTGGGTGTATATATATATATATATATATATATATATATATATATATATATATATATATATATATATATGGTACCTACGTAATGCTAGAGCGAAAAATAGTTCTATCCAAAAATGACCAATTTTATAAAATATACTGATGTGGTATTATGAAATTAGTTTTTACCCAATAACTTGTCATTTAATTTCATTTTCTTTACATCAACTCTTTTATTTATATTTAAAACAAATTAAAAAAAAGCAAAAAAATAACCTTTTTCTTCCTTTTTGTAGTTGGGGAAGTGTGAAAGGAGAATATGTTTACTAACGAGTATGTAAAGTATGAGATAATAGAAAAAAATAGAGGTTATTCAAAGATATTTTAAAACAATTTGATTATTAAAATTTCAAGAAATTAAATTAACTAAAATAAAGTGTTAAGTGTATTATAACAATGTATAAATTAAAAAAAATACAAACAAAAATTGATAGATAATTATATAAATTATATAAGAATTATGAAAAACAAAAAGTTTCTTGTTATTAATACCTTTAAAGATTTTGAGGAGGAATCACGTGAGTACGAAGTTGCGGAGGTAACCACGCGGGGGGTAAAGTGGTCGGTGGCTATGGATAAATTACTTTTTATTTTTTTTTTATTATTTTGAGATGAGGTGGTCCTTAAATTATTTACTTTATTTTCATTGGGATACTAGTCACTAGATATACTAATACTAATAATTAATATGAAAATTATGATTTTTAAACATACTTAATAAAATGGAAGATGATTTTTGCTCTATAACTCTTTTATACATAGTAAAACAATGAAGATAAGATATTTGCTGTAAATATCATTTAATTGTAAGTATTGCTATATACATTATCTCTTGAATTAAATTAATGAGTTAATTACACAGATGGTCCATGTGGTTTATCAAATGTCCCATGGACAGTTTCTAAACTTCAAAAATTACATCTATAATCCCCATGGTTGTCATTTTGTCCCATGGATGGTCCAAAACTAACTGAGCCGTCCAAATGGACGTTAACCCCTCAAATTGTGAGGGAAAAAGACATTTTTACCCCTAAATTATAATAACCCCACTCCCACACTCTTTTCTCTCTCCCAGACTTCTATTGGCCGGACTTCTCTCTCCCTCAAATGACAACGCCGCCCTTGACGTCGCCGGAATATCACCACCCTCTTCTTCTCCGTCGCCGTCAAACGAAACCACCGCCCTGGCCACCCAAAACGTCACCGGAGAATCACCACCCTCTTCTTCTTCGATTACACAAAGGTTAGAACTCGTTCTCTCTCTCTCAGATTTCTCTCTTTCAGATCTCGTTCTCTCTCTCACTCTCTCTCAGATCTCTCTCTTTCAGATCTCGTTCTCTCTTTCAGATCCGTCTCTCTCTCTCTCTCTTAGATCTTTATACGATTGGGTTTGTTTAGCCATCGATTGGGGTTTTCTGGTGAGGTTTCTACACATACAGATTAGGGTTTTCATACGATTGGTTTTTGGTGTGGTTTGTGTGTGTGTGTGTATTTGATAGCGGGTTTCTGGTAGATCTTTCAAATATGTGATAGTGTGTGTGTGTGTTTGTGTGTTCTTAGTGGCGGTGGTGATGGCAGAGGTAGAGATGGGCGGTGGCTCCGGCGGAGTGATGGGGGAAACCCACAAAGACACAGAGAGAGATAGAGGAGGCCATGAGGACGGCGGCGGTGCAAAAGGGACGGCGGAGGTGGTGGTTTCTTGGTGGTATGGTGGCAGTGAGAGAAAATAAATGAGAGTGTAGAGAGGAGAGAGATGAGAGAGAGAGAGAGTTGACTGAGGTGGTGGAGGAGGTAATGGTGGTTACGGTGGTCTGGAGGAGGGGTGGTGGTGCGTACGGTGGTCTGGAGGAGGAGGTGGTGGTGGTGGGTTTCTTCCCAAAGTGAGAGTGAGAATTAGAGAGACTGAGAGAGAGAGACCGAGAGAGATGAGAGAGATAGAGTTTGACTTATATATTTTAAATGATTGAAAAATAAAAAAGAGGGTAAAAATGTCTTTTTACCCTCACAATTGGTGGGGTTAACGTCCATTTGGACGGCTCAGTTAGTTTTGGACCACCCATGGGACAAAATGACAACCATGGGGATTATAGGTGTAATTTTTAAAGTTTAGGGACTGTCCATGAGACATTTGGTAAACCACATGGACCATCTGTGTAATTAACTCTAAATTAATACTTAAATGACTAAAGCACTATTTTTAAAGGGTGTATAGTACAATAACATCTAAGTTAGATGATGTTGACAGTATATATCATTTCTTTTAAAAAAAATACGTGTTGATCATAATATCCTTGAAGGGGAAGGTACATTTAAGAAATAGTTCTTATTGCGGCAACCAATATTTGTATTTGATCTAAGTAAATCAATGACTAATAATGACTCATGACTCATTAATGAGAGATGTTTTTCAAAAGTCAAGCCTAATAAAGAATGATGCATCCATGCATACGTAATTTATGATCGAGTAAAGATATAAATGGCAAAGAACCACTATTAATGAGTCACTAAAGAACATTTAAGACCAAACGTTATGCATTACTCGAAGCCATGGGGTTCAATCGGGTAGCATCGAGAACACCATTACGCAAACTCGTGAAGGCAATCAAGTAACTATCACCAGGTTCATTTACTCGATCGAGAAAGCCCACCCCACCCCCACCCCTCCAACATTTATTTTTAAAAAAAATTGACTGTTCCCCAACGGTTTTTCCTTTTTTTAATTAATCACAATTTTCACCTATATATACATAACCTTTTCATACCCATTTCACACCCATTTTTCACATCTCTACTAAAATCATCTATATATTCTCTCTACCATTTACTTTCTATTTAAAAAACATATCCGCGTAATTTTTTATGGCTTCATCAAATGGATCATTATCATCAACTTCAACTAACGGTTATTTCGAGAGAAATAACAGGATTATGTTTGCAATTGCGAGAGAAGCGGCGCATCTAATTTTTGATGACGACGAAGAAACATCGAGTCGACAACGAGAAGTCCGGCGAGAAATAGAAACCGACTAGCTGGACGAGATGCTGGTTTACGACTACTTTAGCGAGAATCCCATACAAGACGATGATATGTTTAGGCGACGGTTCCGGATGAGCAAGTATACGAGCATATATTTCACAATCTTGACGAAGAGTATGATTTTTTCAAGCGGGTATGGGATGCTAGAGGTTGGAAGGGGTTTTCTTTGCTACAAAAGTGTACTTCTGCTATCCGACAATTCATGTACGGGTCGGCTGCTGATTCTCTTGACAAATACTTGAGGATGTCGGACAAGACATCACGGGATTGCATACACAATTTTTGCAAATGTATTATTCACCTCTATAAAAGAAAATATGTACGCAAGCCTACTAATGATGATTTCAGACATTGTATGCTGTGTATAAATTGAATCACGGCTTTCTCGGCATGATGGATAATTTGTACTGATTGGGCTTGAACAACTTGCCTAGTAGCATGGAGAGGTCAATATATGAGAAGTGATCATGAGCGACCTGAAGGGTTTTGTAGGGTATAAAAACATATCAGAACATGCACAGCGGAATAAAACCCCCTCTAGTGATCTCATCTAACTCGTACAAAAACTTAGAAGAAGAAGAGGATTAAAAGTTATTGTAACACCCTCCTTACCGGCCTAGTAGGATTAAGGTAATTAAGCTGAATTACTTTAATTAAATGGTTGATTAATTGATTTATGTGTTTAGTTAATTTAGTTAATTAAATTGTGATTATAATTAATTAATTGTTAGTATTAGTGGGGTTGATGAGGTGTCGGTTATGGGACACCTAAACCCACCACTTTGCCTCCTAAGTGTCATTACATGCAAATAGAGAAAGGTGTTTGTGTGTGTTTGGGTGTCTACGGCCGAGAACAAAGAAGAAGAAGAAAGAATTGATAATTGTTGATCTTTATTGTGCAAATTGATTAACTGGAGTATTCTGAATCATCTTAGAGGTTAGATTTCTGAAACAATGTGTTAATTGTTGTTAGTTCGGTTTTATATGTTTAATAATGTGAAAACCGATTTAATGCTTTAATTGATGAATTGATGATCTAAGTTGCATGTATGTTAGAAATTGATGTTAGTATGCTTAATACATGTTTAGAATTTGATTATGGAAACATAGATGAGGTTGCATGTTTAAAATCAGATCAAAATTTGAAGTTTGTATGATTTTGAATCTGTCGGATTTGATAAGTATGAATCTATCGGAATTCATGTATGAATCCATCGGAATTAGTAGAAACTGATAAAATCTATCGGAATTGATTGAAAACCGAGAAGAGTTAAACTGTTTGCCTTAGCTTTTGTCGGATTTGGTGTAAAACCGATAAGAAACTATCGGATTTGTTAGGAATCCTAGAGAATTGGACTGTTGCTTTAGTTTTATCGGATTATCCTTTTACTCGGATTCCGATACTATTGGATTTGGATTCTCTCGGGATTGAATGTTTCTCAAATTTATGTAATTCTCGGAATTAATGTTATCGGATTTTAAATCTTATCGGATTGTATGTTTTATCGGTATTCCTATTCTCGGGATTCTCTTTTCTCGGATTGTGACTTTCCTCGGTATTTGCCTTTGCTCGGAATTGGTTTATCGGATTTCATGTTTTATCGGTATTGACCTTATCGGATTTGGACACAATCGGAATTCAATCAATACCTATACTCGGAATTGGTGAATATTGTGTTATGAAAGATCAACTCTTGAATGACTGGAAGATAAACATGAACTTGTAGCCTTGGCTTATGAAAGGAATGTTTGAATTACCTAAGCTAAGAAGTTGGATGAATTCACTGAGTTATGAGAAGTAAAGAGTAATAGTGAATTGTGTGTCTTGATTGTATATACATGAGTTGATATGTACTTGTAGTTATATGTACATATGGTTTGAATATAGTATTGTGCTTATTTTGTATTGATTAAGTAAATACTGACTATTAGTTGTTGTTCAGGTGGGGACAAGACTCAGTAGTTGAGAAAAGACTGAGTTGCATGAATTTTGTTGAAGATATCGGTGAGTGGATATATATCTTGGATGTATAAGATATATCACCTGATTGTTGCTCTTTGAGATTTTATCTCTTGTTCTGTGTATATACATGATGTTGTTGTGAGATCAGCTTGGCGGTTGTTATTCAGCTGGGCTTATGTTTAGAGATATACAGTAGTAGTATTTGTCTTGATGAGCATTTGTTGTAATCAAGAAGTGCTATTATTTTTGTCTGTGGTAACTAGGCTATCGGTAAACCTTTGCTTTGGCCAGCATTTGGTTGAAGGTCCCGCAAGACCGCCGGTTCTCTTGTTTGTTTGAGCATTGTTGTTTGGGCTTTATGCCTTGTATGTTTGTGATATCTATTCTCTCACTTAGCTTTGTGCTAATCCCCCACTGTTGAACTCTTTTACAGGATAATCCTGGTCAGTAGAAGATAGAGGTGTAACCGGAATTTTGGACTGATCATAACTCTGATATTGAAAATGTTTTGTACATAGCCTGTTTTTATTAGTAACACTGTGGTAGTTTTGTAAAGTTAATCAGCAAAGTTGTACTTACAATATTATATATATGTAATTATGTTATTAGCTTCCGCGCGTATTACAAATTTGTGTTTTAGAAAATACAGTGTTACAATTTGGTATCAGAGCCCTGGTTTGAGGATTTGCATTGATGATTTCGTGCAATACTCGAACTAAGGCTCAGTTCAGTCCAATATTCCAGGGTGGGTAATTAGTAAGGTAGCTATAGAGAATATGATGTGGTACTAACGAATTATAATCTGACAACTGGTGAGATGTTGTGTAGAACAGATTATGACTGATAACAACGAGATCCCGGTATTTACCCCCACAGTCCCCTTGAAGACAGCATAACAATGTTTCATCTACTGCTGCGAATGAGCAGCACAGAGCGGGTACTTCTCATCATGGGGAGTCAGATAATCAAGATTATGTGTTACAGCTGGAAGACACTTTGCAGACTCAGAGGGATCGGATTCTTGAACTGGAGCAACAGTTAAATCAAACTCAGTCTTCCCAACCAACCTCTACTGTTCAGATGGCTCATGTAACAGCCACTGTTACTCAACCGATACCACCACCAGTTTATACTACAGCTACTGTGAGTACGGTGTCAACTCCATATGGATCTTTTCCGTTTATTCCTATGCCACATGGAGTGTCTACCCAACAACAAACACCACAACAAAACTTCTTTATTCCGTGGTTTCCACACCAAGAAACTAGGAGCAAATGCCAATTTAAAGATTTTGTGGCGTGTGGAGCACCTGAGTATTCGGGAAGCTCAAACCCGAATGTTACCCTAAACTGGTTGAAAGAGACTGTGAAGGCTTTGGAAGCCTGCAACTGTGAGAAAGCTGAGTGGGTCAAGTTTGCAACGAGACGGTTGAAAGATCAAGCTCTGACTTGGTGGGATTATCTGACTACACATCTGCCGCGAGATGTTGTAAATGCTATTACCTGGGAGCAATTCCAGGAAAAGTTTTGTGAACAGTTCTGTAACGCTTTTGACATGGCAAAGATTCAGCGTGAGTTCCTGGATTTGGCACAGACAAGTAGTATGTCTGTGGACGAGCTGATCAACAAATTTCAAATAACTCTCATATTTGCAAAACAGTGGGTGCCTGATGAACATTCTCAGGTTCAACACTTTGTGAAAGCTTTGTTACCAGAATATCGGGGTAACACTCGTCTGGCGACATCGCTTGTCCAGGCATTCACATTAGCAAGATCTGCGGAGTCTGATGCTAAGGATTGGGAGAAGATGAACAAAGGGTCTTTTGGCAAGTTTGGTGAAGGTTCTAGCGGGAATCAAAGCAAAGGTAAGGGACAGAGTCATCAGAGTAAATCCGATCAGAGGTCCAAGGGATCAGGGTTCCCTCAGAATAAGCCGTGGTGCCATAGTTGCAAATCTCGTCACACTGGGCAGTGTACACCGCAAACACGGAGATGTTTGAGGTGTGGTGAGACAGGTCATGATATTGGTGCATGTAAGTTCAACACATTTGTCTGCTGGAATTGCAAAGAAGAGGGGCACAAGGCTGGTGCGTGTCCTAAGTTGAAGACCGTGGGGACTGGGGCAGGGGTAAATATCACTGGGGGATCGTCTTCTGCAGGTCAGAAGAGGAAGGCTGTACCTTCTGCAGAAGGTAGGGCTTTCAAGATGACTGCCAAGGAAGTTACTGGCAGTGATGATGTGATAACCGGTATGTTCATAGTTAACTCTATGCCTGCACGTGTTTTGTTTGATTCTGGTGCAAATAGGTCATTTATTTCTATGACTTTGCGTGACAAGTTGAAATTACCTGCTTCTGTGAATATTACTCCTTTAGAAGTAGAAGTAGTTGATGGTAATGTAGTACCTGTAACCACTTCTGTGACTGGAGTTCAGATTAGTATTGATGGTACTAGTTTCCATATAGACTGTTTGGTGATGCCTATACCTGGTTTTGATTTAGTATTAGGCATGGACTGGTTGAGTCACCATAGGGCTAGTATCCAGTGTCATAAGAAACTGATAATTATTCCTCTGGTTGACGGGTCGCATGTCGTGGCTTGTGGGGATAGATCTCCATCTTCTCTTCCGATTATCTCGTACATGAAGGCTAGAAAATCTTTAGCCAAAAGGTGTGCGTCCTTTCTAGCCTATGCTATTGATGTTAAGAAAGAGAAGCGTCCGGTTACCGATGTTCGTGTGGTTTCGGAGTATCCGGAGGTATTTCCAGATGATTTGCCAGGATTGCCACCTGTTCGCGATGTCGAATATAAGATTGATCTGATACCTGGTAGTACACCTATTGCGAAAGCTCCTTACCGATTAGCTCCTTCAGAAATCAGAGAGATGATGACTCAGATACAGGAACTGTTAGACAAGGGGTTTATTCGTCCAAGCTCTTCGCCTTGGGGTGCACCGGTGTTGTTTGTTAAAAAGAAAGACGGGACTCTGCGTATGTGTATAGATTACAGAGATTTGAATAAGAGGACTGTCAAGAACAAATATCCGTTGCCAAGAATAGATGATTTGTTTGATCAACTTCAGGCAGCTTCGTACTCTCGAAGATTGATTTGAGGTTTGGTTACCATCAGGTTAGGGTGGCTGAAGAGGATATACCGAAGACAGCTTTTCGTACGCGGTATGGTCACTATGAGTTTCTTGTGATGCCGTTCGGTCTGACTAACGCTCCTGCAGTGTTCATGGATTTGATTAATCAGGTATGTCGACCATTTCTGGATAAGTTCGTCATCGTGTTTATTGATGATATCTTGGTGTATTCTAAAATGGAATGATCAGCATCTGCGACAAGTTTTGGAGACTTTAAAGCAACACAAGCTATATGCCAAGTTGTCCAAGGGTGAGTTCTGGTTGCGTGAAGTCAAGTTTCTGGGTCATGTGATTTGTGAAGACGGTGTGAAAGTGGATCCGTCAAAGATAGAGGTTGTAATGAATTGGAACGCTCCTAAGACACCGACAGAGATCAAGAGTTTTCTTGGTTTGGTAGGTTATTACAGAAGATTCATTAAAGATTTTTCAAAGCTTGCTGGTCCGTTAACCAAGTTGTCCAGAAAGGTTGTTCAGTTTCAATGGGGTGAGGCTCAGGAGAATGCTTTTCAAACTTTGACGCAACTTCTGTGTCAAGCTCCTGTTCTTGCGTTGCCTGAAGGATCTGAAGATTTTGTAGTTTACTGTGATGCTTCACATGCTGGGTTAGGATGTGTACTGATGCAAAGAGGTAAAGTTATAGTTTATGCTTCCAGACAGTTGAAACCCAACGAAAAGAACTATCCGACTCATGATTTGGAGTTAGCAGCAGTGGTCTTTGCCTTGAAGCCGTGGAGACATTATCTGTATGGTACAAAGTGCACGATTTGCACTGATCACAAGAGTCTGCAGTATGTGTTTACACAGAAGGAATTGAATATGAGACAGCGCCGATGGTTAGAGCTGATTAAAGATTATGACTGCGATATTCAATATCACCCCGAGAAAGCTAATGTGGTTGCTGATGCACTTAGTCGGAAAGGTTCTGCAGAAACAGTAAAGTTTATGCGGTTAGAGATTAAGTCAGATTTGATAGATCAGTTGATGGCTGCACAATTGGAAGCACTGAAGGCAGAAAACTTGAAAGATGAGTTGATGGTTAAGAGACAGCATGAGTTAACAACTGATTCTCGTGGATTGAAAATGTATCAGAATCACGTTTGGGTGCCAAAGTTTGGTAATTTGCGGGAATTAATTTTGACTGAAGCACATAAGTCTAGAATGACTGTTCATCCTTGTAGCACTAAGATGTATCAAAGTATGAAGACTTTTTATTGGTGGCCTACTATGAAGTTAGATGTTGCACGAATTGTGGAGTCATGTCATATATGTGCACAAGTGAAAGCTGAACACCAGAAGTCGTATGGATCTTTGAGACAATTATCAATACCTGAATGGAAGTGGGATCATATCACAATGGATTTTGTAACGAAACTTCCAAGGACTCAGAAGGGAAACGATATGATATGGGTTATTGTTGACAGATTAACCAAGAGTGCACACTTTCTTGCTACTGCTGAGACAGCAAATTTGAGTAAGTTAGCCAAGCTATATATTGATGAGATTGTATCTAGACATGGAGTTCCTTTGTCTATTGTGTCAGATCGGGATTCGAGGTTTGTGTCAAATTTCTGGAACAGACTACAGCAAGAGTTGGGATCTAGGGTGAATCTAAGTACAGCTTCTCATCCGCAGACAGATGGCCAATCAGAAAGAACGATTCAGACTTTAGAAGATATGCTTCGGGCATGTGCATTAGAGTTTGGAGGTTCTTGGGATTCGCATCTACCGTTGGTTGAGTTTGCTTACAATAATTTTTATCACTCCAGTATCGGAATGCCGCCGTATGAGATGTTATATGGGCGACCGTGCAGAACTCCTACTTGTTGGTTAGAGGCAGGAGAGAAACAGTTTGCTGGGCCAGATATTGTTCAGATCACAGCGGATAAAGTTGCAGTGGCTCGGGAAAAGTTGAAAGCTGCAAGGGATCGACAAAAGATGTATGCAGATCCGCGTCGTCGACTAGTGACTTTTGTTGAGGGTGAACGAGTTTACTTAAAGGTTTCTCCATGGAAGGGCGTGATATGCTTTGGGAAACGTGGAAAGCTAGCTCCTCGATATATTGGTCCATTCAGAATTCGTAAAGTAATAAATGATCAGACGGTTGTTTTGGATCTTCCTGATGTATTGGCATGTATACATGATACTTTCAATGTGTGCTATCTGAGAAAGTGTAATGTAGAGGATCAGACACAGGTGATGCCAATACAAGATCTTCGTGTAGATTCTAATAAGAGGCTGATCGAGGAACCTGTTGAAGTACTTGATCGTAAGGTAACAAAGTTGAGAAATAAGCAAATTCCAATGGTATTGGTGAAGTGGAAACACAGTTTGGGTTCGGATTTGACATGGGAAACCGAAGAAGATATGAGAAATCGATACCCTTCCTTGTTTGAGCGTGATCAGATTCCGAGGACGGAATCTTCTTAAGGGGGAAAGATTTGTAACACCCTCATTACCGGCCTAGTAGGATTAAGGTAATTAAGCTGAATTACTTTAATTAAATGGTTGATTAATTGATTTATGTGTTTAGTTAATTTAGTTAATTAAATTGTGATTATAATTAATTAATTGTTAGTATTAGTGGGGTTGATGAGGTGTCGGTTATGGGACACCTAAACCCACCACTTTGCCTCCTAAGTGTCATTACATGCAAATAGAGAAAGGTGTTTGTGTGTGTTTGGGTGTCTACGGCCGAGAACAAAGAAGAAGAAGAAAGAATTGATAATTGTTGATCTTTATTGTGCAAATTGATTAACTGGAGTATTCTGAATCATCTTAGAGGTTAGATTTCTGAAACAATGTGTTAATTGTTGTTAGTTCGGTTTTATATGTTTAATAATGTGAAAACCGATTTAATGCTTTAATTGATGAATTGATGATCTAAGTTGCATGTATGTTAGAAATTGATGTTAGTATGCTTAATACATGTTTAGAATTTGATTATGGAAACATAGATGAGGTTGCATGTTTAAAATCAGATCAAAATTTGAAGTTTGTATGATTTTGAATCTGTCGGATTTGATAAGTATGAATCTATCGGAATTCATGTATGAATCCATCGGAATTAGTAGAAACTGATAAAATCTATCGGAATTGATTGAAAACCGAGAAGAGTTAAACTGTTTGCCTTAGCTTTTGTCGGATTTGGTGTAAAACCGATAAGAAACTATCGGATTTGTTAGGAATCCTAGAGAATTGGACTGTTGCTTTAGTTTTATCGGATTATCCTTTTACTCGGATTCCGATACTATTGGATTTGGATTCTCTCGGGATTGAATGTTTCTCAAATTTATGTAATTCTCGGAATTAATGTTATCGGATTTTAAATCTTATCGGATTGTATGTTTTATCGGTATTCCTATTCTCGGGATTCTCTTTTCTCGGATTGTGACTTTCCTCGGTATTTGCCTTTGCTCGGAATTGGTTTATCGGATTTCATGTTTTATCGGTATTGACCTTATCGGATTTGGACACAATCGGAATTCAATCAATACCTATACTCGGAATTGGTGAATATTGTGTTATGAAAGATCAACTCTTGAATGACTGGAAGATAAACATGAACTTGTAGCCTTGGCTTATGAAAGGAATGTTTGAATTACCTAAGCTAAGAAGTTGGATGAATTCACTGAGTTATGAGAAGTAAAGAGTAATAGTGAATTGTGTGTATTGATTGTATATACATGAGTTGATATGTACTTGTAGTTATATGTACATATGTGTTTGAATATAGTATTGTGCTTATTGTGTATTGATTAAGCAAATACTGACTATTAGTTGTTGTTCAGGTGGGGACAAGACTCAGTAGTTGAGAAAAGACTGAGTTGCATGAATTTTGTTGAAGATATCGGTGAGTGGATATATATCTTGGATGTATAAGATATATCACCTGATTGTTGCTCTTTGAGATTTTATCTCTTGTTCTGTATATACATGATGTTGTTGTGAGATCAGCTTGGCGGTTGTTATTCAGCTGGGCCTATGTTTAGAGATATACAGTAGTAGTATTTGTCTTGATGAGCATTTGTTGTAATCAAGAAGTGCTATTATTGTTGTCTGTGGTAACTAGGCTATCGGTAAACCTTTGCTTTGGCTGGCATTTGGTTGAAGGTCCCGCAAGACCGCCGGTTCTCTTGTTTGTTTGAGCATTGTTGTTTGGGCTTTATGCCTTGTATGTTTGTGATATCTATTCTCTCACTTAGCTTTGTGCTAATCCCCCACTGTTGAACTCTTTTACAGGATAATCCTGGTCAGTAGAAGATAGAGGTGTAACCGGAATTTTGGACTGATCATAACTCTGATATTGAAAATGTTTTGTACATAGCCTGTTTTTATTAGTAACACTGTGGTAGTTTTGTAAAGTTAATCAGCAAAGTTGTACTTACAATATTATATATATGTAATTATGTTATTAGCTTGCGCCACAGCCCCTGAGTTGTCACATAATATATCGATCGATCTAGAGATACTGGCAACAACTCTAAGATCCGAGATAAAATTCTTCAGCCAGACAACTTCCTTTGCCGCATCACTTGCCGCAATATACTCTGCCTCTGTAGTAGAATCTGCTATTGTATCTTGCTTCTGACTCTTCCAAGATATGGCTCCTCCGTTTAGGGTAAAGACAAATCCTAACTGCGACCTGAAGTTGTCCCTGTCGGTCTGGAAACTAGCATCAGTGTAACCAGTTACACTGAGCTCATCCATCGAACCTCCATAAACTAGGAATATGTCTTCCGTCCTTCTCAGGTACTTGAGAATATTCATGACGGCTACCCAATGAGCTTCACCAGAATTTTGCTGATATCTACTCGTGACACTGATAAAATAGGCAACATCGGGTCTAGTACACAGCATGGCATACATGATTGAACCAACTGCCGAGGCATATGGTATCAATTTCATCTTGTTCTGATCTTGACTAGACACAGGACACTGAGCCTTGCTCAAAATCGCGCTAGATTGCATAGGAATAAATCCTTTCTTGGATTCATCCATCTTGAATCTTTTCACGACTTTGTCAATATACGTACTTTGACTAAGTCCGATAAGCCGCTTAGATTTATTCCTATAGATCCTTATACTTAGCATATAAGCAGCTTCTCCCAAGTCTTTCATCTGGAAACATTTACCTAACCAGGATTTTACTCCTTGTAATACTGGTATATTGTTTCCTATTAATAGTATGTCATCTACATACAAGACTAGGAAGGTTACCGCGCTCACACTGAATTTAGTGTAAACACACGACTCGAACTCACTTTTGGTAAAACCAAACTCTTTGATATGCTCATCAAAGTGTAAGTTCTAGCTTCTAGATGCTTGCTTTAGTCCATAAATGGATTTAAGCAACTTGCATACTTTATTAGGATTCTTTGGATCTGCAAAACCATCCGGCTATATCATATATGCATCCTCTGTCAGTTTCCAGTTAAGGAAAGCGGTTTTGACATCCATCTGCCATAAATCATAATCAAAATATGCTGATATGGCCATAAGGATCCTAATAGTCTTAAGCATTGCTACTGGGGAAAAAGTTTCATCATAGTCAACGCCATGAGTTTGCGTGAAACCTTTTGCCACTAGCCTTGCTTTAAAGGTATGCACCTTTCCATCCATGTCTGTCTTCTTCTTGAAGACCCATTTGCACCCAACAGCTTTACTGTGTTGAGGCAAATCTACTAAATCCCAGACTTGGTTGTCATACATGGATTGCATCTCTGCCTTCATGGCTTCTAGCCATTTCTCAGATTCTAAACCTGAGGCAGCATTTTGGTAGGTAGTGGGTTCTAAAAGATCCCCTTCGTCTTGAGCAACTAGGAATCCCAAATACCTATCTGGCTCATTACGAGGCCTACTAGACCTGCGAAGGTCTTGTGTTTGCACCTCTTCCTCAACCACAGACTCGGGTTGGGATTCAACAATTCTCTGTTGAACCACAGGTTCAATTATCGGTGGTGGTGTAATCTCCTCCTCTTCAATTTCTTGAAGCTCTATTTCTTTTCTTGGAGTTTCTGAGTTAAGAAATTTCTCCTCCAAGAACACCCATTTACGAGCAACAAAAACTATGTTCTCATCTGGGTTGTAGAAATACTATCCCATGGTTTCCTTGGGATAACCCACGAAGATACACTTATCTGATTTGGGATTGAGTTTATCCGTGAATGTTCGCTTAACATACTCCTCACATCACCAAACCTTGAGAAAAGACATTTTGGGCTTTTTCCCCGTCCATACCTCGAACGGTGTCTTTTCAACCGATTTGGTTGGAACCCGGTTCAGCATGAACGCCGCTGTCTCGAGTGCGTGTCCCCAGAACGACAATGGTAGTGAACTTCGACTCATCATTGATCGTACCATGTCAAGCAGTGTACGATTCCTCCTTTCTGATACACCATTCATCTGAGGTGTATACGGAGGTGTGAGTTGTGAAACAATCCCACATTCCTTCAAATGATCGTCGAATTCCTGACTCAGATACTCGCCACCTCGATCCGACCGAAGCGACTTTATCTTCTTGTCCAGCTGATTTTGTACCTCATTCTGAAACTGTTTGAACTTGTCAAAACTTTCAGATTTGAGTCTCGTGAGGTAGACATAACCGAACTTACTGAAGTCGTCAGTAAAGGTTATGAAATACCGGTATCCTCCTCTAGCTTCTGGAGTAAAGGGTCCACACACATCTGTGTGTATAATCCCTAATAACTCGATGGCCCTTTCATTCTCACTGTTGAAAGGCTGCTTTGTCATTTTACCAGACAAACAAGATTCGCAAATATCATATGACTCTAAGTCAAATGGTTCTAGAATTCCGTCATCTCGGAGTTTCTCTATGCGTTTATCGTTTATATGTCCTAAACGACAATGCCAGAGGTAAGTTTGATTCAAGTTACTCTTGGATCTCTAACTTATATGATAGATGTCATTGTTATCTAGATTTAGCGTATATAGACCATTTTCTGGAGTAGCTTTAAAGAAGAAAATATCATTTTTAAAACATGAAATAACTTTTTCATTCAAAACATAAGCAAATCCACAGTCTATAAACAAATCAAACGAGATAACATTTCTAATGAGTCTAGGAACATAATAACAAGGTTCTAGTTCTAAGACCATGCCCGAGGGCAAATTAAGACAATATGTTCCTACAGCTTCAGCACCAACCATGGAGCCTTCGCCTACCCGCAGGTCCATATCTCCTTGTCTCAGCTTCTTACTTCTCTTGAATCCCTGCAAATGATTGCATATGTGATGACCACATCCGGTATCCAATACCCATGATTCATAAGAAGTAATAAGACAATCTATCATAAAGATACATGTATCATTAGGCGAACCAATGTCCAGCTGATCTATGTCGAGTGAGTGCTCGCATGAATCCTTGCTGCCACAGTCTGGGCAACAAATCTCTCCAAGTTCTTCCAGCCAGTCATCCTCCTGCATAGGGTCCACAATTGTTGACTCTAGCTGCTTTGGATTTAACTCATCGCCGATGCACATAAGGATTTCATGCAACCCTGCGACAGTCATCTCAAAATCACCGAGGACATACATTACTCTTTTCTGGTAATAGTCCGACAAGGAACCGAACAAGAGCATAACTAGCTCATGTGGTTTTGATTTTGACCCAAAACTCTCATAGCAATCTAAGAGCCTTCTCATATTAATGAGATGATCGCTAATTGGCTGACTTTCTTTCATTTTAGCTGAAAGAATTTCCTTCATGAACAGCATGCGACATATCCGTTCACTATACTTGAACTTCCGCTCCAGTCCTTGAACAACCTCATAAGACGACTTCTCACGGAGATCATCCGTAAACTCGGATGATGCTGTGAGAATGAGAATCGACATAACGTCAGACTTGTCATCCAGATACTGATAGTAAGTGTCATACTCACTATCCTGGGCATCTACTCCTGGTCGCTCTGGAGGTAATGTCTCAATAATGTGAAGCTTTCCCTGTGCATCCAAAACATTTTTCAGATGCATCTTCCAAACATCAAAGTTTGGACCTGAAAGCTTCCACTTGCCCGTGATGAGACTTAGAGATTCTCTTGGTGAATAAAACGGAATAACAATTATAAAAGACATCTACAGAAAAAGAAAAAGATAAAAACCGATTCAGTATTGATTACTTCTTCTAATAATTATTACCTTTTAAACAATAAATTATTAGACTAGGATCCATATTTCACATTTCCCGATGCAAGGTTTGGGCACTACCCACCGGGACAATGCTATTTCTGGTAGGTAAAAACTATACCAATCGTATCCTACCTGGACACGACTCCTAGATCCTCGGGACATCGGTTACAGGAACCGTGCAGGTTTAGTCCCTCTAGTGCATTTTGGGCCGGGACTCCCGATTATTACCAAAATAGATCGCACCACCTAAGATAGTGTGAACTCTGGCCGGGACTCCCGATTATCGCAGAGTCTTTCACACCCTTCCCCGCAATGGTTTGAACCCGAATGCCCAAGGTTTGGTCACTTCCAACACCCGAGTACCGTTTAACAAGAAAGGTGTACCATTAGGTGGGTAGCACATTGATCTAAGATTTTTCTAAAAAGGATTTCAAGTTTTTGACGAGAAAAACTTTAATGCCAGTTTTCTTTTAAAAAACAACTGTTTAATAATTAACTATTATTAAAACCCTTGTTTTATTTCATCGTGAGAATCACAACCACGCATATAGAATATGTAAAGAAATAAAACAACCATAAAACAACTATGCCTTAGCCTTGCCCTTTACTAATGTCGGTTTAGTGAGCCACACGAAAAACCCGACGGTCAAAACCTAAGTGGAAAAACACAACACACATGGCATGGCATTCTAAAACTCCTACTGGCTCCAGCATCCAATCCTTCTCTCTGCTCCTTGCTCCTTGCTCCTTCGTCCATGGTCCAAATATATATTCTAATAATTCTATTCTATTCTATTGTCTAAAAAACTAGAAATATAAAAGTACAAGATATACAAAGGCACACAAGCCCGCTAATCTAAAACTTTTACAAAATAGAATAGGGGTTGTAAGTGACACGCAGGCCTCCCCACACCATAGAATAATAAAAACAAAACAACCACAAGTGCAGGAAATAAACAATCCACAAGGTCTAGGGCTCGGCTATGACATCCTAAACATGTACTAAACTAATACATGAAAGTAAAACAACTACTGATTTCTAATTATTCATCTTGATGAAAAATACTGATCTTAACAACCTGTTAAAATCCCTATATTGTTTTTCTGTTATTTGCAATACATATATATTTCAAGTTTCATACTTGATAATTAATCAAAAAATTCAAAATAATATTTAAACTTTAAATTAAAATAACAACTGTATTTTAATTTAATATTGACCTCAGATATCTGAGCCGCAAGCTGGGTCAAATATTTAAACTGGGCCAAGAATAGGAAACGGACCGAGAAACAAAAAAAAACTGGGCCGGGGCCCAATGGCCTTTAGCGCCGCTAACCCTAGCCGCTAAACCCTAACTGGGCCGCTGGCTACCTGGGCCGTGGCTTCTGGGCCGTAGCCCACCACAGACTTAGCGCCGTTAACTCGTCGCGTTCCGCCGAAGACCACCGCCGTCTTCCGCCGTGGACCGCCGCCCCAACTGAGGCCGCCGCCGGCGAGAATGGTGGTCAACTTCTCGGTTTTCGCAAAATAACAACAACAATAATAAAAAAACAGATTTAACTAATAATTAAATCTAACAATCCTTTCATCCAAAAACTAATTAATTTAATCCAATAGAAAACAAAACTTGAATTCTATTTACTTGGATAATCAAAAAGCTTTTTTTCTGGATAAATAGAATCATATTTTATCAGAACAAAAAGAAACCTACATAGTTCCCTACGAGGTTAGAAGTGGCTCTGATACCACTGAAGGGTTTTGTAGGGTATAAAAACATATCAGAACATGCACATCGGAATAAAACCCCCTCCAGTGATCTCATCTAACTCGTACATAAACTTAGAAGAAGAAGAGGATTAAAAGTTATACCTTGAGCAAAACCAAAAACTTTTCTTTCCACCTCTAGACAGCTGCAGGTTATCCACTGCTACTGCACCACCTTGAACTGGCTGCTAGACCGCGTAAGGATTAAACCTCGGATCAAAACCGTGACCCTATGTGTATGTGTATCGTCGCCGCCGATCACCATCCTTGGTGGTTCGGTTTTGCTTTGCGCCGCCGCCGAGAAGAGAAGAGAGAGAGGGGAGAGCTTTTAGGGTTATCCTCTTTTCTATTGTGATTAACTTATGAATTGATTAAGGCTAAATAAGGTTTATATATAATAAACCCTTATTAGGCCCAAGCCTGTTTAATTAAAGCCCAGCTTTAATTAAACTATTAATCAATTACAGAAAATACCCCTTGACCTTTCTAATTAATTAATAACTATTAATTAACTGGCCCCATTAATATTTAAACTAAATATTAACTTCTCTTCTTTAAATAATAAATAACTATTATTATTTTTCTCTTTCTCAATAATTAATTAAACTATTAATTATTGTAATACACAAACAGGTAAAATCCAAAAGGTTCTAATTGGGTGTGTAGCAGTGTGATCCTTTAGTGTCACATAGTATTGGACACGATGATACATGTTATCTATCTCTGTACATAATCTAACACGACCGACAATAATACTAGAGGCGGTGGCATCTCATGATCTATGATTTTGGGATGCTTTCTTCTGAGTTTCCAGTTCCAACAACGGCATCAATGTTCTCAATCAGTCGTCTTTACCGAACGACGTGTACGAAGAGAAAGCACTCGAGTGTCCATTTGAGGTTAATGGAGCGACCTACAAACACGGATATTATCTTGCCGATGGGATATATTCGTAGTGGGAAACTTTCGCCAAATCATATATGTGCCCACAAAACAACAAAAGAAAAAAGTTTAAGTCCGCACAAGAATCGGCAATGAAAGACGTTGAACAAGCTTTTGGTGTGCTTAAACAACGTTGACACATTCTTCATTACCTGGTACGATCATAGTCTATGGCAAAATTGAGGAGTATTATGTACGCTTGTATAATATTACTCAATATGATCCTCGAAGACGAAGGCTGTGCGATTTGCATTTTCGATGAAAATGACGTTGTAGCGGATGATAATGAAGTAAATATAAGTGAGGAACAACTGGCAACAAACATTCGAGAAGTAAAAAGTTTGGGATACTCATAACAAGCTTCGGTCTGATTTGGTTGAATACTTTTAAAGTATTCAAGAACCCAGCAACGGAGGCGAATAGTTTTTTCGATTTTATTATTATTATTGTTTTTACATAATTTTTAATTTTTTGGAATTTATGTAATTTAGTTCTTATTATTTAAATTTTATATTTCTAGAATTTTATTTGTAATTTTTTATTTATATTTTAGTTATTAATGAAATAGAAAATTAAGTTAAATGATTTTATTTATATAAAAAAGAATAAAAAAAAGTCGAGGAAGTTTAAGAAAGAAAAGGAAAGAAAGAGAGACGTATATCACTTAATTTGGGTAGAAAAAAGAAAATGAAAGAGAGAATGATATGATGCTAATGAGACATTGAATAAGGAAAAGTATTAAGAAATGTATAACTCATGGCCTAATAGTAGTTACAAACGATTTTCGTGTTTTTCACATTAAAAACACTTTCAAATAAACTTCTCCATACCCTTATATATTCGGTTAACCAAAATAGTTAATGGATCTATACTTTATAGGAACATAAAAATAATGATCATTGTGTATATTACAAGTACTGTGTTACCTGATGTTTTCAAGAACATATATTTAAGCTTAGATGTGGAACAAGTAAAAAAAAAATTATCAATTATCAAAAAAATGAATTAGATCTAACCAGCATGCCAAAACATTTTTGTAAATAAAATAAAATTTGAGTACAAATTTAATTTATGTGACATCTAGAGCTTACAATGCAATTATCAGCAACACTCTACCCATACAACTAATAGCCCGTGGTGTTGAACACCCGAAAATCAACATTTCTCGAAAAAAAAAACATAAAAGCTCACGAATCATCCTCACTGTCATTAGGATCAACTCTTTGTGGGCGTCGGGCTCGCTTTATCGCTTCTATCTTCTTCTTTCCACTTTCCATCCGTCTTCTGTATTTGGCCTCGGCTTCATCGTCTACTTTATCCAACACCTTGTTGAACCCCGGAATAGCTTCTTCCAAAAACTCACACATCATCTCAGTGAATTGTTGGTACGAGTCAATGAAATCCTACAATAGTCAAACAACAACGCCAGATGTGAGGTACCTTTACTAGAGGGGTAGTGATTCGTACACAACAGAAGTTGTACATACACAACTTCTTCTGCATTAATGACTTTTACCATGTGCTGTAATATGCTTGTATCTGTTGTGTATGGACAGTTTTTGTTGTGTACGAATCACCTCCCTTACTAGAGCAATCTATGAAGAATACAGGCCCAAGTGGTTTTTACAGATTGAGGTGGCAAAACGAGGAGGTTGGGTAACATAACATGTCAAAGGCGCGTGAGGTTTAAAAAATGGAAAATCTTACAATAAGAAAGGTGATTTGTATACAACGCGAATGACTTCCTTGTACTATTGTTGAATTATATCAAAGTGGTATGTGGAGTACTTTGTGTCTAATAAGCTTCTTTCAAAAAATTTAAATCTTATATTTATTCATGTAGAATATAAGATTATAAATACTAGCGACTTTGAGCAACTTTGAATTCATTTGGAAATAAAAGTACAACCCAAATCGACCTATTTCAACCTATTCAAACGGGTCGATCATGGTTACCTTCATCTCAAACGGCTTAGACATCTTCGGCTAAAGATTTAACTAAAAAACGGGTCAAAAGTGTTGAAAGTTGTCCGTAATCTACTAGAGTCATAAAACTTTTTTAATATCTTAAATTCTAGATTATTATTGTAAAAATGTAGTTTTGTAATCAAATTTAACATATAAATATAAATTATTTCCAATGTGTCCATTTGTCACCTTAGTTGAACTCATTCCATGTTGTAAATTTAACAATAAGAAAAAGAGCGATTTATGTATTTTATGAGATTCACTATATTTGTAAAAAAAGAAAAAACAAATGCATACCTCAACATCTTCATTCCAGTCTTGAATGTATGGAGGCCCCGTTGTAAATGCACCAAGAGGTTCCCGATACCATTCACCACCATACGTTATTTGATCCATGGCTTGTTCTACACTTAAAACCTCCCACGGCCTCAACCCCGGGATTGCTTTGATCAACTGTTTCCTGTATTTAAAAGTTAAAAAAAATGTAAAGAATCATTGACACAAAAAGTTACGATATCTTTAGCTAATATTAGCAAGATAAGTCATTGTCATTCGGTTAGAGAATCATCGATTGACATAAATATGTATATGTATTTATAAGTTGTTATAATCCCACATCGGCCAGAAGTAAATTAAGTTGGTGACTTAGAGTATGTTTGACGGAAATAGCTGCTAGCTGGAAGTTGTATATTTTAGTTATATATGTGTTAGGCAAATTAGCTCGTAACTTAATAGTGTAAAATGACAAAAAAAAGAACAAATTATAAAAATAGGAGGAATTATAAAAGAATTAAAGAGGGTATTTAAGTAATTTGGTATATAAAAAGCTTTCAGCTAGTTTTAAAAGCTACTTAAAGAAGTTTTTTGTTTTAGAGCCTTTTTGTTTAAAAAAAAAAACTTCGAACTTTTTCATCCGAAAATGACTTGTAGCTTTTTCTTTCTAAACAAAAAACTACCGGGCTCCAATAAGCTCCAAAAAGCTCCATACCAAACATACCCTTATAAGTCTAGGTGTCTTCTCCCCTTACAAGCCTGTTTTCAAGAATGAGTTCTATACTTGGGCTTATGGCATGATACGAGCCTAGTATGAGATGGGTTCATATCATAAGTACAGAAGAATTGTATACTCTTTAAGGGACATATACTATTAGTCTATTACCATGATATTATCAATTTGGAAACCAACACCATCTTGTTTAATTAATAAACAAATTAGAACCATAAAGTAAAATGAGATGGTTATGATAAGATTCAAGGCTTCTAAATGATGCAAGATATAGAAATGGTCAAATTGCAATAAATAGCAAGTAGCAACTCATATTCATTAAAACGGTCGACCGCTAAGAACTATTTAATAGCTGCAAATATAAAAATTTATCCAACTACGAGCCATTTTAAATACAGAGGTTTTAGACTTTAGTAACGATTTCTAAAGTCAACTAAATTATAATGGAAGTATATTGCTTTCTATCAGACTATCAGTGTTGTAAAACTCGGCCTAGGCGGCCGAATACTTGAGGAGTACTTGGAAATCGGGCACCTGCTGAGACGAGTCGGGGCTACTCCGCCAAATTACTCAGATTTGGTCAAAGCAGGTCAAAACCCGGTCCTACTCAGTGTTACTATGTCCTACTCTGTCCTACCCGGTCAACAAAAGTCAACTTTATTTTTAAATTTTTCATAGGCTTATGGTATAGATGCAGGTATTGTTTAACCTTATTCATTCTCTCTCTTCCGCTATTTATCAAGACTACCAAAACAATTGTCTCTCTTCCACTTTTTCTCACAATTGTCGACTACACAACACAATTTAAAGTTTTCAACAATTATGTTTGTGTTTCTAACATATTTCTTGGGTCCTATGAACAATTATATTATATTCGAGTATTTACAAACATGTGATATGTATAATTACTAATATTTATACATAAAATATTCTAATCTGAGTACACTCCGAGTACTCCCCACCGACCCCTCCATTACCACCTAGTGAGTTTTACAACATTGCTTTCTATTACGATTTGGCTAACATAATTGATAATGTTTCTATTTCCCCCTTTACATAAAAAAAGCTGAATTCAATTCTTATATGTAAACTTGAAGCAAAGAACTTAAAATGTTTCTAGCTTACATGTATGCTCATTTAAAAAATCCACCAGTAGGAAAATAACTAATCATACTTCAAAATAGAATATATACGAAATAAATATAACTTTTATAAAAACAAGATAAAACGGAATGGGATCAAACAGGTCGAAACTCACCCAAAACCTAAAAACAAAATACAGAAAAGGGTTTGCAATCTAACCCGAACCATTATGACAACCTTTTCCAGTCAACCCATTTTGACCTAGACTCGTTCCGACCCGTTACCCAACCAACCCGACCCGCCCATTTTGCCACCTCTAATGCAAAGAAACAAAAAAAAAACATAAAAAAAACGGGATTACCTCATATCTTTTGGTATGTATTTGTTTGGCATGTGGTCTTGTTCTAAGATTGTAGTAAGCTCGGAACCACTGGCCCAAAGAAACAAAGCATGACTAGGAATTCTGACACCGGGCCAAATTCCATCATTAGCTTCTAGCACAGCTAAATCCCTTCTCTTGCTTTCATACGCTTCATCTTGAAGTTGCTTACGGCTTTTTTTCTCAAACCCTTTTAGTGGGACCCATGGAGGTATACCCTTTTGTAGTTTGTGAAGGAAGGCAGTGGCTGCAGCACCTAGTCTTACTGAAATTCAAACAGTATCAATACATCAACAAAGCCCGCTACAATTAACACATTATAATACTACCTCTGTCCCATTTTCATTGTCCACTTTTGACTTTTCAAAGTCTTTCTTTTTCAACTTTGACCTTAAATATTTTTGTTTATGTTATATAATACTTGATAAAATATATATCAATGAAAATATATTTAAAACACAATGCATTCATATATTTTGTATCAAATATCATATAACACAAACAAAACTATTTAAGGTCAAAGTTAAAAAAGAAAGACTTTGAAAAGTCAAAAGTGAATAATAATAATAGATTATGAAGTTATCAGAGCTCAAAGAGCCAAAAAGAAGCAAGAAAGAGAATGAAGGTAAATGGGTATAAGGGCAAACCTTCCCAGGTGGCGACTGCACGCTCCATACCATAAATCATCCCGATTGGGACCCACTCGTCCAGGTCATCGCCCCATATAAAAGTATATTTATCAATGATTCCTGCACCCCAAGCGGTCTTAAGTTGTATCAATTCACAGGGTCCTCTTGTTCTACCTATCCGGTCTTTATAGTACCATCCACCAGACCTCATGATAACTGCAACAAAACCAATATTTCATCTGTCAAAAGCTCAAACTTCAAATTTTGACTAATCAATCCTCTTTTATTCGGTTTTTTATTCTTCCGAAGGACAAATGTAAGGTTACAAATGTCTCAATAAGGAGCTTATGTCAAATATAGTAGCATCAAATTCAACCATAGTCATTTACTCATTTCTTTCTAGAGCAAATGGCGGAGAAAGGTAACATATATATCAAAATTTGCCAATAAAGGTAACGTGTAAGTTTTTTGGCCAAGAAAGGACTATAAATTTTTATTTTGTTACGAAAAAGAGAATCTTGACCAATTTTAGCATGTCATGATACTCTTTTTAATAACAAATTGAAATTTATAATCTCTTTTTATGCAAAATTGAAATTTACAATCCTTATTTAATAACATTATTATAACTTGTAATTTATTTCTCGGCACAAAAAATTGCACGTTGCCTTTATTGGCAAATTTTGATACATATGTTACCTTTCTCGGCCATTTGCCCTTCTTTCTATAAGTCATTGGATTTTAACAGTTGTTTTGTGTTGCATGCTAACAACTCTTTTGACCGAAAGGCTATGGAAACGAACACACTTTAAAAGATGTGTTTTGGACATAATTCGGAAACTTTTTTGGAAGCAAAAACAAACCAGAATACAAGCATTTTGTACCCAAAATTATGCATTCTTCAAAAAGGTAAGTCTTTTTATATATATTAGCATTCTCAAAGGCATTTTTTACAAACAAAAAGATTTCAAATGTTCAAGAAAACTCCATCACCCCATTTCACTAATCATGAGTTCATGAGCACTCTATCCTACGCCTACCTCGTTCGTTCATAAGCTTTCGAGGCAGAGACACTTTTATTTGAATGTCAGCCTCATTACATTCACTCAAATTTGATATGAATTTTTTTTTACAAACTTATAATTACTTCCATTTATATGAAATCTGTTGAACCAAGAAGTTCATTACCAAATTGACATCATTTTGACCAAAAGATAAATGCTTCTACAAACTCATATCAATCCATTGGCTGAATAATTAATTTCATGACAGAAGCAATATTCACTGTTGATCAACGAAAAAGAACTCTAAATTTCCCAAATTTGAGAAAAAAAATTCATGATAAAGAAAAGTAGTGAAACTTACAATCATAATATCTCTTCTCCAGCCTTTTGTAACCAACAGCCTGAGCAACATCAATTGGCCGGCCGGGAGGATACGGCCGTTGCCGGAAACCCCACAATCCAAAAAAGAACTGTTTAGCAAAATCCCAAAACTTATCATCTGATTCCTTCTTACTCTTTATAGCTTTCCTCGGCATTGGCCGGCCGTCCGGCCCGATCACATGCGGAATCGACTTCCAATACTTCTTATCCTCCCACCGATACGGCTCTGAATTCTCTTTAAGCTCCATTTCATTAAGCTCATCAGCAACCTCCTCTGCTCGGATCATAAACTTCACAACCGGATTCTCACGAAACTCCTTCAACCATCTTTCGTTCTCTTCAATCTCTTCCTGGGTCGGGTTTTCTCTCTTCTCGAAAAACGGGTCTTCGTTTAGAATCCTTTCGACTTCGGGCGTGTGACGGTAATCAGGTCGGTTCTCTGTTTCCCAGTAGAACTGTTCGAGCATTTTCTTGTATGTTCCGGGTTTGGGTCTTTGGGGTTCGGGTTCAGGATCTGGTTTTTTCTTGAATGGGTTAGAAATGGAGATGGCGGCAAAGGGTGAATCGGATTGGGGGTGGTGTTTGAATGGGTTTAGGGATTCTGCAAGATTGTGGAGGTTTATGGGTTGTAGGGGATTCGGGGGCTTCTTGAACCAGTTTTCGCCAAAGGGATTGAAGTTAATTGACGCCATTGGACAGAATTTGGGGACTGAGTGATGGAAGTGGCGAAACAGTGAAGAAATTTTTGGAGTTGAAGAAGATAGAAAGGGGGTGAGTCGTTTGTTTTGGGGAAGACGAATTTGGTTGTTGGGACTTGGGACAACGTTTGATGGGCGATAGATTTACACTCACACTAATTTAAGCCCGGCCCATTTGTTTTAAAAAATTAATTTTAAACAACAAAGTTATGTAAGTAACATCCATATAACACAACGGGTCCTAAGCCACAACCTCATAGTGACATTAAATACTCCATACCACTAGGACAAGTTCTAATTAGTGTTAAAAAGTTTATTAACACTTGCTTTTTGGAGAGATTTGAAGGGCTAAAAATGAGTTAAAAACTACAATTATATTTCTAATTTCGATTTAAATTTAAATTTTTTATAAATAATATAATCGTAAAGTTTTGTTTATCTTTTACTTACTAAATATGTAATTATGTCTAGATACTTTCTTAACCTTCTTTTAAACACACCTAACTTATCCAATACCGTATAGGATGTCCGGCTGTAACATACTTTAAGCAACATTAGTGTTTCTAGGTTTATAGCATTGACAGCCTCAGATTTCTAAGGGTTCTAGTTATATAGAATACTTAATTTGTTTGTTTCAAAACCATCTTTAGAGATATACGGTCTAACTTTACCATGACACTTTTGACTATCGAAAAATGGTGGGGCAAGTCAATGGGAAGGCAAAACCCTTTTTCTAAAAATATTTTGGATAATCCAACAACCAAGTCGAGTATGACTATTCTAAACATCATTTCCTCGGCAATACTGACTTGCATCACAATTAGAAAAAAGGTCTAAAAATATTTCATTTTAGAATGCAATTTTAAAATAATATTCCATTTTAGTTAAAACCCTAATTAAAATGCATCTTTTATTTCAACGCATAAATACATACATATATATATATATATATATATATATATATATATATATATATATATATATATATATATATATATATATATATATATATATATAGAAAATGGATCAATATAGAACCATTATTTAAACATAGAACCATAGAACCAATCTGGACCATTGAATCATCAAAATCAATGGTTGAGATTAAGGATGACATAATTGTAATTACCTCCTAACAAACCCACGTTTTTAATTAAAAAATACCCCCCAAAACTTTAAATTGTCATAACTTTTTGAGTTTTGTGAATTTAAAAAAAAAATTTATACCAATATTTTAGTTTTTTAATCCTTTTTCAATCAAGACCACTCTTGCCATATTTTTCAAAATTTTTTATGAAAATGCAAATTTTGTTTTGCATTTTGGGTTGCATTTTCAGTTAGTTCTTGTTTGCATTTTCAGTATTGGTTTCAAAATTTACATTTTTGGAAGCATATGCATAACTTGCATCTTCGATTTTTGCGTTTTCGGTTTTTGCATTTTTGCATTTTCAAATGAAACCCAGGTAAAAATGCAAATTTTGAAAAATTTGCATTTTCAAAAAAAAAATAAAGTTTCAGAAATATATCAAGCCTGATCTTGTTTGAAAGAGGATGAAGAACTGAATCTAACGATATACTTTTTTTGTTAAAATTCTTAAAAACGAATGAATTATGATCATTTAAAAATTGAGGAGTTTTTTTTTAAGTTTGTTGGAAGGGAGGGAGATGCCACGTGTCATCACCTAAAGTGGTTTTTTAGATTCTATGTTTAAGTAAGGTTCTATGTGTAACCTTACTATATATATATATATATATATATATATATATATATATATATATATATATATATATATATATATATAGACAAAAGTTCAAACGAGAACTGTTTTTCGTACGAGAACTGCGAGAACCAATCTGAGCCGTCCAATTCCCCCTCCTTTAATGTCATTGCCCACCCATGAATTCCTCACATGCACCCTGCCACACTTGATCCCATCCACACTCTCCATCCATGAACTTCCCATATCCAAGGAACGACCGAGATTGGTTCTCGCAGTTCTCGTAGGAAAAACAGTTCTCGTTTGAACCCTCCCCTATATATATATATATTCTCGTTTGAACCCTCCCCTATATATATATATATAGAGGGAAGTTCCATCGAGAACCAAGAAAAATGCGAGAACTGCGAGAACCGATCTAAACCGTAAAATATCTACCAAACGATAAGATATTAAATTATGAAAATTATACCAAATATTCTCGTTTGAACCCTCCTTGCCTATATATAGGTCTCCCATCATCTTTTGATTTTAGTTTAAAAGTTTTAGTAAAGGCCGGTTCGATGCGGGTTGCTCCGGTTCAGCGGTTATGTTCCGGTTTTAGTGAAACTGCCAGGTTCACAGTTACCCGGTTTAGTCACTACTTTTGAACCGGATTTAATCACGGCTCACGGCTGAACCAGTTCAGCCGTCCGGTCCGGCCCGGTTTTCAAAACAGTGCAATTGGGGCAAGCAAGATGAAACCGTCATATTTGGCCTATGTGAAAATTCCGAATTTATTTTTACATTATTTCGGTTTATTGGTAGTTGCCATTGTTAATCAGTTAACTGTTTTTCTGATTATTATGTATATATATATGTGTCCTACATTCTGGGCAAAACACAAAAGAAGAACACCCCTGAAAACTTGAGTTTTTCATAAAAAAATCAATCATGAAGCATACATGGTTCAATAGATCCGAGTTCTTTTAACCCAAATTGATTGTTGTATCCTCAAGGCAGACGCATACGTGCGCAATTTCTATCTTATGACACTGCAGTTGAAGGCCTCAATCAACCGAATTGAAGTTCTCGAAATCTCGAAACAAGTAACTACTTTATTGTTGTTATATTTCAGCATAGATCTATCTGAGTAGTTACATATGTTATATATGTTAATGCTGTGATTAATTCATTGCTCTTACATTAGGTCTAAATCCGATGTAGCACTCAATTAGGTGATTTTTTTTGTTCCACGTAGGAAGATATAAAGAGATACAGATGAAACCAGCTGACTATTTATATGTTTTCTCATGAGTTTGACAATTGGGCATTGGTTTTTAAAACCGGACCGGTCATTGAACCGAACGTCATAATGGTTCATTGGTTCAACCGGTTGAACCGTATTTAAAACCGGATGATATTCTTATTAATTTGAATACTAAAAAAGTACCTAAGTACAAAAAATATGTAATTAAATATTTTAACTTACATAAAACAACAATCTTTAACATTTATAGTTTATAATTTTATATATACATTACTAAACATTAAACTTACTACTTTTAAATTCTACTATACTCTTCAACAATTTTATGCTTTATGATATCGCTGTTTTTATATATATATTTTTACGCGATATCCGGGTATTTTTAGCCAAATATGATTCATATTGTGTCAAACAGGTACTCTTTACCATTGTTTATCTATTTCAGGCTAAAATGCACAAGGCAACGTAAAGTGTGGCTTAAAAAGTCGGAGAGCCAAGAAAAAAATGATTCGGGGAGATAGCGGCGCTAAAGTTAAAAGTTAGCGGCGCTAAAGTTAAAAGTTAGCGGCGCTAAACCTTAGTGGTTAGCGGCGCGATCGGGGAAGATAAGGGCCGGATTTTTTGATTTTCAAATCTGCTACGAATCTGGGATAAAAAATAGATAGCGGCGCTAACTTATAGTTAGCGGCGCTAAGTCCTTGTTAGCGGCGCTATCTCGCAGGATCTTCCATCTATAAATAATCGCATTCCTCTCCGTTTCTGGAACTTTTGCACCACTTTCAGCCGTCATACAACCCTAGAAAAGTTGAAGAATCGATCAAGGGCAGCTTGGAGCATTACTTTGAGGATTTGAAGCTTGAATTGAAGATTGAAGGCTTAGCATCATCATCTTTTACGGTTTATTCATTCCATTCTACCATGTTTCTGTTCTTTCATTATTTCCAGAGTATTAGAATGAACATGCTAGGCTAGATTTCGTTTTTCCTCCCTAGAGGAGATGAACCCAATAACAAGTTAATGATTTTAATGAGTTTGTGTGCTTTTAATCCATGTTAATGTTATGAATCTTTCAATCACTTATAATCCATGTTTAGAAATACTTGTTTCGCTCTTACTTGGTCCTCTCCAAAACCATTGTCTTCACTGATCATGCTGCTTTGAAATACTTGTTTAGCAAACAAGACGCAAAGCCGAGGCTCATCCGATGGATCTTGCTTCTGCAAGAATTTGACATCGAGATCAGAGACAAGAAGGGGGCTGAGAATGTGGCAGCTGATCATTTATCGAGGCTGGAGAATCCGAATCTGGAGGAATTACGCGAGTCGGATATCCTTGACAATTTTCCTGACGAGTATCTGATGAGGGTATGCACCGAACCTCCTTGGTTTGCCGATTTCGTAAACTATCTTGCTGCGGGAGTTCTCATTAAGGGATTGTCACATCAGCAAAAGAAGAAATATTTAAGTGATGTGAAATATTACCTATGGGATGACCCCTATCTGTTTCGGCACTGTGTGGATAACGTGATACGGCGGTGTATTTGGGGAGAAGAGGCGAGGGAAATACTGAGGGATTGCCACAGTGGACCCACCGGGGGACACCACGGTGCGGTCTACACCGCAAAGAAGGTATTTGAAGCCGGATTCTATTGGCCCACGATCTTTAAGGATACACATGCTCTGGTGAAAGAGTGTGATGCATGTCAACGGGCCGGTAATATCTCTTCCAAAAATGAGATGCCTCAGCACAACATCCAAGTCTGCGAAATCTTTGATGTGTGGGGTATCAACTTCATGGGACCATTTCCTTCATCCCGAGGAAACAAATATATCTTAGTAGCCGTCGACTATGTGTCGAAGTGGGCTGAGGCTCAAGCCTTACCCACTAATGACGCCCGTGTCGTGGTGAAATTCCTGAAGAAACTCTTCTCTCGGTTTGGTATCCCTAAAGCTTTAATTAGTGATAGGGGTACACATTTCGCTAACAATCAACTGGAGAAGGCTTTGCAAAAATATGATGTCAACCATAGATTCGCGACACCCTATCATCCTCAATCCAGCGGACAAACTGAGATTACCAACCGCGCGCTTAAACGCATTCTTGAACGGTCGGTAAACGGGAATCGTAAGGAATGGTCCGATAAACTCGATGACGCACTCTGGGCATTCCGAACAGCTTACAAGATACCTTTGGGCACCACACCCTTTCGGTTGATCTATGGTAAGGCGTGTCATCTTCCTGTGGAAGTAGAGCATAAGGCATACTGGGCACTGAAATCTTGCGACCCCGATCTTGACAAAGCACGTGACCATCGTTTCTTGCAGCTCAACGAGCTAGATGAATTGAGAAACGAAGCTTATGAGAATTCCTTGATCTATAAGGACAAAACAAAGAAATGGCACGATGCTCGGTTGAAAGGGAACAAACACTTCGAACCTGGGGATAAAGTGCTCTTGTTTAACTCCCGGTTGAAATTATTTCCTGGTAAACTCAAAACCCGATGGTATGGACCATTCGTGGTAAATAAGGTATTCCCTTATGGCACAATCGAATTACTTAATGCCGAGGGAATTCCTTTCAAAGTCAATGGGCACCGAGTAAAGCATTACTTGGAAGCAATGCCCGAAGAGAGGGAAGGTGAGGATATCAACCTCACCGTGCCAGACCCCTAAAGTGTGGGGTGGGAGTCCAGCTAACGACTCTTCTTAAAGAAGCGCTTCACGGGAGGCAACCCGTGTGTAGTTTAGGTTCTCTTTCCGTTCTTTCCGTTCGTTTGTTTTGTTTTCGTTCGTTGTTTCGTTTTTGTGTGTTCGTAGCCTGTTCCTGCATGTCATACGTCTCTGGCATCTCTCTAAAAGTCATGTTCAGTTGGTCACTATCAAGAAAAGGGAGCCAAATCGTCAAAATCGAAAATCTGCTACAGTTGGGGGTTAGCGCCGCTAACCTCTTTGGTTAAGCGACGCTAACGATATTGTTTTAACGCCGCTAACGCGGGCGTTCCATTTAAATCCCTTTGACTCAGTGTTTGTCCCACGCTCTCCCCACTTCATCACTCTCCCGACGCTAACTCTCCACTCGCGAACCACCACCGCTCACTACCGCAGTCGACCGTTACTCCGCCGCCGTCCACCGATCGGCCACCGTGCGACACCACCATCTCCGACGATCTCTCCGATATCCAGTTCCGACTCCGACCACTATCACCGGTAAGCATTCTCGAAAAAATTAGGGTTTTTGTTCCCGAGCTTAGTTTGGTCGATTTGAGTCGTATCCGACTTTAGTTCATGATATTAGAGTTTCATATCTGTCCATTGATCTTAGAAATCAGTACATCCATGCTCTGTTTATCGAAGTGCCATTGTTAGGGTTTCAGGTTTCAAACCCGAGTTAGAACTGTCGGTTTTTGGGTATTTCTACGAGTCTAAACTGAAATTATTGCTATCTTATGAACTCTAGAACATATCTGCGTTTGTTTTGGTCTATATGGGGTTGATTTACCGATCTGTTGAGCCCCGCTACAGTTCATCGTCTTCATCGCTTAGCGCCGCTAACATATCTGGTTTAGCACCGCTAAGTCCAGAGAGTTAGCGCCGCTAAGTCCCTTTCATGTTTTCTTTTTCTCTGTCAGCCTAGATCATTCGCGTTATGCTTATTTTTAGAGTCGTATCTGTGTACTGATTCAGGTTCTATAATTTCTACAGATTATGGCTGCACGCGGTAGAGGACAGCGAGGTAGGCAGCCAGCTCCCGAGGTGCCAACTCCACCAGATCCCCCGGTTCACCATCCTTGGTTAGTCTTCCCGGACACCCTCTCATCCAGAGTCCGCCTCGACTTTACGATACGTCTGGCATCCCTCCTACCGAAGGAGGTCGACCTCTCACATGCGCTTGATTGGGAGATGATCGAGAGCGTAGGGTTGACTGTTCCCCTTTGCGCCTTCCTGCGCCAGGATATCCGAGGGGATGACGGAGAGCCCATTTTCATCTGTCGGGCTTGGGAGAGGCTCTTTCGCACGCATGAGCCGGTGTAGGGAACTGTGTCTGGAGTTCTTTGCCACCGTCCGGTTCAACACCACCGTCAACGACATTCATGACCGGAGGTTTCTGACATTCCGCCTTGGAGGCCAGAGTCGCGAGTGCGATCTGGTTGAGTTTAGCCACCGCATGGGTTTATACACTGAGGAGGAGATAGAGAGCCCTTACTTCGCCAATTTCATGGCAGCATGCGAGCGGGTGGCGCCGGAGAGATATGGGGTCGCTGAGTTCTGGGCTACCATAGCCCAAGGTGATTATAACCCACAGCGGGCGATAGAAAGCAGCATCCGCCAGCCGGTGCACCGTCTTATCCACCGCCTCATCAGTACCACCATTGCTTATCGCCGCCGCGGCGAGAAGGTCACCGGTGTTGACCTGCTTTACATGTTCGCCATTTTAGACCCAGAGTTCCTCCTGGATATTCCTCATCATTTAGCATTCTATCTTGCTAGGCGGGTTGTTGGGAACAAACAGGCCAGCCCCATATGTGGTGGCCAGTTTGTCACCGTACTTGCGCGATCTTATGGACTCCTTACTGAGCAAGAGGAGGGACGCCTGGTGCGGGTCGAGTCTAAGATCATCGGAGCTGCGTTTCTAGAGACTATGCGCGTTATTGAGCAGCTGCCGACCGGGCGTTACAGAGTTGTTCCGTATGTTGTACAGGCGGAGGCCCAAGCAGGAGAGGGTGCTAGGGTAGAGCCCGAGGTTGCTCAGGAGCAGCCTACGAGGCAGGAGCGCCGTAGGAGACGAGCACCAGAGCAGGCTGAGGATGATAGCCTCCACAGCCGAGTGGATAGGTTGGAGCATAATGTTGCCCAGGTAGGTCAGTACTTGGATGATATGAGGACCCATCAGCGTCTCCTTACGGCGTACATACAGGCCATGGGTGCCGGCCTATCTGGTATTGTAGAGAGAGCAGGGGGCAACCCACTTCCCCTGCCTGATTTGCCGCCTATGTATCCAGATTGGAGGACGCGCACTACACTGCCTGATCCAGACATGGCAGGACCATCTGGGCATGGAGGGCACGAGTCCAGTGATGATGATGCTGCTTGATGCTTTCACTCTGATCTTTTATATTTTGATGTATTCAGACATTTAAACTTTGATGTATATATCTCTTTTGATGTTATGATAATTGTCTGAAATTTGCTCTGAGTTGTTTATTTTTCAGTGGTTGTTTGATTGATGTATGGAGTGCATGCTTATATGCTGGCAGTCAGTTCAGCGAAATTCTTTATTGCTCCGTTTGCCGTGTTGATACCCAGGGAGTTTATTTCTAATCTTTTTCTACCTTAGTGTTTGATTTTGTGTACAATGGGGACATTGTACGATTTAAGTGTGGGGTAGAGGGTTAGAAAATGATTCCTAGCTTGAACTTAATTTGTCTTTGATTAAATCATGATGGTATTTGTGCTATAATTTTTAAAATTTTAATATCATTCGAGTAAGTGTTAGGTATTTGTTGAAGGTGTCAAATGTTTGATTTGTGAACAAGTTCAGAGGTTATACTTAGTGTTTATGCATAGTATTTAGTGGGTTTTCACCGTTCCAGAGAAAGTTCCATTTATGGTAACCAACTTTTAATTTTTGAATCTAAATAAATGGTTAAGCCCTTTCTGAATCTAAGCTCGACAAAAATAGACTGAGTGTGAATTTCGTTTTTTACTAATCATGTTCCTGCTATTTTGAGAAAATTAGAAAAGAAAAAAAATAAAAATAGAGCAACAATAAAGCCAAAAGGCTAGTCTCTAAGTCAACCATGTGGCCTTTAGGACTCGAACAAGTAAGCTCTGAGGGGTGTTCTACACCTAATCACCTAAAGCCAACTGGTTTGGGATCGGTTGGGCAGAAAGTTCGCTACATGGGTTCCATTGAAAGTCATAGGCTTATATGAGCAATAATAAAAGCATGTGCCAAGTAGAATTGAGAAATCTGCGATAAGTCTTGAGGTTGGGGGGTTCTTAAGGGGTAAATTAGCCATAAAAGATTCATTAATTAAGGGTTGGTTATTTATAAAAAGAGAATGCATTTGGAATGGTGAGAAGTTAGAGAGGACCACAACACGGGTATATGCATAAATCTAGGTGTAGTCGATGGCTTGTTTCTAATCAAACGTGTTGACATTTTTCAGCTGTATTTAGTATTTATCAAAATGATGTTATTTATTTGAATGCCTTAGCCTGGATAAAATTATGATTTGCTTGAGGACAAGCAAAGTTCAAGTGTGGGGTATTTTGATATCGCTGTTTTTATATATATATTTTTACGCGATATCTGGGTATTTTTAGCCAAATATGATTCATATTGTGTCAAACAGGTACTCTTTACCATTGTTTATCTATTTCAGGCTAAAATGCACAAGGCAAAGTAAAGTGTGGCTTAAAAAGTCGGAGAGCCAAGAAAAAAATGATTCGGGGAGATAGCGGCGCTAAAGTTAAAAGTTAGCGGCGCTAAACCTTAGTGGTTAGCGCCGCGATCGGGGAAGATAAGGGCCGGATTTTTTGATTTTCAAATCTGCTACGAATCTGGGATAAAAAAATAGATAGCGGCGCTAAGTCCTTGTTAGCGGCGCTATCTCGCAGGATCTTCCATCTATAAATAATCGCATTCCTCTCCGTTTATGGAACTTTTGCACCACTTTCAGCCGTCATACAACCCTAGAAAAGTTCAAGAATCGATCAAGGGCAGCTTGGAGCATTACTTTGAGGATTTGAAGCTTGAAGTGAAGATTGAAGGCTTAGCATCATCATCTTTTACGGTTTATTCATTCCATTCTACCATGTTTCTGTTCTTTCATTATTTCCAGAGTATTAGAATGAACATGCTAGGCTAGATTTCGTTTTTCCTCCCTAGAGGAGATGAACCCAATAACAAGTTAATGATTTTAATGAGTTTGTGTGCTTTTAATCCATGTTAATGTTATGAATCTTTCAATCACTTATAATCCATGTTTAGATCTGTTTTTGGGTTGTTTATAATCTGAGTTTTGTTAAAAGTTTGATGACCATTCTATTTTTCATAAAGCTTAGATCTTTATTGTCTATGATCATTGGATGATATTGACTAGTGGTTGATTAATCCTAGGTTAGATAACTAAAAATTGGATCTTTTGCATGTGGTTCAACATATGATGACCTTTGTGTGTTGGTTGATGACTTGTGGCATTTAGCAACTCATCGTGGTTAAAGATTTTCATAAATCGAGTTAATTGACTAATTGGACGAATTAATTAATCCTATGACCATTAGGGTTGTTAATGAGTACAATTATAGGGTTAGATTGTCTGAACATGAGTCTTATCAATTTTGGAATCGATATTGGACTTAATTGTTAAATAACACACATTCTTTGAATTATTGTTGACTTGGAAAAGGGTGAAATCGAATCTAGGGAGGGAAGTCTTTCTTCATATAAGTAAAATCCGATTATTTTGCTACTTGCTTACTTTGCTTGTTTTAGTTCTTGATTAAGTTTGTGTTGGTAAGTTTGTTTCATTGGTAATCTCTAAAACTCAATTTCAAAACCCCCTTTTATTGCTTTCTTTGTTTATTTGCTTTAGTAGTTTAATTTAGTTTAATCTCTAAATTTTTATGATTATTATCAAATCATTTCGTTCCCTTTGAGTTCGACACCCGTGCTTATCAAATATACTATAAAAACCGATTAGGTACACTTGCCTATTCGTGTCGTTTTTGGTACAATTTAACACGGTTTTATAAATAAAAAACTAGTACGTAAACCGCACACCACTTTACTATTAATCATCTAATCTAAATATCTAAATATACGTATAAGCTAAAACATTAGTTATTGAATTAAAATACTGCAGTTTAAAGAATACTAAGGAAAAAGAATCACGGCGAAAAAGACCGGTTCACAGTTGTCCGGTTTAGTCGCTACTTTTGAACCGGATTTAATCACGGCTCACGGTTCAACCGGTTCAACCGGCCGGTACATTCCGGGTTTCAAAACAGTGCAATTGGGTCAAGTAAGATGAAACCGTGATATTTGGTCTATGTGAAAATTCCGAATTAAAATTTTATTTTATTAAAATAAATTTGATTTTTTGGCAGTTAACATGGTTAATCAGTTAACTAACTGTTTTCTGATTATTGTGTATATATATGTGTCCTACGTTTTAGTTAATCAAATATGTGTTCATACAAAAATCCATCTTGAAGCATATAATGGTTCGATAGATTCGAGTTCTTATAACCCGAATTGATTGTTGTATCCTAAAGGCAGACACACACCCGCGCACTTTGATGTAGGTATTTTTTTCCCAAACATATTTTAGATCATTATTTTGTAAATATTTTTTCCTTTTATTAACAAAGTTAGATAATACAACCGAATTAGAATGCACAAAATTTAGACTTTATCAACAAAAGTAGATACAATGAGCTTATAGCTCGGGTTTTGAATAACTTAGGTACTAACCTATGTATCACTTAATAGGCCAGAATTTCTAGAACTAAACTCACTGGGCCATCGCTGAAAGCGACAATAATTTTAATGTACGTATGAGGTTTTTTCAATTACTATATTTCGTTGATTAAATCTTTGCAGGGTTTTTAGGTGTAATTGCTCAAATACTAAAATTATAAAGTTTATTTTTTAAGTCTAATTAGATGAAATGTTCATTAAATAAAACCTAAAATAGAAGTCCGTATTTATGCGGGCTTATAACCTACTTAATTATATTTCCTAAAATTATGCATCATGATACCAACCCACATCTTCCCTATCCTTTCCCATTTAATGTCAGATACCAAACCCTACTATTTTTTCTCTCATGATACGCCGCCAACCAAGAACAATCACCGCCGCCGTCACATCTTCTCCGGCCACCACTCCCTTCCCCTGCCATCACAAGAAAAACATCCGGCCGTATGCCTCTTCCGTCACATTTTGTCGCCGGCCTCTCCGTCTCCTCCCCTGAAACTACCGGCGTCGTTCACGAACGCTTCGAGGCCGACTCCGCCTTCGTCCTGCGACTACTTCCCGTGCGATTGTCGCCGAACCCAGATCTGCCGAACGCCTTCGAGATACACTGTCGTCGAACCCAGATCTGCCATGGACACTCCCAGATGCACAATCACCGATCCCATATGCAGACACCGTTCGCCGATTCCAGATGCACTCTCGCCGTTCGGTGCACCATCGATGGCTGACGATTATTCCATTTTGATTATTTACTCCATCAATAGTTTTTTGCATCAAAAATTATTTGTTGATATGGTTCACGTAAGGCATAAAGAAGTTCTTAATCATTTTTCAATTAAAATTTTGAATTTTGAGATATGTACTCTGATGAAAATCAGACGTGGATGTAAAAAGTGGGTTGAATGACTGTTATACCCTTGAGTTGATATTTTATAATTAAAATAAAAAGAAAAAAACTCCATGATTTTAGGGACAGGATCTAAGAGATCTAGTTGCTGAGATTCTCCCTACTCTTTATAGTTTAATTTTTCTTTTACAATATCTCTCCCCTATATATATATATATATATATATATATATATATATATATATATATATACACATATATATATAATATGACGGTTCAAACGAGAACGGTTTTTTGTACAAAAACTGCGAGAACCAATTATAGTCATTGATCAAATAGATGGAGGGTTGAGATTAAAGAGTTGTTAATGGATAACTTTAAACTAATGAAACTTATCCTTAATTAATTAAGGGCAATTTAGATATTTTTGCATTACCCCCACTTTTTTAAAACTAATATATATATCAAATAGAGATGTGTTAAATTACGAAAATTATATTAAATTAAGGAGAAAATTATGCTCTTTAATTTCAGACCGGTCTTGCTATATTTTTTCAAAAGATGTTTTGTGTTTGCTGGGTTTTTTTATTTCAGTGCAGCTCGACATTTGCACAATTGCAAATAGTTACGAAAGTGCGAAATAGTTGCACAAGTGCAAATTTTTTCACAAATAGTTATGAAAGTGCAAATAGTTGCGAAAGTGTATATATTTGCACAAGTGCAATTACTTGCGAAAGTGCATATTTTTGCACAGGTGCAAATAGTTGCAAAAGTGCATATATTTGCATATGGGCAAATATTTGCACAAGTGCAAATAGTTTGAAAGTGAAAAATGTTGCGAATATTTGCGAAAGTGCAAATATTTGCACAAGTGAAAAATGTTGCGAAAGTGTAAATATTTGCACACATTCACCTAGTTTCTTTTTGTACGTAGTAATTTCTACAATAATAACTATTAAAACAATTTCTTTTGAGAAAGTAATTATTAAAGTAATATCTAACTTTTTAGTAAAGAACTATTTAAATAAGAAATAAAGAAATAAAGACCTCTGAGCTGACCCTTGCACCCATCTAACCCTTGCACCCATCTAACTTTTGGACTACAGAATTAAAACTCGGCCATCTCTCTCTATACCGTCTCTCTATTTCAACGCCGACGATGTCGCTAATGATCAACCAACCACAAGGTACAATGCATGAAAGCAATACCTACTGCTCTCCGTCTCCGGGAACCTCACCGCTTTCGGAATTCGGCTACAAGGACTTTGACCTCCGGGGTGTCGGTTCGTGAGTGTTCTTGTGGTGGCCGGTGCATCTGTTTGTAGATCTGGGTTTGTTGTTAATCAACGAAGAATTGAGACGATTCATGGGTTTTTGATTTCAGAAGCTTGTTTAAGAAACCTTCTTCATGAAACTAGATCTATCTCCTTCCTTCTTTCCCTGTCTCTCATATTAACAGATTCCAAAATGCTTTTGGGTGAGTTAAGTCTCAACCCCTCTAATTCTTATCTTCTCCAAACATTTCATATTTAAGCAAAATGATATCACCTTGTATTTGAGATCTTACTAATCGATCACCATACCTTACAGATCTGGGTTTATTTTAATTCAAAAAATCTCAAACGAGTTTTCCCTTTTTTGTACAGATTTGGATTGCGGGAGAAGTTCGAATGCAGATCTGGAATATTGATGGTGCAGGTTCCGGCGTTGAGCTCAAATAGAGAGCGAGAAGGGGACACGCAGGTCGCCGGAGAAGAGATGCACAGGTCGCAGACCTTTTAGTTAGAAAAAGACAAATTTAAACAAATAGAGAGAGAGAGAAGGGGACGTGGGTTATGAAAAGTTACCAGGTACCCTTTTAAATTATAAAAAGGCAAAATTAAACAAATGACAATAGTAACCTTTTAGTTTTATACTTAAATAAAAAAGACAAGCAATTAATTGATTGGTCTAGAATGGTTCTCACAGTTCTCGTATGAAAAACAGTTCTCGTTTGAACCGCAGCCTATATATATATATATATATATATATATATATATATATATATATATATATATATATGTGTGTGTGTGTGTGTGTGTGTGTGTGTGTGTGTGCGTGTGTGTGTGTGTGATGTGCTAAAAGCATACCAATTTTAAATTTATAAAAACTGTCTTTATTTACGTACGATTATGACACAAAATAGGCAAGTGAACCTAATCGTATTATAGTATAGAAAATAAGTACGGGCGTCAAACTCAAGGGGAACGAGTATGATTTGATAAAATTAAACTAATTTAAATATTAAACTAACTAAACTACTAGAAAGCAATAAATGGGAGATTTATATGAAAATGTGAGCTATCAACCAACTAGCACTACCAACAACCCTAGAAAGCACTTAAAACAAACCAAAGAAACAAGCGAGCGAATAAGCAAGGAACTTGGAAATCATGTAATATAATGCGAACTTTCCCTCCCTAGATTCACTTATACTTTTCTCATGGTAATTAAATTCATGGTAATAAAAGCTAAATGATACTTAAACATTCATGCATCGATTTCTATAATAGTAGAAAACCTTGATCCTGTTATAACCGTGTAATTACACAAATTAATAACATTTATAGTCAAAAGCGCGATTAAAAGGGATAGTAAGACAATTGATTCAATTAACAAGTAAAGATCTAACCTTCAATGATTGTATCATCAACAAATCATTGAACTAACACATAACGGCCTATTACATGTGAGACTACATATTAAAGTTTCTATTTTTTAGATGTTTAACCCTAGGATTTGATCAATCACTAGTCATGAACCCTAATGATCATAGAAATTCATGATTCAAGTTCAAATAAAGAGAATGGTCATCAACTTTATAAAAACTCAGCCTTAAAATCGCAAAAACAAATCCTAAAACATGCATGAACATAGGTTAACCAATACTTGAGTTAAACATGAATTAAGCATCCAAACCATGAATTAAATCAACCATAATTAAAGTTCATCTCCTCTAGGGAGTAAAAACAGAAGTCTAGCCAAGAACAATCATGCCTAAGCTCTGGAAATCATTCAAAAACACAAACATGATGAAGAAGAATGATAAAAACCGTAAAAGCCGAATGTTCCAAGACTTGATCTTCACTTTTATCTTCAATCTAAGCTCTGATGCTCCAAGATATGCCCTCAAGCTTCTCTGGATGTTTTAATGGTGTTTCTATAGGTTTATGGTGGTAAAAAATCGATTGGGAAGTTGCCAAACCGAGTGAACAACAAATCGAATTTATAGACCTGCCAAACTGCCAGATCGTGCCGCTACTGTAACACCCCAAAATGGGGCTTAGTTGTAAATAGTTGTACATGTAGCTTTAATAGTTGTACGTTGACTTTAACTGGTGTTTTGTTGCTAATTGTAGTATACATGTTGTTAAATGGTGTTCTGTATGTTAATTGGTGTTTTAAACATGAATTGGTGCTAATTAGTGTTAAATGGTGTTAACTGGTGTTAAATGTGGATTAAAAATGTGGTGTTATGAAAAGTGTCATAAGTTGACCAGATAGATAAATAGTTGAACGGTTTTGGATAATGGTTCCAAAAATATCTCCGTTAGTTGAAACGGATAACCCTAAGTTGTGTTTTAAGTTGAATAAGAGAACGAAATACCCGCATGGGGTATTAGTCATTAAGTCGGTCTCTTCCTTTTTGTTTGTGTATATCAGGAACAAAACACACACATACACACGCACTACATACACATACTTGCATACGTACATACACAAACACATATAAACCCTTGTTGATTTCAAGAAGAGAACCAAGTTAGATCAAGTTTAGAAACTGGATTCGGTTGTAGATCAATCCCTGTAGCTTGTGTTCATCATCTTCAAGTAAGTAATTGATTTAAAAACTTAGTCTTGGTGTTCATAAGGGTGTAATGTCAAATTGAAGATTTAATTGTGTTAAAGTGTTGTTTTGATTCAAGAAATCATGAAATAGATGTGTGTTGATGTTAGAAATGTAGTATAAACACTTGAATATGGATTCAAGATGATTTTTGAGTCAAAAACGTGTAAAAAAGCTGCTGTGTTCGAACAGAGCACGCGCTTACTGTAAAAGTAGTCCATGCGGTCGCATGAGAAATGTCATGCGGTCGCAAGGATATTTGGAAGTCCCTGCGGTCGTAGGCAATGGATCTTACGGCCGTATGGAGTTGGTGACATGGTTTACCACCTACGGGTGACGAAATGAAGCCTACGGGCGTAGGTACATAACCTACGGCCACAGGAACCTTAAGAACAATCCTTACGACCGTAGGGATAATCCCTTGCGGCCGTAGGAGTGAGTTTTGGGGCAGGGCCCTTGCGGTCGCATGGGTTATGCCTTGAGGTCACATGGGGTATGCCTTGCGGTCGCATGGGGGTGCCTTGCGATCGCATGTTGTACTGTTGTGTTGATAGCTTTGTAGTCTTTTGTTTTAAGCCTTGTTAAATGTCGTTGTTTGGTGTCTAAGCCTGAACCTAATGTGTTAGGTGATTCGGGCGATTCTTGGGATTCTCGATTCCATTTCTGCCTCTTGTAAACTCGAGGTGAGTACCGGTTTCCCATGAGTCTCAGTAGGTAAGTTATCTGTTGTACATGTTGACACGTGATTGGTGTACTGCTACGTAAGACTATTTGTTGTACATATTGACACGTGATTGGTGTATTGCTACGAAAGACATGACGTATGCTATGATAGAGTTGTATACGCATGCTTAATATTGATATGAAAGATATTGTTGTGATTATATGCACGCATGAACTGGATCCTTATTGGATCAGCTATTTGTTTATGATGTTATGTCCGGACACTGAACTGGTGAAAAACGGAGGTCAGTTAGGTAGACGGGTGTTAGTATCTGGCTGGGTTCCAAGGGTCCTTAGGGACTATGAATTGGGGAACTAACGGTAATCAGGAGTATACGCCTGGGTGTGGCTCTGCAGGCCGCCGTTCCTCTATGGAACTGGGTTCTTCGCTTCGGCTGGAACGTTCATGATAGACAGACTGGTGCAAATGGTTGCGGCTGGTTTCCCTGAAGGGTTTTGTAGGGTATAAAAACACATTATCAAACATGCACAGCGGAAATCAAAAACCCCCTCCAGTGATCTCATCTAACTCATACAGGAACTAAAAAGGAAGAGGGTTAGAAAGTTATACCTCTATCAGATTAAAACTTTTCTTTAAACCTCTAGATAGCTGCAGGTTATCCACCACTACTGCACCGCCTCGAACGGGCTGCTAGAACGCCTAAGGATTAAACCTCGGATCAAAACGTGACCCGTGTGTGTGTGTGTTCTTGCGCCACCGTCGAACTCTCGAAGAGAGAGAGAGAGAGACGGTCGATATAGAGAGAGAAAGAGAGAGGATTAGGGTTAACTTTCAACTTGTAATTGACTTATGTGATTAATGAGGCTTAATGAGGTTTATATATAATAAACCCTTATTAGGCCCAAGCCCGTTTAATTAAAGCCCAGCTTTAATTAAACTATTAATAAATTACACAAATTACCCCTTGACCTTTCTAGTTAATTAATAACTATTAATTAACTGGTCCTGTTAATATTTAAACTAAACATTAACATCTCTCTTTTAATAATAATTTACTATTATTATTTTTCTCTTTCTCAATAATTAATTAAACTAATTAATTATTCTTTTCCACACAAAAAGTTATAATCCAAAAGGTTTTAATTGGGTGTGCAGCGGTGTGATCCTTTAGTGTCACATAGTATTGGATACGATGATACATGTTATCTATCTCTGCACATAATCCAACAGACTCCCACTTGTGCAAGATAAGTAACACTTCTTGTACATCGTTGGCCTAAGGAGGTCCCTAGCCAGACACTTAGGTTAACCAGACTATGAGATCTCTTACATCTAGAGATATAATCCAAAACTTGGATTATCTAGGCTTTTCCTTTTGCATCGCGATATTTCGTAATGTGAGCATTTGACATGGAGAAGGGATCTCATCTAATACTCATATTTTCTCGACTCTGATTTCGACACTCTGCAGTTACGGTTTCCCGAATGAAACAACTATCATTCTAACCGAGCGCGGCCACGCATTTTCAGTAGTCTTAATCGTCGAGGAGCTCAGAAAATATCTCTCCTAAAAAGGAGGTGCAAATTCCATCTTGACTATTTGCAATTTGAGCACATGGCTTCCGCTGTACCTAGACAAGCCCGTTATGATTACCCTGTTACGGCGTGACGTTAGAACATGCTAAAGTACATAAATTACCACGCCCCAAACCAAATATCTCAGGTCTAAGGACAACCTATCAAGTTTACTTATGTTAACGCTCCATGAAGTAAACTCGATGCGGATCACCCCAATATTTATCCCCTGATAAATATCTATGAATATTTGGTCACAACCTTGTGCTTTTATTAATACCCGAATAAATCATCAAATATTCATAATAGCGTTACCTCCCTAATGTAGCTCCCACTACATTAAGTAGCTACGGGCATTTAGACAATTCATAACTTGACTTGTCAAAAATAGGTTAAACATGCTAAAAATGGATAACTACGAAACATTATGCAAATACCTCCTATTTCAATCCCATGAAATACATAATAAAAGGTTTCAAGTTACATCCATAGTAATAATAAAAAAAACACGAACTAGCTGCTATGTTCCAAGTACTGCATTCCTATAGAACTCGCATGCCTCTCATGCTTAGCCCTAGCTAGCGGCTTCGTCAACGGGTCAGCAACATTGTCGTCCGTCGGTATCTTTTGCAATATAATATCATCTCTTCCAATGATCTCTCGGATGAGGTGATATTTCCTGAGTATGTGCCTTGTCCGCTGATGATCTCTAGGCTCTTTAGCTTGCGCTATAGCCCCTGAGTTGTCACAGAATATATCGATCGATCTAGAGATACCGGCAACAACTCTAAGATCCGAGATAAAATTCTTCAGCCAGACAGCTTCCTTTGCCACATCACTTGCCACAATATACTCTGCCTCTGTAGTAGAATCTGCTATTGTATCTTGCTTCTGACTCTTCCAAGATATGGCTCCTCCGTTTAGGGTAAAGACAAATCCTGACTGCGACCTGAAGTCGTCTCTGTCGGTCTGGAAACTAGCATCAGTGTAACCAGTTACACTGAGCTCATCCGTCGAACCTCCATATACTAGGAATATGTCTTTCGTCCTTCTAAGATACTTGAGAATATTCTTGACGGCTACCCAATGGGGCTTCACCAGGATTTTGCTGATATCTACTCGTGACATTGATAGAATAGGCAACATCGGGTCTAGTACATAGCATGTCATACATAATCGAACCAACTGCCGAGGCATATGTGTCACACCCCGCCAAGGCGGAAACGCGAAGTGAGACGGAGAGGATATCGTCATAACACATTGATACATTGATAGATATTACACTAAATGCAAGAAATCAAACGTGTCACGACGTTCCCCGACACAAGAAGGGACTTGTGCCGTGTAAGGCCGGTATTCACGACCCTAAGTTCAAAGTTAAATAAAACGTGTATGAAAAACCCACAACCCGGGGCAGGTGATACAGAGCATGTAAACAAAAACCAAAGTATAAACCAAGATAGAAGTCTAATAAGATATCCATAAATTGTCTTAACATCATGAAGTCCCGCTAAGGCCGCCTAAAATCTTCTAGACAATCCTTAGTTGGTATTATTGACGTTACCTGAAAATGAACACTCAAAAGGGTCAACACGAATGTTGGTGAGTTCGTAGGTTTAAATAAAAGCAATTGTAACGATTTATATAATTCATTTGAAGTTACATGGTTCAAAATAGTGTATTGGTATTAACATGTGTTGCATCCAAATGTGTTGATCCAATTATGTTGATCCAAATATGTGCCTCCAACAAACTATAACCGGCCGGGAACGTAAGTGGGGTATGTGTTGTCACGATGTACAAGCGTTGTCCTTTTGAGTTCACAAACCCAAAAGTTAAGTGAATACAAGCGTTGTCCTTTTGAGTTCACAAACCCAAAAGTTGAGTAAGTTCAAGCGTTGTCCCTTTGAGTTCACAACCCAAAGGTTAAGTGGATACAAGCGTTGTCCTTTTGAGTTCACAAACCCAAAAGTTAAGTAAATTCAAGCGTTGTCCCTTTGAGTTCACAAACCCAAAGGTTAAGTAGATACAAGCGTTGTTATGTTGTAATACCAATACACACATTGTCAACTAGCATTTAAAGGCTTACAAATAGAGTACAATAACTCCTAATTGAGTGAATAAGCAAACGTACTTCATGAAATAACATGTTCAACATAGTGAAAGGAAAACTTTTATGGCAAAGAGAGTGTCATTTTCCCCCAAAACATAACGAGAAAAGGGGCTACGAAAACTCACCTTGATTTCGATGAAGTTGGCCTTTCAAAGTACGAGTATGGAAATCTACAAATAATTATAATACACATAAGCTTCATGTATAAGTGTTTAAACCTTCTAATGCAGCCTAAACACAAGTGTAGAACTCCTATAATGATCCTATGCCACAATGCACTTTTCCTGATTTTGATCAACTGACTTTAACCAATTTTAAACCAATTCAAGCAACCAAAAATAAAATCCCAAAATTAAAATACATAAAGTTACATGTCTTGACTAACTTCTTGAATTTTTCCAAAATTTAATAGCTTGATTACATATTAAAAAAAAATTCCAAGAACTCTACTCCACCAGAAATCTGTCTGTACCAGCGCAACAAGAAGTTTAAATTTTATAAAAATATCAAACGAGAACCAAAAATTATGAAAATTTTCCAGAACTCCCTATACCCAGCAGACTTGTTACCATAAAATTTTCAACTCAAAATTCGAAGCTTTAGACAGAAATAAAAATTGAAACTTTTGGCACTTAATCAACCGAAATTTACAATCAGCTGCACACCTAAATGGTAAAATCAATTTGACCGATCAAACGAGCACCAAAAATTACAAAACTTGATTCCAGTGAAACTAGACTCGACGAACTACAATCTAGACTCAAAAATCGAATGAAAACACAAAGAAATGACTCGGTTATGTCCTTCCAAACAGACCCTATTTCGATTTCCAGAATCTGTTTTTAAAAAAGATTGCAACTTTAACATTAAAATCAAAAGTTTAACCCATACAAGCCTCAATCCATCACATACAAACGTTTTTGAGGCTTCTTGGCATGATCATATATATGTTTCTACCAAAAAATCAAAATCAAAAGTAACCTAGAACAAGATAAAAGGGATGATGCTTACCTTGGTTGCCAAAACTCAACCCTAGAAGATCAAAACTTGAATTTTTTTGTGTTTCTTGTGCCTTGGAATGAAGATCGAAAATGGTGAGGGGGAGGTGGTGAAGTTGACGGCTGAATGAGGGGGAGAGGGAAAGGGAGCCGAAATTAGGGTTTTGTGGGGGGGTTAGGGTTTGTTTGGTTTATATATGGTGAGTGTAATTTAGGAATTATGTACAATATATAGTTTAAATTAGATATTTTTGTTTTTAAATGATTTTTCTTCTTTTAATATATATATATATATATATATATATATATATATACCCAAAATAATAAAGTATATTATTATTAATAGCTAATAAAATTGTTACAATTTATTAAAATTACGTAAGTTGGTAACTTGTGACGTTCTAATTCTATGCTACATGATTTTCTATCTAGAAGGAACAATCTAAGAACTTATAATATTGTTGTCTCAATATCACATTGGTGTTCTAAGGATGTTTTAAATTTATCACATGTGAACGAGTGACAGAATTTTGATTTCTGAGTAGTAGAAAGTTGAGTGGCTAACAGATTTGGTGACGGATGGCAAGGAAAAACGATCAGAATGACTCGATGGTTCAATACATCACTGATCTGGTAGTGATGATAGAGCTGGACCTATGGAATTTTGTATTAATGTTTACCAAGTCTGAGGGGCATGGTATCCCGATTGAGAATACTGCAGGGAACTGATGTTGTTTTGATCGCAGCAGGTAAAGACAAAATCAGTAGGGTATTAGGTTGCAATCAGCAGGCAGTGTTCTAGTGACAGAGGAACCTATGCATTAATAGTCGTAATAAATCAACTTCAGTTAGATTAATGTTTATTCAAGATAGTGTTTAGCGGAAACTCATGTTGAGATTTGATTGAATATAATCGACTATGCGTTGTAGTGAAGAGTGTTGTCGGTGTGTACTCTAGAAGTTATGCGTAGAGAAGGAAAAGAAAAATACACTATGATCACATAGAGTTGTAGGGATTAATTAGTAGTCCTCATAGATTTTTCTGATGTTCCATGATATGTTTCATCGTAGTTCTTAAGGGAATATCCTTAATTATGTGGGCGATTGAGAAATTACATGTGGTGAATAAGTTTGATGTTGTGAGTACCTGAAATCGGGTCTTTATCGTATTAATAGTGTTTGACTGGTTTGTGTGATATGGTTAGTGGTCAAAAGTTATCATGTACAGTCTTATGGTGAGTGTGCATGGAGTGTTTGGTTACAACTTTATCGTGGGCGAGCATAAGCTCATTAGTGACAATTATGATGTGTTAATGAAGATTATTGACAAAAGTCTTTCAGAGTATATGGGGGGGTATTTAGTTTCACCGAGACATTATAATATCATAATGAATTTAGTCTCGTAGATAAGTATTGTTGTGTTATAGGATACTTATGAAAATGAAAATAGAATAGGATAACCTCGTAGAGGTCTTTAAGTTTCATGGTAATTAGTAAAGTCGTTTGATAGAGACTATGAAGAAGGGTGTGGCTCTTTAAATTAGAGAAGGCCTCGCAAAAGCACAACCAGTGTTTGGCAATTTCGTCGGGTTTGGAAATAATGGCCCGTATAATGACCATGTATTTAATATTATGTTATAGATTGTTGTGATTTTATTCTTACTTGGATCCTTTGGTTACTTCCAGCTTTCTGGAACACCACGTGCGTTCATAAGGTTTTCAAAACCGAATACTAAGACATATGGTATTCTTATAAGGATATAAGAATAATATATTGTGTTTGCTTGACATGTGTTGTAGGTGATAGAATTGATGTCTGACATGGTTATATAGTTATAGTTGTTCATTACACTTGACTTGGTTTGATCGATTTATTGAGTCTCACAGGCAACCTATTCCTACCTACAACCTTAACTTGTTTCACAGGATGCTTCATAATACTTTAAGCGTCCTTGTGCTAGGTATGTGTGCATGGCGGTGATCAGGCGCAATGCATCCATACTTATCACAACTTCCCTTAAGGCACCATAAATCATCTCGTTCCACTTTCTTATTGGGTTAGGTAGTTATGAACACCTAGTATGCATGATACGGAACCATATAGTCATTCGAATTACCGACTCTACCCTATCGCAACAATCAAACAAGAACATGCAATAAAGCTAGTTCGGAATTCTAAGTCTATATGATTGTAACCACACGCATTCTAAATATTCACGAAAACCCTTCCCTCTACCTAATACATCACATCTAACATGAAAATATAAACAAGTAGTCAATCAAGGGATTCACGTATACTGGCTATTGGGTTAGGTAGTTATGAACACCTAGTATGCATGATACGGAACCATATAGTCATTCGAATTACCGACTCTACCCTATCGCAACAATCAAACAAGAACATGCAATAAAGCTAGTTCGGAATTCTAAGTCTATATGATTGTAACCACACGCATTCTAAATATTCACGAAAACCCTTCCCTCTACCTAATACATCACATCTAACATGAAAATATAAGCAAGTAGTCAATCAAGGGATTCACGTATACTGGCATATCCAACAAGGGGTGTCACACAATATTTTGAAGCTTCTGTGGTTCACCCGTAGGGGTATGCAAATAGTATGCATTGTATTATACAGAAATAAGGCATTGTATTCACATATGACATTCCAACTCGAAAGTAATTCTTGAAAATGACACCACGTTGCTTGTAGGGTAATACTTTTACCACATACAAGAGACTTCCACGTATGCTCGTTTTTGTGCCGAAAATGTGTAATCAAGTATAGCGTGTTGTATAGAACTAGGTATAAATACACGATGTAGTTAAAAATCCAATCATAGCCTTCTATTCATGTATCAAGTTTTAAAGGTTTCATGTTGAGGAAGGAATGATTCACTAAGAGTAACCACTTGTAAAAGCAAAATATAATACAACTGGTTTAATGCCCGTGTAACACACAGGTAGTTATAAATAAAGTTATAATTTTTATATTGACTTAATTAAATATATGGTTATTTTATATGAAAGGAAAACGGAGTATGCATATTTCTAAAAAAATTCTCAAGTTTATGAATAATATAAAACAAGTGTGAGTATTCGGGTTGGTAGGAAAATGTTGCAATAGTAGAAGAACTTGAAGAAAAAACTCGCTTAAATAATATATCACGATATAAACTTAAATTGCTAAAATACCCCTTGAATTATCATGATAAATTGGCAAAACATGTTGCAAGTTGATATATAGTATAAAAGAATTTTCTAATTATATTGATATTTTCAAAATAAATTGTTTCATAAAAATAAATAAATTGATGGACAAGTAGCAAAATTTAAAAAAAAATAATCCATTAAGGAAAATTTTCTTAACAAAGTATGTGTAAATTATCAGCTTGGTAATTGAAGTTAAAATTAAGTTATAATTTGACCAAGTAAAGTCAAAATTAAATTTCAATTGAGTCAAAAATAAATGATTATGGCGTCTATTGGTAAGCCGAAACATATAATTTGTGTGAGATTGAATGCACACATAGTTCCTATTATGCAACTATATGGGGTACTTAGGTTATAGTCTAGGTCAATCCACCTAATTCTCTATAACCAATGGCTCTGATACCAATCCGTCTCACTTCGCGTTTCCGCCTTGGCGGGGTGTGACAATATGGTATCAATTTCATCTTGTCCTGATCTTGACTAGACACAGGACACTGAGCCTTGCTCAAAATCGCGCCAGATTGCATAGGAATAAATCCTTTCTTGGATCCATCCATCTTGAATCTTTTCACGACTTTGTCAATATAAGTACTTTGACTAAGTCCAATAAGCCGCTTAGATCTATTCCTGTAGATCTTTATACCCAGTATATAAGCAGCTTCTCCCAAGTCTTTCATCTGGAAACATTTACCTAACCAGGATTTTACTCCTTGTAATACTGGTATATTGTTTCCTATTAATAGTATGTCGTCTACATACAAGACTAGGATGGTTACCGCGCTCCCACTGAATTTGGTGTAAACACACGACTCGAACTCACTTTTGGTAAAACCAAACTCTTTGATGCGCTCATCAAAGTGTAAGTTCCATCTCCTAGATGCTTGCTTTAGTCCATAAATGGATTTAAGCAACTTGCATACTTTATTAGGGTTATTTGGATCTGCAAAACCATCCGGTTGTATCATATATACATCCTCTGTCAGTTTCCCGTTAAGGAAAGCGGTTTTGACATCCATCTGCCATATCTCATAGTCAAAATATGCTGATATGGCCATTAAAATCCTAATAGTCTTAAGCATTGCCACTGGGGAAAAAGTTTCATCATAGTCAACACCATGAGTTTGCGTGAAACCTTTTGCCACTAGCCTTGCTTTAAAAGTATGCACCTTTCCATCCATGTCTGTCTTCTTTTTGGAGACCCATTTGCACCCAACAGCTTTACTGTGTTGAGGAAAATCCACTAACTTCCAAATTTGGTTGTCATACTTGGATTGCATCTCTGCCTTCATGGCTTCTAGCCATCTCTCAGATTCTAAACCTGAGGCAGCGTGTTGGTAGGTAGTGGGTTCTAAAAGATCCCCTTCGTCTTGAGCAACTAGGAATCCCAGATACCTATCAGGCTCAATACGAGGCCTACTAGACCTGCGAAGGTCTTGTGTTTGCACCTCTTCCTCAACCACAGACTCGGGTTGAGGTTCAACATTTCTCTATTGAACTACAGGTTCAACCATCGGTGGTGGTGTAATCTCATCCTCTTCAATTTCTTGAAGCTCTATTTCTTTTCTTGGAGTCTCTGAGTTTAGAAACTTCTCCTCCAAGAATACACCTTTACGAGCAACAAAAACTTTGTTCTCATCTGGGTTGTAGAAATAGTATCCCATGGTTTCCTTGGGATAGCCCATGAAGATACACTTATCTGATTTGGGATTGAGTTTATCCGTGAATGTTCTCTTAACATACACCTCACATCCCCAAACCTTTAGAAAAGACATTTTGGGCTTTTTCCCCGTCCACATCTCGAACGGGGTCTTTTCAACCGATTTGGTTGGAACCCGGTTCAGCATGAACGCTGATGTCTCGAGTGCGTGTCCCCAAAACGACAATGGTAGTGAACTTTGAGTCATCATTGATCGTACCATGTCAAGCAGTGTACGATTCCTCCTTTCTGATACACCATTCATCTGAGGTGTATACGGAGGTGTGAGTTGTGAAACAATCCCACATTCCTTCAAATGATCGTCGAATTCCTGACTCAGATATTCGCCACCTCGATCCGACCGAAGCGACTTTATCTTCTTGTCCAGCTGATTTTGTACCTCATTCTGAAACTGTTTGAACTTGTCAAAACTTTCAGATTTAAGTCTCATGAGGTAGACATAACCGAACCTACTGAAATCGTCAGTAAAGGTTATGAAATACTGGTATCCTCCTCTAGCCTCCGGAGTAAAGGGTCTGCACACATCTGTGTGTATAATCCCTAATAACTCGCTGGCCCTTTAATTCTCACTGTTAAAAGGCTGCTTTGTCATTTTACCAGACAAACAAGATTCGCAAACATCATATGACTCCAAGTCAAATGGTTCTAGAATTCCGTCATCTCGGAGTTTCTCAATGCGTTTCTCGTTTATATGTCCTAAACGACAATGCCAGAGGTAAGTTTGATTCAAGTTACTCTTGGATCTCTTACTTATATGATAGATGTCATTGTTATCTAGATTTAGCGTATATAGACCATTTTCTGGAGTAGCTTTAAAATAGAAAATATCGTTTTTGAAACAAGAAATAGACTTTTCATTTAAAACATAAGTAAATCCACGGTCTATAAGTAAATCAAACGAGATAACATTTTTAATAAGTCTTGGAACATAAAAACAAGGTTCTAGTTCTAAGACCATGCCCGAGGGCAAACTAAGACAATATGTCCCTACAGCTTCAGCACCAACCATGGAGCTTTCGCCTACCCGCAGGTCCATATCTCCTTGTCTCAGCTTTTTACTTCTCTTGAATCCCTGCAAATGATTGCATATGTGATGACCACATCCGGTATCCAATACCCATGATTCATAAGAAGTAATAAGAGAATCTATCATAAAGATACATGTATCATTGGGCGAACCAATGTCCAGCTGATCTATGTCGAGTGAGTGCTCGCATGAATCCTTGCTACCACAGTCTGGGTAACAAATTTCTCCAAGTTCTTCCAGCCAGTCATCCTCCTGCATAGGGTCCACAACTGGTGACTCTAGCTGCTTTGGGTTCAACTCATCGCTAATGCACATGAGGATTTCGTGCAACCCTGCGACAGTCATTTCAAAATCACCGAGGACATACATTACTCTTTTCTGGTAATAGTCCGACAAGGAACCGAACAAGAGCATAACTAGCTCATGTGGTTTTGATTTTGACCCCAAGCTCTCATAGCAATCCAAGAGCCTTCTCATATCAATGAGATGATCGCTAATAGGCTGACTTTCTTTCATCTTGGCTGAAAGGATTTCCCTCATCAATAGCATACGACATATCCGTTCACTAAACTTGAACTTCTGCTCCAGTCCTTGAACAACTTCATAAGATGACTTCTCACGAAGATCGACCGTAAACTCGGATGATGCGGTGAAAATGATAATCGACATAACATCAGATTTGTCAGCCAGATACTGATAGTAAGTGTCATACTCACTATCCTGGGCATCTACCCTTGGTCGTTCTGGAGGCAATGTCTCAATGATGTGAAGCTTTCCTTGTGCATCCAAAACATTTTTCAGATGCATCTTCCAAACAGCAAAGTTTGGACCCGAAAGCTTCCACTTGCTAGTAATGAGACTTAGAGACTCTCTTGGTGAATAAAACGGAATAACAGATAAATAAGACATCTACAGAAAAAGAAAAGATAAAACCGATTCAGCATTGATTACATCTTCTAATAATTATTACCTTTTAAACAATAAATTATTAGACTAGGATCCATATTTTTCATTTCCCGATGCAAGGTTTGGGCACTTCCCACCGGGACAATGCTATTTCTGGTAGGTAAAAACTATACCAATCGTATCCTAACTGGACACGACTCCTAGATCCGCGGGACATCGGTTACAAGAACCGTGCATGTTTAGTCCCTCTAGTACATTTTGGGCCGGGACTCCTGATTATCACCAAAATAGATCGCACCACATAAGACAGCATGAATTCTGGCCGGGACTCCCGATTATCGCAGAACCTTTCATGCCCCTTCCCGCAATGGTTTGAACCCGGATGCCCAAGGTTTGGGCACTTCCGACACCCGAGTACCGTTTAACAACAAGGGTGTACCATTAGGTGGGTAGCACACTGATCTAAGATTTTTCTAAAAAGGATTTCCAAGTTTTTAACGAGAAAAACTTTAATGCCAGTTTTATTTTAAAACATCTATTTCAATAATTAACTATTATTAAAACCCTTGTTTTATTTCATCGTGTTAATCACAACCACGCATATATAAAATATGTAAAGAAATAAAACAACCACAAACAACTATGCCTTAGCCTTTCCCTTAACTAATGTCGGTTTCGTGAGCCACATGAAAAAACCCGACGGTCAAAACCTAAGTGGAAAAACACAACACACATGGCATGACATTCTGAAGCTCCCACTGGCTCCAGCATCCAATCCTGCTCCCTGCTCCTTGATTCTTGGTTCCTGTACCAGCTTCAAATTTATTCTAATAACACTATTCTATTCTATAATCTAAGACTAGAAATAATAAAAAAAAATACAAGATAATCAAAGGCACGCAGGCCCGCTAAATCTAATACTTTTATAAAAAAGAATAGGGGTTGTAAGTGGCACGTAGGCCTCCCCACACCATAATAATAAAACCAATCACAACCACAAGTGCAAAAAAAAAAAAAATTAAACAATCCACAAGGTCTAGGGCTCGGCTATGACATCCCAAACATATATTTAAACTAAAAACATACAAAACTGATTCTAATTATCATATCTCGACGAATTAACTTGACTTTAACAAACTGTTAAAATCACCTGGTTTAAAATGATAAAATTATTTGATTATTGTTATGCGTATAGAATTACTAAAATAATTAATTCCAACCAATACTTGATTAAAATTAATATTTTATATATAAGTTTTATAAAATAAAACTCATATAATATTTTTAGTTTTAATCCTGTTAGGTGTTACCCTAAACCCAAAAAACTAAAAATACAGTCTTGGACCTCAAAACTGGGCCAAACCGTGAAACCGTGGGCCGACCGCAAACTGGGCCGGTTTGGTTGGGCCGCAGGTACGAGCCACAGCTGGGCCGCCCCACACCGCCGGTTTCCCTGGCTGCCGACCACCTTAGCCGCCGACCAAGCTGGTGGCTGCGATTGGCCAGCCGAAGCCGACCATCGACGCCTGCTGCCGTCGTGGTCTATGCCGCACGTCCCCGCCGGTCACGGTGGTGAAACCGCCGCCGACCACCATCTTTACGCAAACAATAATAATATTAATAATATTTAAAATTTAAACCTTAAATCCTATCCTTTTATCATAACTAATTCTTGTTATCCATTTAAAAATCAAAACTTGATTATTAAAATACTTGGATAAACAAAAAGAAAAAGTCAAACCTTGGTAGAAGGAAAATATTCATCATGATAAAAAGGAATCCTACCTAGTTCCCTATGAGATTAGAAGTGGCTCTGATACCACTGAAGGGTTTTGTAGGGTATAAAAACACATTATCAAACATGCACAGCGGAAATTAAAAACCCCCTCCAGTGATCTCATCTAACTCATACAGGAACTAAAAAGGAAGAGGGTTAGAAAGTTATACCTTTATCAGATTAAAACTTTTCTTTAAACCTCTAGATAGCTGCAGGTTATCCACCGCTACTGCACCGCCTCGAACTGGCTGCTAGACCGCCTAAGGATTAAACCTCGGATCAAAACGTGACCCGTGTGTGTGTGTTCTTGCGCCGCCGTCGACCGCCGCCACCTGCGGCTTGCCTTGCGCCGCCGTCGAACTCTCGAAGAGAGAGAGAGAGACGGTCGAGATAGAGAGAGAGAGAGGATTAGGGTTAACTTTCAACTTGTAATTGACGTATGTAATTAATGAGGCTTAATGAGGTTTATATATAATAAACCCTTATTAGGCCCAAGCCCGTTTAATTAAAGCCCAGCTTTAATTAAACTATTAATCAATTACACAAATTACCCCTTGACCTTTCTAGTTAATTAATAACTATTAATTAACTGGTCCTGTTAATATTTAAACTAAACATTAACATCTCTCTTTTAATAATAATTAACTATTATTATTTTTCTCTTTCTCAATAATTAATTATTCTTTTCCACACAAAAAGTTATAATCCAAAAGGTTCTAATTGGGTGTGCAGCGGTGTGATCCTTTAGTGTCACATAGTATTGGATACGATGATACATGTTATCTATCTCTGCACATAATCCAACATTCCCAGCTTGGGTTGTTGAGCGGAGTTGGCTCCCCCGCGATATACGACTCCTGCTGACGGGATTGGCGCACCACAATATGTTAGAGTAGCATTGTGTGCTGTTTGTACGCATGATAGCCTGTTTATTGTTGCTTATGTGTAATTGGTGCTCACTAGCTAGTTGTAGCTAACGGTGCAAGATTTATCTTTTTCGCAGGTTGATGTTAGAGGCCTGGTGAGGCGGGACTACTGGTAGTATTTTTGTTGTAAATACCTTTTGGGGAACACGTTGTTGTACCTATGGATCCGGTGGTCGGAAACTAGTTGGTAACGCTTGTAGAATACGAACTTGGCTTAATTTTTGGTGTAATTAAATAGTCGAGTCAGTTAACGTTGTTTTTGTAAATGACGTTTATTTCCGCTGCACGCTTTTGATAATAGTTGTTTAAAAAGTTTAAATTAACTCTAATTTGAAGCTCGTTAGAGGTGGCGTTACAAGTAGGTATCAGAGCCTAAGTTTGAGGAATTGGGTACTCGTTGAAGTATTTAATCTCAAGCTCGGGCCCGACCATCGTTAAGTGTTCCTATCGGGGTAATTGGGGTTGAGTTGAGCGTTATGTGGCTATCCTATGTGATAGATTAAATGTAGTGATGATAACTGCCGAATAAATGGTGCACTAACTGTGGTCTACGTGTAAATAGTAAGTTGACTAGAAATGGCTGAGCGTAGAGCTACGACTGAAGAGGCTCTCAAACAGATGGAGGACGAGGACTCCAATATGCGTCGGGAAGCTGAGGACGAGGCTTCTCAGCACAATGTGGAGCCGCCAAGGCACGATCCAGATCAGGCGGCATATGTTAGATTGTTAGAAGAGGAGCTCCGACTGACGAGGGAGCTGTTACAAAATGCTTTGGCAGGAAAGAAGAAAGAGAAATGTTCCTACAAGAAGTTTATGTCTTGCGGGCCTAAGGTTTATGAGGGTAGTGATAATCCCTCGAATACAATTCGTTGGCTTCGCGAGACGGATCAGGTGTTTGAGTCTTGCGATTGTGAGCCTGAACTCCGTGTCAAATACGCTGTTCGAATGTTGAAAGGGCCTGCTCTGGATTGGTGGGATACAGTGAAAGATACATTGAGCCCGGAGGTAATCGCTGCTCTGACTTGGGGGTAGTTTTCTGAAAAGTTGAAAGCGAAGTACTGTACCGATTATGACTTGGAGAGAATGGAGAACGAGTTTAATAGTCTCCGTAAGGGGGACAAGCCAGTAGAAGACCTTATTCACGCTTTTACGGATAAGGTGAGATTTATACCGCATTTGGCGACTGACGAGAAGGCCAAGATGCGGAAGTTTGTAAAATGCAAAGTTATAAATTCAAACCCAAAATGGAAAATCCGTACGCAACAATACAATTCAGCCCAAAATGCAAACAAAATTTGCATTTTCAAAAGAAAATTAGAAAAGTATGAGAAGAGTGGTCTTGTTTGAAAGAAGATTAAAAATCTAAAAGATTGGTATAAATTTTTTGTTTAAATTCACAAAACTTAAACAGTTATGACAATTTAAAGTTTTAGGAGGTGTTTTTTTTAATAAACGTGGGTTGTTGGGGGTGATTTTCCATGTTTGCCCTATTATTAGTTAATTAAAACATAATAATTACAATAATGCCATCTTTAAATCTCATCTATTGATTTTGATGATCCAATTGTCCATATTGGTTCTGTAGGTTTTTAAAATAAACGTGGGTTATTGGTGGATTTTCTATGTTTGCCCTTTTATTAGTTAATTAATACATGAAAATTACAATAATGTCATCTTTAAATCTCATCTATTGATTTTGATGAATCAATTATCCATATTGCTTCTTAAGGTTTTTTGTTTAAGAGAGGTTCTTTATTGATGCATTCTCTCTCTCTCTCTCTCTCTCTCTCTCTCTCTATATATATATATATATATATATATATATATATATATATATATATATATATATATAGTAACATCCTCAAATGGGCCTAGTCGTATACGCCATTGGTATGTTTTGAATCCCAAATTTAATAATGAATATAAGAATTTATTTAATTAAATTAATATGAAGGTTATTGTAAAAATGATTAAAAACTGAAGTTATAAAAGTAATAATGAAAATAAATAAAATTAATTTAATAGTAAACGGTTTTGAATAAGAATTTCAAAAATATCCTCGTTAGTTGAAACGGACAAATGAGTGTAAAGTTGTAAGTTGAAAAGGGTAACAAAATGCCCATTATGAATAATATTAGACCTTAAGGTCGGTTCACCCTTTGCTTAAAATGTGTCTTGTATATGTGTAGATTGCTGAAGAGTTAGCTGCTTGGTGGGATTAGGGTTGCACACCGGGTAGTTTGTTATTAATTATGATAGATACAGACAATTACCTACCTGTTGTTATGGTTTATTATTTAATTATTAATCATGAATGAATACGTAACGTTGTTTTTTGACCTATGAGTTTTGGCCGTTTTGGCTGTCTAATTTTATGCATCTTGATTAGTTAAGTGTATCATTGCGAATGTTGTATAAAAATTAAATCTTAAATTTATCACGATAACACAATATTAAACTTCAAAACTCATAACCAACGACTTCCATACAATCTGGATTCAATCTAACCCTCTTTCAGGGTTAAGTTTATATATGTATCATGGTCCAGGTGTGGTGATCTAAAGTCATGGAATCTGTTAGGATTAATACTGGTGGTAGTTAGTGTTGGTTGATGCTTAATACAGGTGGTGATAATTTGTACAGGTGAAGGAAGTTTATGCAGGTTTGATCTGGTTGATACAGGCAGCGAGTTTTTAGGACTGGATAAGCTTTAATCGTTGAAGATAAAGTCAAACAACTAAACATTAATCTTTTGATTCTGGAGTGATAGTTATGAGAAGATAAGCTATGTGTCTATCCATAACTAAATGATCTCGATAAACATCTATTAATTCGCTAGTTTGTTGTGTTTGTTAGTAATATATATATAGATGTTAATTCTGGTAGAAAAGAGTAGACGAAGCCTCAAGGTTAAACCCTTGCAACTGAGATAGAGTTGTACACATGTTGATTCATTCTGAAAAGTTGAAAGCGAAGTACTGTACCGATTATGACTTGGAGAGAATGGAGAACGAGTTTAACAGTCTCCGTAAGGGGGACAAGCCAGTAGAAGACCTTATCTACGCTTTTACGGATAAGGTGAGATTTATACCGCATTTGGCGACTGACGAGAAGGCCAAGATGCGGAAGTTTGTGAACATGTTGCCACTTGATTATCGCGCTCACGTGAGAGTTGCGGCTACCATGGATCGGGCATTTGAGATAGCCCGACAGGTTGATGAAGATAGACGCCAGGGTAAAGGGGATCACGCTGCTGAGGGTCACAAAAGGAAGTTCCAGCAGTTTGTAAAGTCTGGTACTTCAAAAGGGCAGTCGTCGACTGGTGGAAAGCCTGATTCTTCGAAAAAGGCTAAGTTTGAGGGTCTGTGGTGCTCCCAGTGCCGTACCTACCATAGCGGTGATTGTTGAAAGGCCACTACCCGTTGTTTTAGGTGTGGTAAAAAAGGGCACTCAGTGAATGAGTGCGAGTTCAAAGAAAATGTCTGCTATAAGTGCCACAAGCCAGGGCACCAGATTACAGATTGTCGATCAAAGACAGACGCTGGAGCTGGAGGATCTGCCTCAGGGCAGAAGAAAGATAACGCTCCCCGTGCTAAAGGGCGGGCGTTTCAGATGACGAAAGAAGAGGCAAAGGGTGCTGGGGACGTGATTACTGGTACTTTTCTTATAAATTCTACCCCAGCAAGTGTATTGTTTAATTCTGGGGCTACATATTCTTTTGTGTCTGTATCTTTCTGTGATAAACTGCAAATGCATGTATCTATGTTGTCTGAGCCTATAAGAGTAGAAACTGATAGTGGTAAAGTAGTTCCAGTTGTAGATAATGTCCCTCAAGCGGTTATTGATATTGACGGGAGTAGTTTTCCTGTTTCTCTTCTTTTAATGCGGATTGCGGGATTCGACGTTGTGATTGGGATGGATTGGCTTAGGAAGCTGAACGCTGAGATTTTCTGTTCCAAGAAGTTGATCAAAGTTCCTTTATCTGACGGGTCATATGTTGTGGCTCGTGGCGAAAGGCGAAAGTCGAAGCAGTTATGAATTGGGGAGTTCTTCGAACTCCTTCTGAAGTTAGAAGTTTTCTCGGCTTAGCTGGTTACTATCGGCAGTTTATCTGCGACTTTTCTAAACTTGCGGGTCCTTTAACTAAGCTAACTCGCAAAGACGTTGCATTTGTTTAGACGGAAGCTCAAGAACAAGCGTTTCAGTCTTTGAAACGGTACTGTGCGAAGCTCCAATACTTTCCTTGCCAGAGGGATCTGAAGACTTTGTTGTTTACTGTGATGCTTCGTATTCTGGATTGGGGTGTGTAATGATGCAACGAGATAAAGTGATTGCCTACGCTTCAAGGATATTGAAACCTCGTGAAGGCAACTACCCGGCTCATGATCTTGAGTTGGCAGTGGTGGTATTCGCCTTGAAGTTGTGGAGACACTATCTCTATGGCACCAAATGTGTGGTCTGTACGGATCACAAGAGCCTGCAATATGTGTTCACGCAGAAAGAGCTCAACATGAGACAACGCATATGGCTAGAGTTGAAAAAAGACTATGATTGTGAAATTCGCTACCATCCTGGTAAGGCCAACGTGGTGGCGGATGCATTGAGTCACAAGAGTTCTATAGCAGATGCTAGATTTATGAAGCTTACTGTGATTCCTGATATCGTTGCCCAATTGAAGGAAGCACAGCAAGTGGCGTTGCAGGATGATAACCTGAAATCAGAAACGATGAAAAAGCTAAAAGATCAACTTGTTGATGATACTCGCGGACTTAAGACTTTTCAGTCTCGCGTATAGGTGCCGCTTCATGGTGATATTCGTGAGCTGATACTGCAGGAAGCTCACAAATCTAGGCTTTCGGTTCTGAAGGGTTTTGTAGGGTATAAAAACATATCAGAAAACATGCATAGCGGAAATCAAACCCCCCTCCAGTGATCTCATCTAACTCATACAGGAACTAAAAAGAAGAGGGTTAGAAAGTTATACCTTTAGGGATTAAAACTTTTCTTTGACCTCTAGACAGTTGCAGGCTATCCACCGCTACTGCACCGCCTCGAACTGGCTGCTAGACCGCCTAAGGATTAAACCTCGGATCAAACCGTGACCCGTGTGTATGTGAGTCCTTGCGCCGCCGTTGACCACCGCCACCTGCGGCTTGCCTTGCGCAGCCATCGACCTCTCGAAGAGAGAGAGAGAGAGATCGGCCGAGAAGGGTAGAGAGAGAGAGAGTGTTAGGGTTTTTCTCTTAAGGCTTGTAATTGACTTATATGATTAAAGAGCTTAATAAGGTTTATATATAATAAACCCTTATTAGGCCTAAGCCCGTTTAATTAAAGCCCAGCTTTAATTAAACTATTAATCAATTACACAAATTACCCCTTGACCTTTCTAGTTAATTAATAACTATTAATTAACTGGTCCCGTTAATATTTAAACTAAACATTAACATCTCTCTTTTAATAATAATTAACTATTATTATTTTTCTCTTTCTCAATAATTAATTAAACTAATTAATTATTCTTTTCCACACAAATAGTAATAATCCAAAAGGTTCTAATTGAGTGTGAGGCGGTGTGATCCTTTAGTGTCACATAGCATTGGATACGATGATACATGTTATCTATCTCTGCACATAATCCAACAGACTCCCACTTGTGCAAGATAAGTAACACTTCTTGTACATCGTTGGCCTAAGGAGGTCCCTAGCCAGACACTTAGGTTAACCAGACTATGAGATCTCTTATATCTAGAGATATAATCCACATCTTGGATTATCTAGGCTTTTCCTTTTGCATCACGATATTTCGTAATGTGAGTATTTGACATGGAGCAGGCATCTCATCTAATACTCAGATTTTCTCGACTCTGATTTCGACACTCTGCAGTTACGGTTTTCCCGAATGAATAACTATCATTCTAACCGAGCGTGGCCACGCATTTTCAGTAGTCTTAATCGTCGAGGATCTCAGAAAATATCTCTCCTAAAAAGGAGGTGCAAATTCCATCTTGACTATTTGCATTTTGAGCACATGGCTTCCGTTGTACCTAGACAAGCCCTTATGATTACCCTGTTACGGCGTGACGTTAGAACATGCTAAATTACATAAATTACCACGCCCCAAACCAAATATCTCAGGTCTAAGGACAACCTATCAAGTTTACTTATGTTAACGCTCCATGAAGTAAACTCGATGCGGATCACCCCAATATTTATCCCCTGATAAATATCTATGAATATTTGGTCACAACCTTGTGCTTTTATTCATACCCGAATAAATCATCAAATATTCATAATAGCGTTACCTCCCTAATGTAGCTCCCACTACATTAAGTAGCTACGGGCATTTAGACATTTCATAACTTGACTTGTCAAGGATAGGTTAAACATGCTAAAAATGGATAACTACGAAACATTATGCAAATACCTCCTATTTCAATCCCATGAAATGTATATACATAATAAAAGGTTTCAAGTTACATCCATAGTAATAATTAAAAACACGAACTAGCTGCTATGTTCCAAGTACTACATTCCTATAGAACTCGCATGCCTCTCATGCTTAGCCCTAGCTAGCGGCTTCGTCAACGGGTCAGCAACGTTGTCGTCCGTCGGTATCTTTTTCAATCTAATATCATCTCTTCCAATGATCTCTCGGATGAGATGATATTTCCTGAGTACGTGCCTTGTCCGCTGATGATCTCTAGGCTCTTTAGCTTGCGCTACAGCCCCTGAGTTGTCACAGAATATATCGATCGGTCTAGAGATACTGGCAACAACTCTATGATCCGAGATAAAATTCTTCAGCCAGACAGCTTCCTTTGCCGCATCACTTGCCGCAATATACTCTGCCTCTGTAGTGGAATCTGATATTGTATCTTGCTTCTGACACTTCCAAGATATGGCTCCTTCGTTTAGGGTAAAGACAAATCCTGACTGCGACCTAAAGTCGTCTCTGTCGGTCTGGAAACTAGCATCAATGTAACTAGTTACACTGAGCTCATCCATCGAACCTCCATATACTAGGAATATGTCTTTCGTATTTCTCAGATACTTGAGAATATTCTTAACGGCTACCCAATGAGTTTCACCAGGATTTTGCTGATATCTACTCGTGAAACTGATAGAATAGGCAACATCATGTCTAGTACATAGCATGGCATACATATTCGAACCAACTGCCGAGGCATATGGTATCAATTTCATCTTGTCCTGATCTTGACTAGACACAGGACACTGAGCCTTGCTCAAAATCGCGCCAGATTGCATAGGAATAAATCCTTTCTTTGATCCATCCATCTTGAATCTTTTCACGACTTTGTCAATATAAGTACTTTGACTAAGTCCGATAAGCCGCTTAGATCTATTCCTATAGATCTTTATACCCAGTATATAAGCAGCTTCTCCCAAGTCTTTCATCTGGAAACATTTACCTAACGAGGATTTTACTCCTTGTAATACTGGTATATTGTTTCCTATTAACAGTATGTCGTCTACATACAAGACTAGGAAGGTTACCGCACTCCCACTGAATTTGGTGTAAACACACGACTCGAACTCACTTTTGGTAAAACCAAACTCTTTGATGCGCTCATCAAAGTGTAAGTTCCAGCTCCTAGATGCTTGCTTTAGTCCATAAATGGATTTAAGCAACTTGCATACTTTATTAGGGTTCTTTGGATCCGCAAAACCATCCGGTTGTATCATATATACATCCTCTGTCAGTTTCCCGTTAAGGAAAGCGGTTTTGACATCCATCTGCAATATCTCATAGTCAAAATATGCTGATATGGCCTTTAGAATCCTAATAGTCTTAAGCATTGCTACTGGGGAAAAGTTTCATCATAGTCAACGCCATGAGTTTGCGTGAAACCTTTTGTCACTAGCCTTGCTTTAAAAGTATGCACCTTTCCATCCATGTCTGTCTTCTTTTTGAAGACCCATTTGCAGCCAACAACTTTACTGTGTTGAGGCAAATCCACTAACTCCCAAACTTGGTTGTCATACATGGATTGCATCTCTGCCTTCATGGCTTGTAGCCATTTCTCAGATTCCAAACCTGAGGCAGCGTCTTGGTAGGTAATGGGTTCTAAAAGATCCCCTTCGTCTTGAGCAACTAGGAATCCCAGATACCTATCTGGCTCAATACGAGGCCTACTAGACCTGCGAAGGTCTTGTGTTTGCACCTCTTCCTCAACCACAGACTCGGGTTGAGGTTCAACAATTCTCTGTTGAACTACAGGTTCAATTATCGGTGGTGGTGTAATCTCCTCCTCTTCAATTTCTTGAAGCTCTATTTCTTTTCTTGGAGTCTCTGAGTTTAGAAACTTCTCTTCCAAAAATACCCCTTTACGAGCAAAAAAAACTTTGTTCTCTTCTGGGTTGTAGAAATAGTATCCCATGGTTTCCTTGTGATAGCCCACGAAGATACACTTATCTGATTTGGGATTGAGTTTATCCGTGAATGTTATCTTAACATACACCTCACATCCCCAAACCTTGAGAAAAGACATTTTGGGCTTTTTCCCCGTCCATATCTCGAACGATGTCTTTTCAACCGATTTGGTTGGAACCCGGTTCAGCATGAACGCTGCTGTCTCGAGTGCGTGTCCCCAAAATGACAATGGTAGTGAACTTCGACTCATCATTGATCGTTCCATATCAAGCAGTGTACGATTCCACCTTTCTGATACACCATTCATCTGAGGTGTATACGGAGGTGTGAGTTGTGAAACAATCCCACATTCCTTCAAATGATCGTCGAATTCCTGACTCAGATACTCGCCACCTCGATCCGACCGAAGCGATTTTATCTTCTTGTCCAGCTGAGTTTGTACCTCATTCTGAAACTGCTTGAACTTGTCAAAACTTTCAGATTTAAGTCTCATGAGGTAGACATAACCGAACCTACTGAAGTCGTCAGTAAAGGTTATGAAATACCGGTATCCTCCTCTAGCCTCCGGAGTAAAGGGTCCGCACACATCTGTGTGTATAATCCCTAATAACTCGCTGGCCCTTTCATTCTCACTGTTGAAAGGCTCCTTTGTCATTTTACCAAACAAACAAGATTAGCAAACATTATATGACTTCAGGTCAAATGATTCTAGAATTCCGTCATCTCGGAGCTTCTCTATGCGTTTCTCGTTTATGTGTCCTAAACGACAATGCCAGAGGTAAGTTTGATTCAAGTTACTCTTGGATCTCTTACTTATATGATAGATGTCATTGTTATCTAGATTTAGCGTATATAGACCATTTTCTGGAGTAGCTTTAAAATAGAAAATATCGTTTTTGAAACAAGAAATAGACTTTTCATTTAAAACATAAGTAAATCCACGGTCTATAAGTAAATCAAACGAGATAACATTTTTAATAAGTCTTGGAACATAATAACAAGGTTCTAGTTCTAAGACCATGCCCAAGGGCAAACTAAGACAATATGTCCCTACAGCATCGGCACCAACCATGGAGCCTTCGCCTACCCGCAGGTCCATATCTCCTTGTCTCAGATTCTTACTTCTCTTGAATCCCTGCAAATGATTGCATATGTGATGACCACATCCGGTATCCAATACCCATGATTCATAAGAAATAACAAGAAAATCTATCATAAAGATACATGTATCATTGGGCGAACCAATGTCCAGCTGATCTATGTCGAGTGAGTGCTCGCATGAATCCTTGCTACCACAGTCTGGGCAACAAATTTCTCCAAGTTCTTCCAGCCAGTCATCCTCCTGCATAGGGTCCACAACTGGTGACTCTAGCTGCTTCGGGTTCAACTCGTCGCTAATGCACATGAGGATTTCGTGCAACCCTGCGACAGTCATCTCAAAATCTCCGAGGACATACATTACTCTTTTCTGGTAATAGTCCGACAAGGAACCGAACAAGAGCATAACTAGCTCATGTGGTTTTGATTTTGACCCCAAGCTTTCATAGCAATCCAAGAGCCTTCTCATATTAATGAGATGATCGCTAATAGGCTGACTTTCTTTCATCTTGGCTGAAAGAATTTCTCTCATCAGTAGCATACGACATATCCGTTCACTAAACTTGAACTTTTTGCTCCAATCTTTGAACAACCTCATAAGACGACTTCTCACGGAGATCATCCGTAAACTCGGATGATGCTGTGAGAATGAGAATCGACATAACGTCAGACTCATCATCCAGATACTGATAGTAAGTGTCATACTCACTATCCTAGGCATCTACTCCTGGTCGCTCTGGAGGCAATGTCTCAATGATGTGAAGCTTCCCCTGTGCATCCAAAATATTTTTCAGATGCAACTTCCAAACAGCAAAGTTTGGACTTAAAAGCTTCACTTGCCGGTGATGAGACTTAGAGACTCTCTTGGTGAATAAAACGGAATAACAGATATAATAGACATCTACAGAAAAAGAAAAAAGATAAAACCGATTCAGTATTGATTATACCTTCTAATAATTATTACCTTTTAACAAAAATTATTAGACTAGGATCCATATTTCACATTTCCCAATGCAAGGTTTGGGCACTTCCCACCGGGACAATGCTATTTCTGGTAGGTAAGAAATATACCAATTGTATCCTAACTGGACACGACTCCTAGATCCGCGGGACATCGGTTACGAGAACCGTGCATGTTTAGTCCCTCTAGTGCATTTTGGGCCGGGACTCCCGATTATCACCAAAATAGATCGCACCACCTAAGGCAGCATGAATTCTGGCCGGGACTCCCGATTATCGCAGAATCTTTCATGCCCCTTCCCGCAATGGTTTGAACCCGGATGCCCAAGGTTTGGGTACTTCCGACACCCGAGTACCGTTTAACAGCAACGGTGTACCATTAGGTGGGTAGCACACTGATCTAAGATTTTTCTAAAAAGGATTTCCAAGTTTTTAACGTGAAAAACTTTAATGCCAGTTTTCTTTTTAAAAACATCTGTTTAATAATTAACTATTATTAAAACCCTTGTTTTATTTCATCGTGTTAATCACAACCACGCATATATATAATATGTAAAAAAATAAAACAACCACAAACAACTATGCATTAGCCTTGCCCTTAACTAATGTCGGTTTCGTGAGCCACACGAAAAACACGACGGTCAAAACCTAAGTGGAAAAACAACACACATGGCATGGCATTCTGAAGCTCCCACTGGCTCCAGCATCCAATCCTGCTTCCTGCTCCTTGGTTCTTGAATCAGCTTCAAAAATAATATTCTAATAATACTATTCTATTCTATAATTTAAAACTAGAAATAATAAAAATTACAAGATAATCAAAGGCCTGCGGGCCCGCTAATTCTAGTACTTTTACATATCAGAATAGGGGTTGTAAGTGGCACGTAGACATCCCCACACCATAGAATAAATAAAACCAAAACACAACCACAAGTTCAGTAAATTAAACAATCCACAAGGTCCAGGGCTCGGCTATGACATCCCAAACATGTATTTAAACTGAATACATACAAAACTGATTCTAATTATCATATCTCGACGAATTAACTTGACTTTAACAAACTGTTAAAATCACCTGGTTTAGAATAATAAAATTATTTAATTATTGTTATGCGTATAGAATTACTAAAATAATTAATTCTAACCAATACTTGATTAAAATTAATATTTTATATATAAATTTTATTAAATAAAACTCATAATATTTTTAGTTTTAATCCTGTTAGGTGTTACCCTAAACCCAAAAAACTAAAAATACAGTCTTTGACCTCAAAACTGGGCCAAAAGATATAAACTGGTGGACCAACCACATCTGGGCCGGTTGAACCTGGGCCGCAGGTACAGGCCGCAGCAGGGACGCCCCACGTCGCACCTCCACCACGGCCAGCCGCTAGCCGCCGAGGGTAGCCGCTGCTGCCGAGACCTGGACGCCGACCACCTTACGCTACCGACCAACTGGTGGTTGCGATTGACCAGTTGACGCCGACCAGCCAGCCGAGGCCAGCTATCGACGCCGCTGCCGTCGTGGTATAAAAACATATCAGAAAACATGCACAACGGAAATCAAAACCCCCTCCAGTGATCTCATCTAACTCATACAGGAACTAAAAAGAAGAGGGTTAGAAAGTTATACCTTTAGGGATTAAAACTTTTCTTTGACCTCTAAACAGCTGCAGGCTATCCACCGCTACTGCACCGCCTCGAACTGGCTGCTAGACCGCCTAAGGATTAAACCTCGGATCAAACCGTGACCCGTGTGTGTGTGAGTCCTTGCGCCGCCGTCGACCACCGCCACCTGCGGCTTGCCTTGCGCAGTCGTCGACCTCTCGAAGAGAGAGAGAGAGAGATCGGCCGAGTAGGGTAGAGAGAGAGTGTTAGGGTTTTTCTCTTAAGGCTTGTAATTGACTTATATGATTAAAGAGCTTAATAAGGTTTATATATAATAAACCCTTATTAGGCCTAAGCCCGTTTAATTAAAGTCCAGCTTTAATTAAACTATTAATCAATTACACAAATTACCCCTTGACCTTTCTAGTTAATTAATAACTATTAATTAACTGGTCCCGTTAATATTTAAACTAAACATTAACATCTCTTTTTTAATAATAATTAACTATTATTATTTTTCTCTTTCCCAATAATTAATTAAACTAATTAATTATTCTTTTCCACACAAATAGTTATAATCCAAAAAGGTTCTAATTGGGTGTGCAGCGGTGTGATCCTTTAGTGTCACATAGCATTGGATACGATGATACATGTGATCTATCTTTGCACATAATCCAACAGGTTCATCCGGGCAGCAGGAAGATGTACCATGACTTAAAGGCATTGTATTGGTGGCCTACTTTGAAACGAGACATTGCTTCCTTTGTGGAGAAATGTTAGATTTGCGCGCAAGTTAAGACAGAACATCAGAAGCCTTATGGCAGTCTGCAGCAACTTAAGATCCTTGAGTGGAAATGGGATCACATCACGATGGACTTTGTGATAAAGTTGCCAAAGACCCTTAGGGGTCATGATGCTATTTGGGTCATTGTCGACCGGTTGACCAAGAGCGCTCATTTTCTAGCTATCAGCGAGTCTACTCCGCTGGAAAAGTTAGCAAAGTTGTATGTAGATGAATTTGTGTCACGACATGGTTTGCCATGTTCAATTGTGTCTGATCGTGATGCGAGATTTGCTTCACACTTCTGGCAAAGTTTACAGCATGAACTTGGTACACGTGTTCATCTGAGCATGGCGTATCATCCGCAGACAGATGGCCAGTCAGAGAGAACGATTCAGACGTTGGAGGACATGCTTCGCATATGTGTTCTCGAATTTTGTGGTGCGTGGGATTCTCACTTGCCGTTGGTCGAGTTTGCTTATAATAACTCATACCACTCCAGTATTGGGATGCCACCTTATGAAATGTTGTATGGGAGGTGTTGTCGTACTCCCACATGTTGGTTAGAACCGGTGAAAAGCAGTTTGCCGGACCTGAGATTTTTCAGATTACGGCAGATAAAGTGAAGTTTGTGCGGGAAAAGCTTAAAGCAGCCCGTGACAGACAGAAAATATATGCTGACCCTAAACGCAGACCAGTTGCATTCCAGGAGGGCGATCGGGTGTTCCTGAAAGTTTCTCCCTGGAAAGGCGTGATTCGTTTTGGTAGAAAGGGCAAGTTGAGTCCATGTTACATTGGTCCATTTCGGATCATTCGCGTGGTTAATGATCAGACTATTACGCTAGAGTTTCCTCCAGAGCTATCTGGAATTCATAACACGTTCAACGTGTGTTATCTGCGTAAGTGTAAGGTGAAGGACAACCAGATTCTGCCTCTACATGAATTGAAGGTTGACGCTTCAAAGCGCCTAGTTGAAGAACCTGTTGATATACTTGGTTCTAAAACCAAGAAGTTGCGCAGAAAGATGATCCAACTGGTGTTAGTCAAATGGAAGCATAACCTGGGTTCGAATATGATCTGGGAAACGGAAGACGACATGAAAGCTCGATACCCTCACTTGTTTATAGACGATCAGATTCCGAGGACGGAATCTTCTTAAGGGGGTAGATTTGTAACACCCCAAAATGGGGCTTAGTTGTAAATAGTTGTACATGTAGCTTTAATAGTTGTACGTTGACTTTAACTGGTGTTTTGTTGCTAATTGTAGTATACATATTGTTAAATGGTGTTCTGTATGTTAATTGGTGTTTTAAACATGAATTGGTGCTAATTGGTGTTAAATGGTGTTAACTGGTGTTAAATGTGGATTAAAAATGTCGTGTTATGAAAAGTGTCATAAGTTGACCAGATAGATAAATAGTTGAACGGTTTTGGATAATGGTTCCAAATATATCTCCGTTAGTTGAAACGGATAACCCTAAGTTGTGTTTTAAGTTGAATAGGAGAACGAAATACCCGCGTGGGGTATTAGTCATTAAGTTGGTCTCTTCCTTTTTGTTTGTGTATATCAGGAACAAAACATACACACACACACACACTACATACACATACTTGCATACGTACATACACAAACACATATAAACCCTTGTTGATTTCAAGAAGAGAACCAAGTTAGATCAAGTTTAGAAACTAGATTCGGTTGTAGATCAATCCCTGTAGCTTATGTTCATCATCTTCAAGTAAGTAATTGATTTAAAAACCTAGTCTTGGTGTTCATAAGGGTGTAATGTCAAATTGAAGATTTAATTGTGTTAAAGTGTTGTTTTGATTCAAGAAATCGTGAAATAGATGTGTGTTGATGTTAGAAATGTAGTATAAACACTTGAATATGGATTCAAGATGATTTTTGAGTCAAAAACGTGTAAAACAGCTGCTGTGTTCTAACAGAGCATGAGCTTACTGTAACAGTAGTCCATGCGGTCGCATGAGAAAAGCCATGCGGTCGCAAGGATATTTGGAAGTCTCTGCGGTCGTAGGCAATGGGTCTTACGGCCGGATGGAGTTGGTGACATGGTTTACCACCTACGGGTGACGAAATGAAGCCTATGGGCGTAGGTACATAACCTACGGCCGCAGGAACCTTAAGAACAATCCTTACGACCGTAGGGATAATCCCTTGCGGCCGTAGGAGTGAGTTTTGGGGCAGGGCACTTGCGGTCGCATGGGTTATGCCTTGCGGTCGCATGGGGTATGCCTTGCGGTCGCATAACGGTGCCTTGCGATCGCATGTTGTACTGTTGTGTTGACAGCTTTGTAGTCTTGTGTTTTAAGCCTTGTTAAATGTCGTTGTTTGGTGTCTAAGCCTGAACCTAATATGTTAGGTGATTCGGGCGATTCTTGGGATTCTCGATTCCATTTCTGCCTCTTGTAAACTCGAGGTGAGTACCGGTTTCCCATGAGTCTCAGTAGGTAAGTTATCTATTGTACATGTTGACACGTGATTAGTGTACTGCTACGTAAGACTATCTGTTGTACATATTGACACGTGATTGGTGTATTGCTACGAAAGACATGAGGTATGCTATGATAGAGTTGTATACGCATGCTTAATATTGATATGAAAGATATTGTTGTGATTATATGCGCGCATGAACTGGATCCTTATTGGATCAGCTATTTGTTTATGATGTTATGTCCGGACACTGAACTGGTGAAAAATGGAGGTCAGTCAGGTAGACGGGTGTTAGTATCTGGCTGGGTTCCCAGGGTCCTTAGAGACTACGAATTGGGGAACTAACGGTACTCAGGAGTATACGCCTGGGTGTGGCTCTGCAGGCCGCCGTTCCTCTATGGAACTGGGTTCTTCGCTTCGGCTGGAACCAACATGATAGATAGACTGGTGCAAACGGTTGAGGCTGGTTCCCCAGCTTGGGTTGTTGAGCGGAGTTGGCTCCCCCGCGATATACGACTCCTGCTGACGGGATTGGCGCACCACAATATGTTAGAGTAGCCTTGTGTGCTGTTTGTACGCATGATAGCCTGCTTATTGTTTCTTATGTGTAATTGGTGCTCACTAGCTAGTTGTAGCTAACGGTGCAAGATTTATCTTTTTCGCAGGTTGATGTTAGAGGCCTGGTGAGGCGGGACTGCTGGTAGTATTTTTGTTGTTAATACCTTTTGGGGAACACGTTGTTGTACATATGGATCCGGTGGTCGGAAACTAGTTGGTAACGGTTGTAGAATACGAACTTGGCTTAATTTTTGGTGTAATTAAATAGCCGAATCAGTTAACGTTGTTTTTGTAAATGGCGTTTATTTCCGCTGCACGCTTTTGATAATAGTTGTTTAAAAAGTTTAAATTAACTCTAATTTTAAGCTCGTTAGAGGTGGCGTTACAAGTAGGTATCAGAGCCTAAGTTTAAGGAATTGGGTACTCGTTGAAGTATTCAATCTCAAGCTCGGGTCCGACCATCGTTAAGTGTTCCTATCGGGGTATTGGGGTTGAGTTGAGCGTTATGTGGCTGTCCTATGTGATAGATTAAATGTAATGATAATAATTGTCGAATAAATGGTGTACTAACTGTGGTCTACGTGTAAATAGTAAGTTGACTAGAAATGGCTGAGCGTAGAGCTACGACTGAAGAGGCTCTCAAACAGATGGAGGACGAGGCCTCCAGTATGCGTCGGGAAGCTGAGGACGAGGCTTCTCAGCATAATGTGGAGCCGCCAAGGCACGATCCAGATCAGGCGGCATATGTTAGATTGTTAGAAGAGGAGCTCCGACTGACGAGGGAGCTGTTACAAAATGCTTTGGCAGGAAAGAAGCAAGAGAAATGTTCATACAAGAAGTTTATGTCTTACGGGCCTAAGGTTTATGAGGGTAGTGATAATCCCTCGAATACAATTCGTTGGCTTCGCGAGACGGATCAGGTGTTTGAATCTTGCGATTGTGAACCTGAACTCCGTGTCAAATACGTTGTTCGAATGTTGAAAGGGCCTGCTCTGGATTGGTGGGATACAGTGAAAGATACATTGAGCCCGGAGGTAATCGCTGCTCTGACTTGGGGGTGATTTTCCATGTTTGCCCTATTATTAGTTAATTAAAACATAATAATTACAATAATGCCATCTTTAAATCTCATCTATTGATTTTGTTGATCCAATTGTCCACATTGGTTATATAGGTTTTTAAAATAAACGTGGGTTATTGGGGGATTTTCTATGTTTGCCCTTTTATTAGTTAATTAATACATGATAATTACAATAATGTCATCTTTAAATCTCATCTATTGATTTTGATGATCCAATTATCCATATTGCATATTTAGGTTATTTGTTTAAGGGAGGTTCTTTATTGATGCATTCTCTCTCTCTCTCTCTCTCTCTCTCTCTCTCTATATATATATATATATATAGTAACATCCTCAAATGGGCCTAGTCGTATACGCCATTGGTATGTTTTGAATCCCAAATTTAATAATGAATATAAGAATTTATTTAATTAAATCAATATGAAGGTTCTTGTAAAAATGATTAAAAACTGAAGTTATAAAAGTAATAATGAAAATAAATAAAATTAATTTAATAGTAAACGGTTTTGAATAAGAATTTCAAAAATATCCCCGTTAGTTGAAACGGACAAATGAGTGTTAAGTTGTAAGTTGAAAAGGGTAACAAAATACCCATTATGAATAATATTAGACCTTAAGGTCGGTTCACCCTTTGCTTAAAATGTGTCTTGTATATGTGTAGATTGCTGAAGAGTTAGCTGCTTGGTGGGATTAGGGTTGCACACCGGGTAGTTTGTTATTAATTATGATAGATACAGACAATTACCTACCTGTTGTTATGGTTTATTATTTAATTATGAATCATGAATGAATACATAACGTTGTTTTTTGACCTATGCGTTTTGGCCGTTTTGGCTGTCTAATTTTATGCATCTTGATTAGTTAAGTGTATCATTGCGAATGTTGTATAAAAAGTAAATCTTAAATTTATCACGATAACATAATATTAAACTTCAAAACTCATAACCAACGACTTCCATACAATCTGGATTCAATCTAACCCTCTTTCAGGGTTAAGTTTATATATGTATCATGGTCCAGGTGTGGTGATCTAAAGTCATGGAATCTGTTAGGATTAATACTGGTGGTAGTTAGTGTTGGTTGATGCTTAATACAGGTGGTGATAATTTGTACAGGTGAAGGAAGTTTATGCATGTTTGATCTGGTTGATACAGGCAGCGAGTTTTGAGGACTGGATAAGCTTTAATCGTTGAAGATCAAGTCAAACAACTAAACATTAATCTTTTGATTCTGTAGTGATAATTATGAGAAGATAAGCTATGTGTCTATCCATAACTAAATGATCTCGATAAACATCTATTAATTCGCTAGTTTGTTGTGTTTGTTAGTAATATATATATATAGATGTTAATTCTGGTAGAAAAGAGTAGACGAAGCCTCAAGGTTAAACCCTTGCAACTGAGATAGAGTTGTACGCATGTTGATTCATTCTGAATTAATATATTGGGGCTTCTGATTGTTGATTATTTTTGCTTTACATGATCTATGTTCTTGATAATTCAAATAGTTATTCCGCAAACTTATTTGTTTATATCTTGGATTGATAAATTAGTTTTTGATTCGATCCTGACAAGTGGTATCAAAGCTACTTGGTAGCTTTCGATCCAAGATCATCAAGAATTAATCAAAGAAAAGGTTCTTGTGTGATCTAAGTCATCATGAGTGATATGGCTGAAGGAGTGTTGGTAACAAAAGTACCAATGTTGAAACCAAACGATTTCAACATGTGGAAGATACGGATCAAACAATATATCCTGCTTACAGATTACTTGATATGGGATATAATTGAGAATGGTCCTAAAGGAACACAAAATTTTGATGCTGATGGAAACAAATTGCCAAGAGATCCACCAGCAAATAATTTGGAAAGAAAAGAAAGACAATGTGAGATGAAAGCATTAAGTACTCTGTTACTTGCCATTCCTAATGAATATTAACATCAATTCAATAGATGTTTGGATGCTATGGAACTCCGGAAGGCTTTAGAAAAACAATTCTCTGGAACTAAGAGTACCAAGAGAAATCAAAGATTCATACCGAAACAACAATATGAAAATTTCAGTGCTGGTAAGGAAGAAACAATGACACAAATATTCGACAGGTTCAATAAACTGGTTGGAGAATTGGCAACTGCAAGGGTCAAGATTGATCAAGATGATGTCAACAGAAAGTTTCCAAGGTCACTAGGGGAAGAATGGACTATGTATATAGTTGCATCTGGGCAAAGTGATGACTTAGAAGGAAAAGAACTAGATGATCTTTACAATGACCTTAGGGTATTTGAAGCAGAAGTTGAGGCAAAAAGGAAACCATCAAGTTTTTCACAGATTGCAGCATTTTCTCATCCATTTGAGAAAACACAAATGCCTCTCAAGCCACAAGAGTGAATGTAACGAGTGATGATGTTTTAGAATCATTCTTTTCAAGTCATGCTAAATCATCATTGGTGAATGATGACTTAGAACAGGTTCATCCAGATGATTTAGAAGATATGGACATCAAATGGCAGATGGCTATGCTTACATTGAGAGCAAAGAGATTCATTTAGAGAACTGGAAGGAAAGATTTTGGTCTCAAAAGAGATGACAAGGCTGGATTTGACAAAAGCAAAGTTGAATGCTACAAGTGTCACAAACTTGGACACTTTGCAAGGGAATGCAGAGGAGAAAGATGGCAAGAAAACACAAAGGATTCTTCAACGATCAGAAGCAATCAGAGCAACAACTCCACAGTCCTGGTATCACAAGGAGATGTGCATTTTGATTGGAGTAAACATGTTGAATTTGTTGTTTCAAACCAAGCATTAATGGTATAAACCTCAACAAAGACAGATGACATGCCAAAAGATGTCAAACTTAAACTTTGCACTGAAGAATGTATTCAAACTATTAAAAAGTACAGGGATCACAACAAAGTTGTTTGTGAAACTCTGTCAAAATATGAGGAAAGAAGCAGAGAAACAAGTTTAATCATTGCTAGTTTTGAACAACAGGTGAAAGCATATATTAGTAATGAAAAACAGTATCGAGAGGATATTGTTCAACTAAAAAGGGCAAATGAAAAACTTGTTTGTGAACTAGAAGAGACTAAAAATAAACTTGAAATTGAGAAACAAAGATCTGAAAAGGTTAAACTTGATATAAGCAAGTTTCAGCATGCTTCTAAAAAAGTTGAAAACATTATTTAGTGTCAAATCCATGATAAGTTGAAATCTGGAATATGATTTAATCAAGTCCCTCCTCCATTTAATCAAACCTATATTCCTCCAACTAAAGATGTAGTTGAGAAATACAGGAATGAAAAGGATTCATTAAAAGAGGTTACTATTGATCCTAAGTCAGATTTTCACTTACATGAAAAGAAAAAAGTGCACAAACATCTCATGTTGCACATCAAGCATCTTTCTCAGGGGCATAAACACATTGAAATGCAACAAACTCAGGTTAGAGGGAATCAATGGAATTGGAATCAAAAGATGTCCCAAGACTATGGAGTGATTGTAAAACAGATTAAGCCTAAAGCATATTTTATTTGTGGAAAATTAAATCACATTGAAAAACAGTGTTTTCAGAATCCCATAAATAAAAAGGCCAAATCTAAAGTGACATCACAGCTTAAGAAAACTAAAACTTAAAAGCTGATAATCAAGGGAAAATCTGTAGTAATTCAGAAGTATGTGTATATGCCTAAAGGAAAGTGTGTTGAGAAATTTAATACAGTTCACACAGAGCATGTGACTCCAAAGAAAACTCAAACATCATTTCTTTCAGCAAAGGCTAATCTTGGATTAAGATTTGCTTCTCATGATGTTGTAAATAATGATCATTTGAAACAAACACATGTTTTAAAACACTTTACTTACTTCAATGCTGATGGAAAACCCAAGACCACACAGTCTTGGGTTCCCAAAAATAACTAACCTGTTTGTTGATGTGCAGGGCATGCCACCACTAAGGAAGAAGAATATATGGCATGTAGATAGTGGATGCTCTAGGCACATGACTGGAGACAGAAATTGTCTTCAAGATTTTAAAAAATGTGATGGTGGTTATGTTGCATTTGGAGGAGATGTTAAAGGTGGTAAAATCACAGGAAAAGGTCAAGTTTCAAATGGAAAGCTCGATTTTTCTGATGTCTTCTATGTTGAGCAACTGAAGTACAATCTATTGAGTGTATCTCAAGTATGTGATAAGAAGACAAGTATCTTATTCACAAAAAAGGAATGTATTATTCTTGCTCCAGGATTTAAAATATTGGATGAAAGTCAGATTCTTCTAAGTACTCCTAGGAATGATAATGTGTACTGTCTGGATATGGCAAAGGCATTACCAACTTCAGAAGAAACTTGTGTTCTGTCTAAGGCCACAACTGATGAGTCTCCTTATGGCATAAAAGAATGTGTCATGTGAATATCAAGACTATGAATAAATTGGTCAAACAAGGATTGGTGAGAGGAATGCCTCAGAAGGAATTTATCTGCAATGATCATTGTATCCCATGTTTGAAGGGAAAATTGCACAAAACCTCTCATAAGTCAAAGGAAATCATTTCAATTGCTGCTCAACTACACTTGTTGCATATGGATCTGTTTGGACCTACAAATATCATGAGCATTGGAAAGAAATCCTACTGTTTGGTTATCATTGATGACTTCTCTAGATTCACATGGGTTTACTTTCTCAAAAGTAAAGATGAAATTAGTGAAATTCTTGAATAATTTGTGCTTAGAATTGAAAACCAAACAGGATCAAAGGTGAGAATGATGAGAATTGACAATGGAACTGAGTTCAGAAACTCAATCTTGAATGAATTTTGTGATTTAAAGGGCATTAAAAGACAGTTCAGTACACCTAGAACACCTCAACAGAATGGAGTTGCAAAATGAAGAAACAAACTCTCATAGAAGCAGCAAGGACTATGCTTGCAGATTCAAAACTTCCTGTAACCTTTTAGGCAGAAGCAGTAAACACAGCATGCTATGTTCAAAATAGAGTCCTTGTTATTAAAGATCATGCAAAGACTCCATATGAGCTCCTTCATGGGAGAAAGTCACTCATAAGCTTTTTAAAACCATTTGGATGTCCTTACACTATTCTCAATACTAAGGATCATTTAGGAAAGTTTGATAGCTAGGTGAATGAAGGATTCTTTGTTGGATATTTTACTCACAGCAAAGCATATAGAGTGTACAACAGAGTATCCAAAATCATAGAAGAAAGTACAAATGTGACCTTCAATGAACACACTTCAAATGTCCCTGGAGCATGTCCAAATTGGTTATTTGATATTGATGAGTTCACAAATTCCTTTCATAGTTATAATGCAGGTCCACAGCAAAGTCAGAATAAGGAAGCAACAGCCAATGATTATGCTTTCTTTCCAACTCTTCAAATTGATCCCCCATGTTTTACTACAAACACTTCATCTCCATCATCTCTACAAGATAAAGCTCATTCTTCTGAATCAGTTGATTTAGACAACAATGGAAGACAAGACTCAGAAGAAGAAGCATCTGTGCAAGATAAAGAGCCACAACAAAACACTGATCAAATACAATCAGATCCTGCACAAGCATTCTCTCAGCCTATAGCAGATACTCAAGATGCTGAAGAAATTTATCTAAATGATTCAAATTTGACTTCCACTGTTCAAGTTCAGTATCATCCCTTATCAAGAATTCAATAGAATGATCCCATAGATCAAGTCATTGGAGACATTCAAACTCCAATGGAAACAAGAAAGAAGTTCAAAGAATCGTTAGAGCATGCAAACATGTGTCTATTCTCAAGTTTCCTATCTCAAATTGAACCCAAAAAGACACATGAGGCCTTGAAAGATCCATCCTGTATTGAGACCATGCAAGAAGAACTTCTATAGTTTAAAGTTCAAGATGTATGGACTTTGGTACAATTGCCAAAAGGCAAAAGAGCAATTGGTACCAAATGGGTATTCAGGAACAAGAAGGATGATAGAGGAATTGTAGTGAAAAACAAAGCAAGGTTGGTAACATAGGGATATTCACAAGAAGAAGGGATTGATTATGATGAGGTGTTTGCACCTGTTGCTAGGATAGAGGCTATACGAATTTTCTTAGCCTTTGCCTCTTTCAAGAAGTTTAAAGTGTATCAGATGGATGTAAATAGTGCATTCTTGTATGGCATATTTGAGGAAGAGGTATATGTATGTCAGCATCCTGGTTTTGAAGATCCAAAGTACCTTGATAAAGTGTTCAAATTGAAAAAAGCTTTGTATGGCCTACATCAAGCTCCAAGAGCATGTTATGACACATTATCAGTCTACCTACTTGAGAATGGATTCAAAAGGGGTACAATTGATAAAACCTTGTTCACAAAGAAGGTACATGATGACATTCTGTTAGTACAGATTTATGTTGATGATATTATCTTTGGTTCAACACTTCGTTCTTTGTGTAAAGAGTTTGAATCCCTGATGCATCAAAAGTTTAAGATGAGTTCTATGGGTGAATTATCTTTCTTCTTGGGATTACAAGTGAAACAACAAAATGATGGGATCTTCATCAGTCAATCCAAATATGTGAATGATATTTTGGAAAATTTTGGCTATAAGGATATCAAGGTGGCAAGCACCCCCATGGAAACACACAAAGCATTGACAGCAGATCTTGAGGGGGAAGATGTTGATATCCATCTGTACAGGTCTATGATTGGTTCTTTGATGTACTTAACTGCCTCTAGACCTGACATTATATTTGCTATTTGTGTGTGTGCAAGATTTCAAACAAACCCCAAGCAGTCTCATCTTCTTGCTGTTAAAAGAATTTTCAGATACTTAAAAGGTCAACCAAAACTGTGTTTGTGGTATCCAACGGATTCCTTATGGCAATGTAAGAAACAAACCACTATTTTTACTTCCACAGCAGAAGCAGAATATGTAGCAGCTTCCGGTTGTTGTGCTCAAGTCCTATGAATTCAAAACCACATGTTTGATTATGGTGTTACCTTTCTAAACACTCCTATTTTCATTGACAACAGCAGTGCAATTAGCATTGTCAATAACCCTGTTAAACACTCCAAAACTAAGCACATTGAGATAAGATATCATTTTATAAGTGATTGTAATGAAAAGAAACTTATTCATGTTCAAAAAGTTCACATTGATAATCAACTTGTAGATCTTTTCACAAAGGCTTTTGATGTGAGTAGGTTTACCTTTTTGGTGTCCAATATAGGAATGATGATTCTTGACAAGTAATCAGAGTGTTTCAGGATTATTCACATTGATCTTTGCATTATTAGTAGCTATGAACAGGTCTTACACTTTTTATGTTTAGTACAGGTTTCGCACTTTACACTTACTCGTTGGATAGTACAGGCTGGTGTCTACTCAGAGTTAGTACAAGCTAACAAACTCAACACTCTTTTTGCTGAGATCAGCCTAGTTTAAATTTTATTTTTTTAAACTTTCCATTTTCTTCGCACCCGTAACAAACATCCCTATTTCTCTCAAAATTCCCTCATTATTCAAACCCTCTCATTCATTCTCTTCACATTCTACTCTGCTACTCCTCTCGTTCCACCATGTCTTCGTCTTCTTCATCATCTTCAAACTCCTCTGACAATGGCGAACTGAAGTTTGTTGATACTGACAACATGGCTGCTTACCTTAAAAAAACCCACACAGTTTGAAGACCTCCATCAAATCGTTAAGTTCTTGCAAACTTCTCACATCCAGTATGCCCTAACAGTTAAACCAATCATCTACATTGATCATATCCTTCAATTTTGGTCTACGACAGTGCTGATCGAGTCCAATGGTACTTACTCCATCATAGCAACAGTTGATCACAAGGAGTTAATCGTTACTAAAGCCCTAATTCGTCTGCATCTTCAACTAGACGATGATACATGTATAACTTCCTTACCCTCTGATGAAATCTTTGCAACATTGTCTCGTATGGGGTATGAAGGGGAATTGCGAATCATGACTTTTCTAAAAGCATTGTTTTCTCCACAATGGCGCTTAATGTGTCATATCTTACAACAATGTTTATCTAAGAAAGGAAGGGACATGGCATGAGTTTGGGGGGGGTGGTCTATTGCCACTGCAATGGTTTGTCTAGCAACTTCTAGGAAGTATAGTTTCTCAAAAATGATCTTTGATGATATGGTGTGGAACCTAACCCACACCGTCCACTGCAAATATTCCTCAGTCTCCTATTGTTTCACCTACACTAACTGAAACCCATACACAACTCACTGAAACAACTCAAACACGGGAACCACCTCTCATTTCTTTAAAGAGAAAACGGGCAAAGAGAGTTATTTCCTCTCTGTGTCCTGCACACCTCAAACCTTAAGCCCTCTTGTAGAGAATCCTCTTCAAGAGAATATCTAAAGGGAACCCACTGAGCAGTCTCCCATGCTCGAGGAGTTGATCACTAAGGGGATGGATGATCATATGGAAAGGGCTCATACCCTTGATCTTGAACAAAGTGCAACTCAAGCTTGTATGAACATCACTAAGACCCATGGCAACTTCACAGTTTGATGGTTCTTTGGAAACATCAAACACTGAAGGTCCCAGGTGCCAAAAAACCATGGGGGATGTTGGTGTTCAGGCTAGGCATGAAGCCTCATCTATTCAGTTCAAAGATCCTGTTATGGTGGTAAACATACTTAAACCAGGTGAGAACAGTATGTAACTTAATGAATTGATGGCACAACATCATTCCTATGATCCTTCAAAGGTGGTTAACACACCTAATCAAGGTGAGGATAACTCTGACTTTACCAAATTGATGGCATCTCATGCTCTTATCATGAAGGAACTTCAAGCTCAACGTAGTTTGATTCAATCTCAGCAAGCTGTCCTTACATCATTAACAGAGATGGTCAAGAAACTGTTGAAAACCTCAGCATCTAAACTTGTTTTGTTTTCTTCAAGCTCTTCTGAGGATGCTCCCAAAAAGGGGGAGAATGAGCCTGAAAAATCTGTTGAGAAGACTGGTGTTGATAAGAAGGTAACTGATGAAGGAAACAAGTCAAAGCTATCTCAAACTGCAATGGATTTTGAAGCTGAATTGGATGAGATATTTGAAGGAGATCAAGTGACAGTGAAGGAAAAGGTGGTAGATGATGTGCAAGTAGAAGAAGATGTTGTTGAGAGATTTGAGCCTGAGGTAGAAGCTAATATTGAACAAACTCAAAGTGTTCAGCAAGCAACAGATCTGGGTAAACAAGAAATTGTTAAAGAAGGTGAAGCAGTTAAATAGACACAACCAAAAGAAGATTAAGTATCCAAGGATGAAATGGATGTTGCAGCAACTCTGCAACAGTTTAAGGAGTAGAAGGGTAAAGATAAAGAAGATTCTAAACAGTCAAGCAGGCCAAAGCTAAAAGGGGTATCAATTTCAGAACCAAAAGATGGACCAAGTGAACAAGTGGCAGACAAATCAAAAGGGAAAAAACCTTTGGGGATTATCACAACCAAACATGGTCTAAGGTATGTAGAGATTGATGACTCATTCAATGACAAGGGAAAGGGTGTTGTTGTGGAGAAAGTGAAATTGTCGAAGCAAGAACAATTGAAATTAGATGCTGAGTTGGCAAAGAAATTAGCTGAGAAATTGGAACAAAATATGCAGCAACAAATTGAAGCAGATGCTGAACTGGCCAAGAAGTTGCAAGAGGAAGAAAGTGTGCACTTGGCAAAGGAAGTTAAAACAGCTAAAAGCAAGAAGAAGGATATAAGTGGTGACAAGAAGAAGTTCACTGAGTTCTTGAAAGTTAGGGGATATAGTGGAAAACAACTGGGTCCCATGAAGTTTGAGAATATTGTGGATCTGTATGAGAAAGAAAAGAAGAAAGTGGCAAGTCTGAATGATGATGAAAGAATGGAAGTTGAAAGAAAGGTGAAGAAATGTATGATAGTATTCTAAAGCCACTTACAAAATTCCCAGCTAGTCCAAAAGCAAAGGGTCAAAAGAAGCAAGGTGAGAGCTTGGTTGAATCTATTGCTAAAAGAACAAGAAATAATCCCAAGGAAGTACCAGTTGGAACATCTCAAGAAACATTCAAATCAACCTCAGCAAAAGAAGCAAAGCCTGTGAAGGTGACAAAATCAGTGAAAAAGTCTGAGAAAGAGAAAGAATTAGAAAAAGGAAAAGAGAAAGTTCAGGAAAGTAATGAAGAAAAGATGACAAAGATCAGGGAACAAGAGCGTGAGACAGATTCAGATGATTATTTGGAAGAAATTGATTTAACAGAAATGCCAAAGTTTGATGATGAAACAGTAGCAAGTGATGATGTTGGAGCTTGTTTACTTATTCCAAGTTAACAACAAGAGCCTATTCATGTTGTTCCACTGGAAATCAAGAATCTTGAAGTAGTTCACTAGGATATCATTCGAGTATATCCAAGGCATCATATAAGGTTGATGAGAGCTGACAGAACAGAAGAGACTTATGGTTCTTTTAGTTCATTGTTGAAAGTGATAGGAAGAAATGAGCTTGTTAAGATGTATGATGTAGGAAAGAAGAGGAGGTATGTTGAAATCAGTGCTACTGATGAATTGACCATGACTCTATTCATTGTGATGGAGTATTTAAAACTGATGTTCGAGCCCAAAAGCATGCATCATATCATCCAGGGAGGTTATAATGAAGTTATTCATTGGGAGTTGTATCCTCAGAATGGGGTTTATGTGCTGTCAAGGAAGAGTGGATCAAAAGAGTTTTATTTGGTTGATAAAATTTACAAGCATTGGTATTCTACTCTGAAGTCAATGCTGAAAGTGAAGCTGATCACAAGGTTTGATACAGCCATTGCAAGAAACCTTGTGAGAGAGATGTGCTGGATGGTGGAAATGTACGAAAGGAATGAAGGAGAAGGACAAGAACAAGAAGTGATAGAGTTTTTGGAAGTATCCTCAACAAATCAACCTTTGAAACTTAGTGTTGGATAACAATAAGTTTAGGGGTAGATTGTTAGGATTAATACTGGTGGTAGTTAGTGTTGGTTGATGTTTAATACAGGTGGTGATAATTTGTACACGTGAAGGAAGTTTATGCAGGTTTGATCTGGTTGATACAGTCAGCGAGTTTTGAGGACTGGATAAGCTTTAATCGTCGAAGATCAAGTCAAACAACTAAACATTCGTGATAATTATTAATCTTTTGATTCTGGAGTGATAGTTATGAGAAGATAAGCTATGTGTCTATCCATAACTAAATGATCTCGATAAACATCTATTAATTCGCTAGTTTGTTGTGTTTGTTAGTAATATATATATATATATATATATATATATATATATATATATATATATATATATATATATATATATATATATATATATGTTAATTCTGGTAGAAAAGAGTAGACGAAGTCTCAAGGTTAAACCCTTGCAACTGAGATAGAGTTGTACGTATGTTGATTCATTCTGAATTAATATATTGGGGCTTTTGATTGTTGATTATTTTTGCTTTACATGATTTGTGTTCTTGATTATTTAAATAGTTATTCCGCAAACTTATTTGTTTATATCTTGGAGTGATAAATTAGTTTTTGATTCGATCATGACAGAATCAAGTATGGTTCATAAACCACCATCAAACCCAAATCACCATTCATGGATCTCAACTCAACACTCTAGTGGTTACAAATTTGGAACTAAGGAGGTGTTTGGTATTTTTGCCGAAACGATACTCGCAACAAAACTGAGCATCTCGTGTGTTTGTGTCTCGACAACAGCCACCGCAAACCCCACCTAGGGGTTGCCGAGAACAAACCCGCCGCAAATGGGGTTGTTCGGACGAGAGCTGCCCGCCGGAAAAACCACATTCGCCGCAAGGGGCTGGGCCGCCACTCATCGTCGCGCCGCCGCCGCTGGGTCACACCGCTACCGCCGCCGACTGGCGGTGGTGGTTGGCTTTTTTTAGGTCGCCGATCGGAAACAAGAGGGAGAGAGACAAGAGAGAGTGTTTTGAGCTTAGGGCTTATGTTAATTAATGAGATAATTAACCTATTTTTCCAAGGCTTAAGCCCGGTCCAAGATCATTAACTTTGATCTTTTGTCAAAACTAACCCTTAAGTTTGATTAATATTAACTAATTAACTAATTAATAAACCTTTAACCAAACACTATAATTAAATATTTAATCCTAAAAATAATAAATAACAATTTATGATTTATTTACTTGATTACTAATTAACTATTCATTATCACCACATCCAAAATATCATTATCTTGGTTGAGTTTGGTGTGCAGCTGTGTGACCCTTTAGTGACTCATAGCGTGCATATATGATGATACGTATACATTATCTCTACACACAATCTATCAAAAGTAACATAATTTTTGTTTTGGGTCATTACAATAATTACATTTCTTTTATTTGAAAGCTTGAACAATGTAACACATTACATTAATCTGTCTAACTCTTCATAGACTAAGAACAATTCCTTAATCCTTAATAGCAATGATTATAGGATTGTAAATGAACCGAACGAACATGAACGAGGCTTGTTCGTGTTCGTTCGTTTAACTTTAGCCGAACAAATAAACGAACACGAACAGAAAAACGAACGGAAATCTATGTTCATGTTCGTTCGTTTAACTTTAGCCGAACAAATAAACGAACACGAACGATAGACTAACGAGCATGTGTGTTCGATTGTTTAAAGATTTGTTAGTTCGTGTACATTTTTGTTCGTTCATTTAAGTGATAAACAAACGTAAACGGATGAACACACACTAAAATATAAATCCAATATTATTAAACACAAAGAAACACTATATTTAAACACACACATATACAATATAAATGTATATATTTATATAAAATATAAACGAATATAAACGAACGGATAACTGAACGTTCACGAACATAAATGAACGAACGAGAGCTCGGTTCGTGTTCGTTCGTTTAATTAAACGAACGAAAAATATTGTTCATGTTCGTTCGTTTAATAAACAAACGAACATAAACGAACTTCCCGACGAACAATTTCATGAACGGTTCACGAACGTTTTATTTATTTACAGCCCTAGCAAGAGTTAATTATCAAATTGGTCCTTTAACATAGCTATTTCTTCCGATTTGGTCCTTTAACTTTGGGAGTGACCAAAATGTTACTTTAAATGGTCCATCCGTTAGTTGACTAACGGTCAAATCCGTTAGGACAGGGGCACTTTGGTCTTTTTATTATTTTTTACTATTTTGAATTAAACAAAACAATATTTAATTATCTTTAATATATAAAATTATTATAATTTAAGATTTATTCAAAATCTCTCTCCTCAAACACAAACTACCCCTCAGTCTCTCTGCCCTCGCACACACTCTCTCTCTCTGCTCTCGCACTCTCTCATCAGTACCACCGCCCCCCGCCCTTAGCACAGCCGCTGCCGCTGCCACCGCCCCTGGCCACCGTCGCCGATACCACGACCTACCACCAGACGAAGAACTCGCTCCGGTCAAAACAACCGCCTACCACCGGCCATCGCCGCCACACCACCATCAAACCAGCCTACGGCAACGTCGATTCAAGACCAGATCACTTTTCCGTCCTCTCTCTCTCTCTCCACACATACGGCAACGTCGGTTCAAGACCGGATCTGGTCTGAACCACCGCCACCAAAGAAAATCAAACGATTGTTTAAACACAAAATCACCTAGATCTGGTCTGAACTTACCACAATCACGAGGGTTTTCTACGGTGGCTTGGGTTTTGACGAGAACTTACCACAATCACCTAGATCTAGTCTTGAATCGACGGCGGCGGCTAGGGTTTGCTATGGTGGCTTGGATTTTGACGATGGTTTTGACGACGGCGGCTAGGGTTTGCACTGTTAGGATTTCTTAGCGGTGGCGCTGGCCATGGTTATCGAGATATTCAGATCTACCGTCGCAAATGACATCGCCGTAAACCCTAGGTTTTTAAAAACCCTAGATCTGACTGGTGGGTGGCGGTGGTGTGGACATCGACTGGTGGGTGGGTGGCGGTGGTGGGTGGTGGAGGTGAGGGAGACGCAGTGGTGGTTTCTTCTAGGCACTGGTACATAAGATTAGGATAAAAGAAACAAAATTAATAATATTTAATTAATAATTAATATATAAAATAAGCAAAAGTTAAAAATAAAATAATAAAATAGAAATAAAAGGGTATAATGGTCATTTTACCCTATCTTAACGGAGTTGACCGTTAGTCAACTAACGGATGGACCATTTTGGTGACAAAGTGGTAGTTAAAGTACCATTTTGGTCACTTACAAAGTTAAAGAACCAAAATGAAAGAAATAGCTATGTTAAAGGACCAATTTGATAATTAACTCGCCCTAGCAATGAATACATGATGGAACCAATAGTAAAAGATACAAGGTTCCACTAATCCTTAAGGATGGCAGACATACAAACTGAAAAATTCTGAACTCAGAAACTTTTAAAACAAGGTAAATGGTTTGGTTTTAAAACAAGGCTATGGGATTTTTTTTTTTTTTTTAAATTAACAGTGTTAGGACGGTTTTGTTTTAGTCAGTATCGCCCGATCCCTTTTACCCTACGCTAAACCATTTATAACTTTATTATTAATATTTAAGATTGAAAATTTTATTTCAATATTATATACAAATGATCGAGTTGATTATGTATATGACGTTGATGATGAAGTAAAATTTCGTAAGTGTGACAACTCATTTTCTACATTTTAATAAATTTTTTATCATAGTATGATCTTTATTTAAACTTTGTATTTACTATAATCCCAATACTTCAAAAATACACCCCCATCTTCATCTCTCTCTCACACTCTCACATCACCACCATTCTTTCTCTCTCTCTCTCTCTCTCTCTCTCTCTCACCTACCGGCACACCTGTAGAGTTGTAACCGAACGAGCATGAACATGGACTTGTTCGTGTTTGTTCATTTAACTTTAGCCGGAAAAAAACGAACACGAACAGATAAATAAACGAATATTTGTGTTCATGTTCTTTCGTTTAACTTTAGCCGAACATAAACGAATGAAAACGAACGAATACATACAAATATAATACAAATTACAAACCTAACATTAGTAAATATAAATAGACACCAACTACGTGTATACACATATATGTATGTGTGTGTGTGTGAGAGAGAGAGAGGGTGTGTGTGTATGTATGTATGTATGTATGTGTGTATATATATATAGAAAAAAGTTCATGCGAGAACCATTCTTAGTGCGATAACCGTGAGAATCAATCTGAGCCGTCCAATTTTCCCTCTTTCAATGTCATTGCCCGCCCATGAATTCCTCACATGCACCCTGCCACACTTTATCCCTCCACGCTCTCCCATCCATGAACTTCCCGTATCTAAGGAATGGTTGAGATTGGTTCTCGCGGTTCTCGCACTAACAACGGTTCTCGCATAAACCCTCATCTCTCTCTCTCTCTCTCTCTCTCTCTCTATATATATATATATATATATATATATATATATATATATATATATATATATATATATATAGGAGAGATCTAGAGAGAACACCTCTTAATTGGAGAATGGTAAGAACACTTATCCACCAACCAACAAAAAAAACAAAGTAGTAATTTTAACAATTTCTCTCTCTTCTAGTAAACTTTCCCCAAATAACATTTTTTTTGTCTCATTGATTTTGTAATATATATATCTTTAACATATATATTTATTAAATTAAAAAAATTATACCATTAAATCCATGTTTAAATCCTCTTTAATATGATATCAATTTTAATATATTTCACTACAAGCAATTTAGATGCGATCACAATCGTTTTGATGCAATCAACTGAAAAAGTCTATGTTATAAAAAGACATAGAAGGAGAACACGTTGATGCAAATCATAGATAACTTGAAAATCAAAACAGATGCAACACATAAATATTATATGTCCACAAATGCAAATAAATATATAGATGCAATACACACTAAACATGTACTTTTGCGTGCATAAAATTTTGTACAGAGACTAAAATAGTGAGATGCAAACATCTAAATGCGACAAATATTCTTGTTTTCATCTTCATCAAACCTAGATGCGGGTGTAGTGTCCAAATGTATAAACACAACAATCTATGTATAAATCGGAATTTTGGCTACAATATTAAGTTATTAACAAAACACGACACACATAAAATAAAAATAGGCAAGTTCATAGAAAGTAAAAAACAATTGGAAATTGATCCACGTGCAACTCTCCTATATCATTCATTTTTGAAATCAAACATTTTTTCTTATTATTATCTTATACATTAAAATGTAAAACAATTGTTACCTTTTAAAAAAACATGAATGATGAATGAGTGTAGAAAAGGGATAAATATGAGAGAGAAATTTATTTCTCCTTACTAAAATGCCCTTGTAACCCTATAAATTAATTTAAGAAAATGACATATTAGGAAATTAATAAGAGTCATTGATTGGGAGATCAAAGGGCTACTAATTGTTCTTACGGTTCTCTAAATAAGAAGTGTTCTCATTTGATCTTACCTATATATATATATATATATATATATATATATATATATAGTTGAGTTCAAGTAAAAAGAATATTAGGGTACTAAATGTAAGGAGAAACCTGGGATTGACACCTATCAATTAGAGTTAAAGGGTAACATAGGAAGTTAAAAAATCTCTCTCTCTCTCTCTTCCTTGGTATGCGCAACCCACGTCTATAAAAGCCTGTGATAATTAATTTTGGTTTTTAAAAGAAAGCAGGAGACATACGTCGTCCTTCCCCACCGCCGCACACACCAGGTTCGTTTTCGCCGGCGACCTTCGCCGGTCATGTGTTGTGCCACCGTCAGATCTGGCCCCCTCCCTCTCCTTGACATTCACGACTCACGAGGGCTTCTCCTTCTTCCGATCTGCAGATGCACAAATTAAGCAAAACCCTAATCTGCCTCCTCATTCTCCGTTCGCCGCCTGCTTCTCCTCATTCACAGGTTTCCACCGGTGGCAGCAATGTGGTGCTTACGACCCACCGCACACAGACCACGCAATCTATGCATCTGTCTCGATTAAGGTTTTGGTTTCTCGATACCCGCCACCTAGGGTAGGGTTTCGGTTTTCTCGATTGCATCTGCCGCCGGCACCGCCACATGTGAAGCTCGTCGCCGCCTCTGTGAGGTTGCCGACCACCACCGTCACACGAAACCCACCTGTGAAGACCGTCGTGGCCTTTGCAACGGCTGTTATGTGCATCAACGACGGTTATTAAATAATAAAAATGATTGTGCATCGCCTCCATGAAGCCCGACCACCACCACCGGTGCATCGCCGCCGCCGCCGCCGCCGCCGTCTTTCCATCTTGTGCATCATGTTACCCTGAAATATGTATATTTTTTATTCAGTGCATCAAATGTTTGTACCTTGTGCATTAAATGTAATATATGAATCAATAGTGTATTTTTGTGCATCAAATGGTTGTATATTGTGCAGTAAATGATTGTACCTTTTATCTGACAGTTGGCAAACGGGAACAGAGTTGATCTGCCCATGTTTTTCTCTGTTTTTCTTTTTTTTGAATTTACTATATTACCTTTTTTTATTTTTTTATTCCGAAAATTTGGTAAGAATAATGACTTTTTTGGTTGACTTTTAGGATAAATCGTGTGGTCCAGATTTCACCTTACATTTAGTACCTTAATATTTTTTGTAACGGATCCCCACCCTATATATATATATATATATATATATATATATATATATATATAAAAGTTCATGCGAGAACCATTGTTAGCGCGAGAACCAATCTAAGCCGTCCAATTCCCCCTCATTCAATGTCATTGCCCACCCATGAATTCCTCACATACACTCTGCCACACTCTATCCCTCCACGCTCTCCATCCATGATACTTCTCATATCCAAGGAACGGCTGAGATTGGTTCTCGCAGTTCTCGCACTAACAACGGTTCTCGCATGAAACCTCCCCTATATAGATATATATATATATTAGTAAAATATAAATAGACACTAAATACGTGTATACACATATATGTATGTGTGAGAGAGAGAGGGTGTGTGTGTATGTATGTATGTGTATATATATATATATATATATATATATATATATATATATATATATATATATATATATATACATATCTATACACAGACATATATATTACATACATATAAACAAACATAAACAGACGGATAAACGGTCGTTGAGGGTCTTTGTTCATGTTCGTTCCTTTAATTAAACGAACAAATATTTTTGTTCGTGCTCATTTGTTTATTATATAAACGAACTTCTCGCCAAAAAGTTTATGAACGGTTTACCGAATGTTCGGTTCGTTTACAACCCTAACCACGTGCAATAGCACTGTGGCCGCCATGATGGATCCGGCCAATTTTCATAGCCATATACAACGACTCCCGCTAAATCTCCGGCAATCACCACAAGTATAGTCCGTAAAACTGTAAAAGCATATTAACTCAACTAAAATAAAAAGTTGTTGTAAGTTGAAACCCAAATCAAATAAAAAGTCAAATCTTGATGCGTGCCGAATCCCTAATCAAATCTTCAAAATAAATTTCATATGTTAAACATGGTATTAGGCTAAATGTATATCGAATTTTAGATAAAATAAAGTAAGTTACAAGTATATATTTAATGTTAACCATTTCAAGGTCAAAAGTTTAACCTTGTACCTTTTGTATTTGGTTTTTTTATCAATCATATTTGTTTTGTTTTTTTTTTACTTTTATTTTATCTTTATCTTTCTTAGTTTTAATAAGTAATTTATAAATATTTTGTTTTCCTCTTCCTGTTTGTATAAATATTTTTGTAAATTTGTTAATTTTAAAGTTTTCAATTAAATGAAAAATTAGAATAGCTCTATATAGTTTTTTCCTTTTTTCTTTCATAACATTCTTTTTAGTAGATTTTATATTGGATATAATATGAAATTTTTTAATATATTTTATATCGGATATAATATGAAAATTTAAATCTAAATGCTTTTGAGTTTGAACTATATAGCATGAATACACGAACAAAAAGAAATTTAATAAACATTTTGACACATTGTGGTTAGTAAATGTTAAATTTTTTCCATGTTACTTTCAAACTTTACTATGTGAATGTTAGTTTTTATGTTTTCCTTGTAAGGCACGATTTACTACAACTTGTTTTACACATAAACATATATACATATTTTGAATTAAAATATATTTTTATTTGCAAATAATTTATCCACACCTTCGAAGGGCAAGTTGGGAAGTAAATGAGGTTAACTACTCAACTACCATACCTTGAATTATTATTTATTGTTATGTATTATACAATTCTGTAGCTCATTAATGCATTCCTGTAAAAACATATATTTCTCAATTATAAACAATTATTACAATTCTACATCCTTCTATCCAAAAAAAATTTATGTGGCAAGAATGTTATAACTTCAACCCAAATTCAAAGCTTTCAAGTAAATACTATTATAAAAAACCAGTAAAATATCTGACATAATGGACAAGAATTGTTGCGGGGATTGGTAAAAAGTGCAAATTCTTCTGTTTTGTTGACCATGTACAAGGGCAAGATGGAGTTATTGAAGTAAAAAATGAAGGAAAAAAATTAAGTATTTGAAAGAAGATGTTCAAATGTGTAAAAAAAACTTTAACTACCATATTAGAACATTAGGCAAAGATTCCTAACATGTCCTAACACTTTAAATGAAGGGCAGATCTGATTTTAGAGTTTAGAAATCATAGATTTAACAACTAAGCCGGTTGCAATTTGAAAAATGGGTATATAAACACATTTTTACCAAATTAGATAGTCGTATGAGTAAAAAAAATCATTTAAGTACCATATTGGAATATTATGACAACTTCATGTTATTATGCAACTTTGACCCTCTATTAAAAAATCATAGCAATTAAATTTAGACAAAAAATTTAACTATTAAATCTTAACAATTCGTTTTCTTATAAATTAAAATTCAATTCTAACTTTTTTGATCAAGATTGAATTGAATTTGACTTTAGTTGAAATCAAGGTTATTACCGATAATTTCATTTATTTCCTTTTTAAAGCTTAAAATATCGTATTTGTTCATCTTAATTTATAAGTATCATATATGTCATTTATAATATTTCAAAATTTTAACCAAAATATTAGTTTTATCATTTTAAAAATATTTTATTATTATTTAATTTCTTTTTAATTATAACCAATATACGATTAATCTTAATGCCTTGATTGTAATAATAATGATCAATGACTTATATAAGAAATACAATCATCTCCTCGTATCATGATACCATATTTTTACCGTCACGTCTGTCCTTTGCTTGCACCGATACTTCCACCGCTAATCAGATTGTGGTAATTGTTTTAAGTTATAATTTCATTCACTTTTTATAATTATTTAATATTTTTTATAATACTTTTATTATTTTTCAAACCAATCCGCATATAACGTACATATAACGTAATTTGTAATATAATATTTTCAATTAAAACAAGTTCCCAAATGACTATTTTACACGTCACATGTGATGATGGTAAAACATGTTGGATGCTTTTATTCACGTTTGACTACGGTCTTGATTAGTATCTTTTGCATTAAACTTTGTATTTTCATTGAATTTATTTATTCACATAAAAAGAAGATGTACTTAATTACATATATACCAAATATAATAATTATGCTATATATTTGTTTATCATGTATCAAAGTTATAAAATTATGCTATATATTTTATCATAGAGTGAAGGGTTCAAATATCATCATGAACAAAAATATAAATTAGGTAGATGGGTGTTTGTCCTTAAAAAAAGATAGTACATTATTACTAAATACATATACTATATTATAGAATATTTGATTTAATATCTTGATTTGAACTATTCAAAGTTACTATTTTATGTCTTGTATCAAATTAAACGAAAACTGTTAAATCAAATTAGATATCATTTTACGTTCATATCAAACTAAACAAAAATCGTTAATTAAATTAGATATTTATATACATATTTTAATAACTAAACTTTTATAATAAGAAAACGTATAAAAGTGTTTTTTAAAACGTATTTTATAGTGTAGAATTCTCTCCTCAGATTGCCTCCCTCATAAAACCCTAAGTTTACTCTACATCCGCCGCCGCCCTCTCCTCTCCGGCCGTCGGCGTTAGCCGACGGTCCGGAGAACCTTCTTCTTCGTCTACCGTTTTCCTTTTTTGTTTGTTCGGTCGAGATGTTCTACAAGCTCCAGATCTTCGCCCCAGTTTTAGATCGCAGTTCATTGTTCAAGTTCAAAGTTCAAGCTTCAGATCGTGGTTTCACTTTCAGATTGTGGTTCGAGGTCGAGACTCCAGTTTGTGTGCTGGTGTTTGGGTCTTTGGTCGTTGTTCTTTCAAGTTTCGTGTGCTGTTGTTTGGGTCTTTGGTCGAGATTCCAGATCGTGGTTCAGATCGTTGTTCTTTCAAGTTTCGCGTTCTTTCAAGTTCGAGTTTTCAAGTTCAGATCGTAGTTCAGATCGTTGTTTAGATCGTGGTTCAGATCGTTGTTCCTTCAAGTTTCGCGTTTGAGTTTTCAGATCAACTTTTCAGTTCGAGTTTTTAGATCGAGTTTTCAGATCGGATTGTGTACAAGTTTGGGTCTTTGGTCGAGTTTTCAAATTGGATGTCAGATCATGGTTTGTTCGAGATTACAGTTCGTTTTCTTTGGACGAGTGTTCAGATCGCATTTCAAGTTCAGATCTTGTTGCTGGTTCACATCGTGATTGATTCGAGGTTAGTTCGTGTTTTAGATCTTGTTGCCGTTTCAGATCTTGTTGCTGTTTCAGATCGTGGTTAGTTCGTGTGGTTCGTAGGTTCCAACTGTTTCGGTAGGTCCATTTAATCTACTCTGAAATATCGTATTACTACCACCTGGTTGGATGTGGTAACCTTTGTTAGTTGGTTAGTTCGGGGAGTTTGTTAGTTCGTTGTTTAGATTGAGGTCGAATAGGTTCGAGTCCACCAGGTGACTGCCCTTTGTGTTTTACGAGTTTTAGATAGGTTGACCGGATTGGTCTGTCGATGTTGGATATTATTAGTTTAGCGGGTTAGGTGTTCATGTTTAAATTTTGGTGTTTGAATCGTTATATTAAATAGCATCTAGCTAGTTTTTAAATTATATCTATAAAATACATTGGCTTTAAAAAAAACGTATAAAAATGAAGCAATGCAAATTAAATTTTAAGTTATAAGATATCAAGTTTGTATATTTTAATATCAAATAAAAATAATTTAATAAAAAAAATTATAAACTTTGAAATAACACTTATAGTCAAAGTAAAATGTAATATGTATTTAGATATCTGCTAATGATAATGTAAAGCATTTGAGCATTTTATTTTAAGAATAAATGCCAATAAATTATAACCAATAATCAATTAATTATTTAATTCACAATAAAGACATTACCTTATTCCCTTAAATATTACCAATTAAAAATATTTACTTACAAAATTTACCTCATCTAACAAACTTCTGCAGTAAAAACTTGTACATGTTATACTAAAAGCTGCAATTTACACCATACTCAATTATCTCAAACACCCAAAAGAGGGTTTGCCCCAAGAAAGGTATATCTATTATAAAGTAAGAACCACTTGTATAAAAAGGCAAGATATCATATGCATTTCTTGAATGTAATTCAAAAACACACACTAAAACACACACACACACACAAGCTATGGCTTCTTGTGATTCCAAGATTCTAGTGTTAATCTTCTTGTTAATAATGGTCAAATCCCAATGTGTTGAAGACAAAGTGAAGGTTTCATTGTACTATGAATCTTTATGTCCATTTTGTTCAAATTTTATTGTGAATCAACTTGGGAAAGCTTTGTTGCAATGGAATCTAAAGTCAATTGTTGAACTCAAGATGGTCCCTTGGGGTAATACTCAATTTGGTCCTAACAATGCTTGGATTTGCCAGGTAAGTACAACTTTCAATGCATAAGGTACATGTTATGAGAATATGTTTATCTTTTTCAATGTTCTATCGGGTGTTTTCTTAGTAGATATGATCTTTAAGCTTAGAGTCAATAACTTGTGTTTAATGTTTAGGCTTCTTGTTTGACATTTTGTGTTTAATGTTTATGCTATACAAGTATACAGTAAATTGTTTACGAGTATATTAATTAATTTGTATATATTAAACAATTTGTATATAATGCGGTGAATATAAGGGTTAAAGTTACTTAAGCACAAAGAACATTTCTTAATATTTCATTTTGGTACATGATGTTTTTTTGTTAATTATATACATCAAATAAACATTTCATTGTGCCTATTAATATTCACAAAATGTGTTAATGTACCATTAATATTTACAATAACATTTCATATATTATGCCTTTTTTTGTTTCCAAATTTTTATAAATCGAAACTCATTTGTAAACATTAAAATGAGTATAGGTAAAGAAAACAAAAAGACTTTCGTATACCATCATGGTATATTAGGAAACCGTTCTTTATTGACGGCAACTTTAACCGTATATATAAGCTATTTATTTTATGGTTAATTTGTTGAGAAAGTTAACTATTATGTTACCTAATGTTGCAGCATGGTCCGGATGAATGTAAGATTGACATAGTACAAGCTTGTGCAATCGACTTGTTGTCAAAACCGGTATGATTTTTTTTTTTTTTTTTTTTTAAGACAGTAGTATGTATTATAATAAATTTCCAATTGTACAAGAGGTTTACAATCCATCCTACAAGGAGTATAAGGAGGATTAGATTTTAGACTGTTAATCCACTAAATGCTTGAAAACTTCTCAGCAATTAGAAGTTTAACAGCCTTTACAAAACTAGATCACGATTACAATTGGACCGTCACAAGTACTCCTAGAATAGGATTGATATATTGTTCGGGGTTGATAACCACACTGACCATTGAAGCGATATTCCTTTTTTTGAACGACCTCGTAACCACTGGAACATCATCAGTTGGATCTCGAAGAAGGTCTGGTCAGTATTGATTTTGCAAAACCGGTATGATTGAACTTACATTTTTTTAATAAAGCGAAAATGAATCTTATTAGACGAGTCTTAAAGAGAGAAAGAGAAAAAACGATATTGTTTTAATGTTTGTTTCCATAATCTAATTGGTGTATATATATAGAATTAACAGTAGAGGCATAGTTGTGAGACCGGTCAGTAGAGGCCCCAAAAAGCCGGATTACTTTTTTTTTCAAAAAGAAATGAGCCCTCAAGAAATAAAACTTGACTAAAAAACTAATATTTTTTTGTGCAAGTGAATATTATTTTGTTGATAAACTAATACTTTTTGGACAGGGATTGAGATTTAGGTTGGTAAGATGTATTGAAAACTTGAATTTGCAAGGAAGGCATGGTGAATGGCAATCTTGTATGACTTCACTCAAAATAAACCCAAAACCCATCATGGATTGCTACCAAACTAAAAAGGGTTTTGATGTAAGTACTTCTATTCCTGAGCATCATGTTAGTTGCTTTTATATGCATCACTTTATGAACTTTTGACTTAGACTTCATGTGCTAACATTTCAAAAGATATCGCGAGTTGGGTAACGAAAAAACATTAAAATTTATCGAATTAATTTAAAAGTTCGTTAGTTTTTCGATCCTTAATTACATGGATGATAATTTTTTAAAATTTGATTATAATATTTCACATCCTAAATATGTTATTTTAACAAGAGACAGGATCAAAGAAGAATTTTATATTTTTATGAAAATCCAGAGAAAAGTGAATGAACTCTTATATTCTAATCAAAACCCGACCTATTTTCGATTATTAATGCATTAATGTCACATTCAATATGATTAATGTTTTGATATGATGCAGCTTGAACTAAAATTTGCTGATGAGACAAACCATCTCAACCCCCCTCATAGATTTGTTCCATGGGTCCTTGTCAACAACTACCCACTTCAAGAGGTCAATTTCTCAAGTCTTTTTTCTGTTTATAATTTGCAGTAAAAATAGCTACGGCGATGATAGTCTAACGGTTCGGAACTTAAAATCTATAGTAGAGGTCTAAGGATCAAAACCCTTACACGCGTTCTTAAGTCATGGGTTACAGACTGACCATCTCTATGTTAAGTGTGGAATGGTTGGTGGGGAAACCCATAGAGTGGGTCACCCAAATATTATAAAAATTATGTAATATTTATAAAAAGTTACTATGGTATATAGTTAAAACTCCTGTCAGATAAGATTGTATTAACACACAGATACAACTAATGGTACAGGATTACCAGAATTTTGTTGCGTATATCTGCAAAGCATATAAGGGACTAAGCAAACCGCAAGCTTGTGAACAACATGTACTCGAGACAAATTCTTTCAAAGATGCAAACTCCAGTCGTGTTTGCTATCGCAATGAAAATGATGATGTAATACCATTTACCTATCATTTTAATGAATAAATGTATAAGCTGATATAACATAATTGCCTCTGATTTAAACATTTGCACTTTGGCCAAAAAAAGATTTATAAACTAGAATACAATGCTCCATGGAATATGAATGTAGCATAGTTAATGTTTTGAAAATTAACAATCTTGTGCTAGTTATCATTGAGAGTTTAGCTTATTTTACATCCTTGTTTTCTAAGAATTTTGTTACACTATGGTTGTGTTGGGATTAAATGTTTTCTGTGATTTGTATTGAACAAGGAACATGTAATATATATGTATAAGAGATTTATGGCTAAAACAGGAAAAGAATAAATCTATTATAGGAATTAGGAAAGTAAAAAACTCCTCTAAATATGTATAATATTGTAATTACTTATCTTTAACACTCTTTCTCAAGTTGGAGCAAAGTTATTAATTATGGTTAGTTTGATATAAATAAAATCTATTTGTGGTTTACGACGAGGCTTCGTAAAAATGTCTGCAAGTTGATATTCAGTCTGGACATGCACCGATATGATCAACGGAGGGTTTGATTGTGTGCCAACCACATGATCTCTAATTACGTGACAATCAACATCAATGTGTTTGTCCATTCATGGAACACTTGGTTCTTGGCTATATGAATATCCGATTGATTATCACAATAAAGCCTCATCAAATCATCAATATTCACTCCAAGCTCCTGAGTAGTCTTTTAACCCACGTCATCTCATATGAAACATCTACCATGACTATGTTCTGATCCTGTACTTGATCAAGAGACAATGATCTGTTTCTTGCATTTCTAGAAAACTAGAATTCCACCATGAAGAACACAATAATTAGTAGTTGACCTTCTGAAAATAGGAATCTAAACCAATTTGCATCCAAAAAACCAGATATTCTGCCATCTCCTTCTTCACTGAATGTACCTTCTTGATTATGACCTATATCTGAATAAAGTATTCCCAAGTCTGGTGTAACTTTGAGATATCTCAAAACACAAAGAGCCGCATCCCAATAGCCTTTGTGTGAATCAGACATGTTTAGGTTGTGTTTGGTTACGAAAAATTATTTTCAGTTTTCTTAGAAAAATTTTCTTGAAATGGGTACAGTTTTATTTTCAATTTCATGTAAAAAAACAATAGAGCTTTCCTTTTCTATTTTAGAAAATTAGAAAACATGCTTAAAAATGTGAAAAGAAGAGTATATGGGCTTTTTTTAATTTTTCACGAAATAAAAAAAAATGAAAACTTCTTTTCTTTTGAAATTTAAAAAAATATATATATATCAAACAAACACAATTTAAAATTTTCACTTTTTATAAATTTTTTCCTTAAACCAAACACACATTTAGCTTGCCAAAAAAGATAAACTTTTGTTTACCTTTTCTCCTACAAAAATAAAAAATAATTTGTTTTTATCTTCTGAAACCTCTTTACTCCTCAATTAGACTTATAGCTTTCTATAGACGTTTTGAGCAAAGTCGTCGATATGTCCGAGTGGTTAAGGAGACAGACTCGAAATCTGTTGGGCTTTGCCTGCGCAGGTTCGAATCCTGCTGTCGACGCTCTTTTTTCATTCAGTCTGTTAAACAGATTCATCAAACTTTACTTTGTTAATTAGGTTTTTTTATTAATTGAATCGGAACTTCGACTTCAATTTAGGGTTCGTGAATCTCACCTCGCCTGTTTCGGTAGGTTTTCTCATCCTATATGAATTGATTATACTGTTAATTCTTGTTCCTCATTGAAGTTCAATTCTTAAATTTATCGATTAAAGTTCAGTTTTCAAACTTGTTTGTGTTGCTGTTCATTTCCATCTCAGAATGTGTTGATTGTATTGATTATCAGTGCCTTAATTTTTTTTTAGTTATCTGTATCAATTGTGTTGCTACTTGGTGTATAGAGCTTCTTGCTTACTTACAGGCTTTGAGCTAGCAGAAGCTACCTGGAAGGTCCTCTACTCACATATTAATGGTGCTTCTTCGCTTTTTAATCTGTTCCTGTATTATTTCAATAGTCTAATTTTAACTTATAAGAGTTCTATAACTGTAAGAGATAGTATTAGCCAAAAGGAACCGCCTATGCAGAGTCAATCACAACCCATGTATAAACCTTGCCAGGATTTAAGCTTTTAAAGAGTCCAAGTCTGAATTTCCAAACCCAAGAACCGTGATTTTTTGAATGACCTGCGCTTAGTTTGCTTTATATATATATATATATCCCTTTTTGAGATTACATAACCATGTGGTTAAAATATATAAACTTGTATTAGGAATCTGTTTCTATGTGGAACCATATTTACTAATGTATAATAACTAGTTTTTGTACAGTTTATATGTGCTAATTATCAAAATTCTGCAGCTTCCATTTTTATCCAAGCAGAAATTTTCACAAGTGGAGTTCCTCTCCATTCCAAGACCATTTCATTCCCATTTTCTCCTTCAATTCTGACTCCATATGGGCTTTCTCCTTCCTTCACCAACTCCCTTGCTTCATTCAAACATCCTATGCTCATCGATTGGTCTTTTAACCTAAGACCCTTGTGGGAAACCGTTTCTTCTCTTCCTTCCTCCCAATTTTGGAACCAAGATTCTGATGATACAGATGGCGCAACGAAAAGGGTCTCCATAGCTATCCGTGCTTCAGTAAGATGACTTGGGAAACCCCATTGCATTGATTCATATAATGCTTTGTAATATGCCAATCTCCCTTGAAAGAATGAAGTGTAGTTTGAGGAATTTCCCATTCTTTCACCTTCACCATTTCCTAATATTATAATTCCATTGTTGTTTGCTAAAACACCTTTTGCTACTTTTAGAAAGTCCAAAACTTGAGTTGTTTTTCTCGTCCTTACCATATGTGGGAGGCCAACCATACAATTAAAGGCAAAAATTTCTTTCTGTAATTTTGTACCCTCCATCACCTTCACCAATTGTTCCAATTCCATCTCTTGTACCTTCAAATTTAGACCAACATATCTTGCATAGTCAGAGAGCTGCCTCTTTGTCTGTTCAAATGTACTGTTTTCCTCTTCTAGTTTGACACTTGTGATTGTCAATGATTTCCTTTGTTGTGCTATGGCTTCTATCACCACAGCCCATTGACTTCCTTCACAAATGTCAAAGTCAACTATGTGAACCTTTTCCACATGAGGCAGGACAGCTTCCATAATGGTTGAATTTGCTGTGAAATGGGCAAACCTTCCATAAGGAAAGATTTCATAAAACGCTCGGTATGCTATCTTGAAATTTCTCATTGATTCTTGTTTAAGGTACTCTTCTCCTTGACTCTCGGCAAACAAATTATAAGCAATGCGTTCAAGGGCTGAACCAAGGGGATTTACTTTTTCTCTTATGCATCTCACGATCACTTTTGCAAGCTCTGTCTGTCCTATTGCCATTGCATCTGCATAGGCCTTTAGTAGATTTTGGAGTCCTGGTTGGGATTCGATTTCCATGACATCGTCAATCGTGACACTCGATTTCATGGAACCTGGGCTCCATACATCATCACCTTCAATAAAGCTCTCCAATTGAATGTCTTCTGTCTCTTGATCATCATCACATAACCATCGGCACACTTCATCAATTGTGTTGATGTTTTGGGAATCACTGCCAACTGGTGATGGGTGTTGTATATTATCATAACCCAACAATGGATATTCCACGTATTCATATGATCCTGATGAAGTCAATGAGTTTTCTGGGGGGGTGCTGTTAGTTGAAGAAAGAAATTCATGGTGTTCATTCATATAATGATCGGTATTGAAATGGATATGAGATTGTATAGGCCAAGAAGTCTGGAGTAGAAAGTCAGACTGCATCATCCTCTTATTTCTTGATGATTGAAGTCAAGAAGAGAGAACTCGTGCCTTTTGATGATTGTTGCAGATGTTTCTTGATGTGTTTATATATCATTGCTGTGGATAACAGTCAACAGAAAAGTTAAAGCGGATATAAGAATTAGAATTTGAATGGAATCAACTACTTAGAGACCTCATTATTGTCTTTCTTTATAACTTGGACGTTTCTTATGGTTGGTCAGCTGTACCCATCAGTCTTTTATTTATATATAGAATCCTGATCCATCTTTTTCTTCTACAGAACTACAATTTACAACATAACCCAACTTTTATATGTCATTAATGCATTAGAAGCTGTACATCACTGAGTGTTCTAAAATTTTATCTTTGAAGGTTGAACAGCTTTTACAGTTCTACTTGAACTACATGCCTAGTCCAACCTACTCTGCATTCATGCGTGCACGTTTTCCTTTTTTTTGGAAAGGTGGGGGGGGGGGGGTGCATATAGATTTGGATAAACAAATATATATAATCTTCCTGGTATCTGAAACAACAATAACAACAACAATATCCAATCCCTTTAAAGCGGGGTATGGGGGAGGTAAAATGTAGACAATCATACCACTGCCCGTAAGTAGAGAGACTGCTTTCTGGTATGTGATCATTGAGGTAATTGGGTTTTAACTTGTTGGTTGAATGATAACGTGGTTGCTTGCTGACAGTGGGGTCCCCAATAATTCAATTTGTTATATGTAATCTGCAGCTTATGTTATTTTGCGCAAAGAATCTCCACCAAGTGTTAACATTAAGCAGTCTTTGGTTTCGTACAACTCCTTGTTATTATCTTATTAGTTTATTATGGATGTGATAGGTGATGGTTAATGGGTATGACTTGATGATTTTTTTAATAGAGTTTAATGTGGTTTGCATTATCAAGATTTGGGATTAGTTAATTAAAATCTGTTTTGAGGGGTGCTTGTTATTTATATTATCTTCAGGAATTTTATCCTTCTCAAACACCCCTACCCTCTTAAATTATGATATCCTAATTTGATAATGCCTTACTTTATGAATTGTTTCTTGTGTCTCTGATTTATCATTTGTATGGGTGTTTTCTTGATAAGCTTGTATATATATGTATGTATATCTCTTTGTTGAAACTGTCGACATATATTTTTTAAAACCGAGCTTCAAAATATTAGAATTTGAGGTATACTAACTAGCTGTCTAGCTATAGAAGTCATTTTTTGTCTTCGCTCATGGTTTGGAATATTTCCTACTGGTGGTCAGTTTTGCTCATTGATTGTATGCTATACCATTGAATCCTAATCAAGAATCTTTTTTCCTTTAAAATGATAACCATTCATGTCTATTTCAAGGATGGGTTTGATTTTTAAGTTTTTTTTAACTACATTGTAAATGATGGTAAAAGTTATGGGAGCATTTTCATTGTAAATGTAGTTTTTTAACTACATTGGGATGTATATGTAATGTGGCTCAGGATTTTAGGGTTTCTCTAGTTTGATCTTTTTGGCCATTTGGATTTTGCATTTTTTTTAAGAGAAGTTGTTAAGATTGCATGAGATTGAGAGAAATACTAATATATTTTTTGTTTTGGTGTATCGGTGCAAATTTTGTAATACACAGGGGATGGTGACTATGCTTTCTAGTCATGGTTACCCTCTGACAACCGTCCACCTTGGTAAGAAGACATATGCACATGTGATGCAATTTGATTGTGTTGGTTATGATCCAACCGACTTTGCATTAACCAAAGGATGGACAACTCAATCTGTAAGCATTATATTATAGTGTCTATTTTTGATAATGTATATATTGTAAAACTAGAGTTAAAACAACTTAATGAGTAAATCATTTCACTTAATATGATATCATCTAAAGAATTGGATTTGTATAATGTTTTCAACGTCAATCATTAATGACGGTCCTGTTAGAGATATGCCCACTAATGTACGTACGCCATAGACCGCTGCTGATGATGTATGGGCCTATTGGGTCATACACCGGGGTCAAACCTGACAGCAACTTAAGTTTAGGGACCAATTATGACAAAAGACAAAAGTTGACATCGCAGGCCGCGTTAGCGCCGCTAACTATAAAGGGTTAGCGCCGCTAAGTCCTAAGAGTTAGCGCCGCTACGGCTGCATGTACTTTGTGTCACATCCCTGACAGGCCGCGTTAGCGCCGCTAACTTTAAGGGGTTAGCGCCGCTAAACCCTAAGAGTTAGCGCCGCTACGGCTGCATGGGCTTTATGTCAAATTACCTCCCAAGCTGGCCAATGCGTGGTGTACACCTAGGGACGCACTTTGGCCGGTCTTTGTGGTTAAAATCGAAGCTGGAGGCAGAAGTTCTTGGGAGACTTTATTTTTGTTTTGAAGTTCCTTTGCTCTTTTTCTCTCTAATAAACACACACACTTTTCTCTTTGGTGCTACTATGACCAAGTGAGATTATAGAGAGTACTCCAGAGATTTTAGTCTTCTAGTTGCTGTTCCATTGTGGTTTTCATAGTGAAGTATCGCAATGGCTTGCTAGCACTCGTGGTTTGGCTTGTTCCCGGGGTATATCCCAATAGAAGATCGGGTTTTTGCATTTGAAGGATCACCACCACGAGGATTGAAGATTACTGGAGCTAAGGAGAAAGGTATAACCTCTTTCTTTTCAAGTTGCATTTCTTGAACATAGAGTTTGGTCCATTTGAGGGATTTCGGTTTTTATGCTTTGATTGCTTGTACATTGGGCTATTTTGTTTGTACCTTGCTTCCGCTGTGAGCCCACGAAATCCCAACAGGTCCACGCGGACGCATTTCACTGTTCGGTGAATTAAATGACCAAAATACCCTTATTAACGAGTCATTTATGATGTTACAAACAATTATCGCTGTCTCTCTCTATAATATATATATATATATATATATATAATTATATATATATATATATTGTTGGGGTTCGTGGTACACCGCAACGGAAGCATGCAAGGTCAAAAACGAATTTTCAAACATAAACAAGACCACATGGTGAACCCCATCAATGGATCTAACTCTACAACCAAGTTATGCAACTACAACAGAAAGAGAGAAGAGAGAAATACCCCTGATATCTCTGGAGTTGATGTAGATCAAGAACCGAGCTATGGCACCTTCCTTGCTCTATCGAAGTCCACCCCGGGAAAACCGTGATCCACTCGTACTAGCGAGCCATCGGGTGTCCTACACCATATGGAGACACCTTCTGGAACAACAACACTAAAGAACTCCAGGACACTCTCACTTCAAGCTCTCTCTTCAACACCCATAAGAACTACCACTATAGGTTTCATATGTGTGTGTGTTTTCCAAAACCATCAAGAGAGAAAAGAGTGAGTTGCATGTCCTTTTTAACACTCCAGAAAAGCCTCTAGAACCTCCCAAGGCCGGACATAGTGCTCAACATGCATTGGTGGAGAATGGAGGTGGAGGGAATAAAGTTGTAATCTGTCAGTCGGGTTAGCGCCGCTAACCGCCCAAACGTAGCGCCGCTAACCACTTAATGTTAGCGCCGCTAACGCGGCTAAGTTTGCGACAGCAGGGTTTAGCGCCGCTAACCCTTCCTGATTACCAACTATCTTTAATTATTCATTTCTAACCCTCCCTTTTAGGTTGTTGTCAAGATCAACCCCCGGCGTGTGACCCGATAGGCCCATACATCATCGGTAGTGATCAACTGGAGTACGTGTGTCAGTGGGCAGACTCCAACATATATATATGGGAGAATTGAAATGAGAACTGTTTTTCGTGCGAGAACCAATCTTAGTCGTTGATTTGATAAGTGAAATTCATGGATGTAGAGTGTGGGGGGTCAAGTGTGGCCGGGTGTATGTGAGAAATTCATGGGAGGGCAATGACATTAAAAGAGGGGAAATTGGACGGCTCAGATTGGTTCTCGCGGTTCTCGCACTAAAAATGGTTCTCAATGGAACTTCTTCCTATATATATATATATATATTTATATATATATATATATATATATATATATTATATATATATATATATATATATATATATATATATATATATAGGATTAAAAAAATGGCCATTAATTCATTTTTATTGGCCATTAATTCATTTTAACCAAGGGCCAAAATTGGTTCTCGCGGTTCTTGTAATAAGAATGATTCTCAAATGAACCCTCCCATATATATATATATATATATAGCTAGAAGTCATAAATATTTTCATCCAAGCAAAAGGCAAAGTTATTCAAGTATTCATATCTATACTTTTTTAACAGTTAAACACATTCACTCTCTAATCTACTTCTAGATCTATATTTTTGTTCACGATAAATCTCGAACTTATGATCTTAGGATATGGATATGTATGCTTATCTATGAAGATTCTTCATTCTTAATTGGGTATTAACTTGTCGGTTGATTGGCCATTTGTCTTTTGCAATCTTCATTTTTACAATTTTTTCTTAAATGAATGTTCATAGAATGTTGACATGATGAGCAGTCTTGTTTCTTACAAACTCCTTACTATACTTTTTTAGTTTATTATGGATATGATGGACTGGTAGGTGATGGTTATCGCATTTTATATTTTAATAAAGTTTAATGTGTTTTGAATTCTCAAGACTTGAGATTGGTTAATCACAATTTGTTTTTAGATATGCTTGTTTTTATTCTTGAATATTGGAATTTGCTACTTATTTATAATATCTTCAGGCATTTTATCCTATTCTCAGCCTTTCAAAAAAAGAAAAGAAAATATAGAGTTATCCTATTCTCAGCACCTCCTCCTTTCTTTTAAAATATATTATCACAGCCAAACGCCTAGCCAGGAGCGATGGCAGACGATGATATTAAAACCCCGTGACGCAAAGGGTCGGAGAAGAGGAGGAAATCGGTAATCAAGGTTTGAAGAAGAAGATTCTTAAGGAAGGTGAAGGTTTGGACACTCCTCATAGTGGCGATTTGGTGGAAGGTAAAATAGTTAGCTTTCAATTTGTATTTTGTATTGTTTTAGGGTCAGGTCTAGATCGTATGATTTTGCTTATTATGATTTCGATTTGAGTTATTGGCAGTTCATTATACTGGAACTAAGCTTGATGGAACTCAAGTTTGGTCTAGTCGTGATAGGGGAAAGCCACTAAAGCTCACTATCAGTCAAGGTGAGAATACTTCTTATTTATTGTGTTAATTACTTCATATTTTTTATTGTTAAGTTGATTTTGAGTTTAACACAAAGCTATGGTGTTGTTGCTGCCCTGATGTTGCTTTCTTTGATGTACAAACTGCCATTTGTCTTATATGTTAGGTCGTTACTTGTACGTGGCTGACCTGGACTAGGAACCGAATAGGGATACGATAATCTAAACAATGGAAACAGAACTGAATATTAACTAACAGCAGTAGTTTAGCAGTTTAACAGCCAATTAAATTCCAGCCAATATTCAATCTGCTTTTAAGATAATAACCAAGATAAAACAGAAACGTATAACCTGATTCACTTCCGGTTGTAATCGGAAATAGAGACTGAAGTCAGTGGCTGAGAATCATAGCTCTAGCGAATCTGCTGGCTGCCTCTGTCTGCCTGAATTCTGGCCGGAATAAGATCAACAGTAGCTGTAGGCTACTGTTCTGATCTCTTCCAGTCTGGTCGGCAATCAGCAGCAAGCAAACAACCACAAACACACGCAAAGAAGTAGAATCAAAGCAATAAATCAACACAATGATTTTACGTGGTTCGGTCTCAGTTTGAGACCTACGTCCACGGCTACGAACAAGGATTCTTTACTACTTTACGATCAAGAGATTACAAGTGCGACATTGGAGACATTAAATAGACAATTACAAATATGGAAACGACCTTGCAAATCAATTTTAATTAAGATTTACAACTGGCGCTAGGGCCAGCCCCTAATCCCCTTCAATCTTCCGTATTTGAAAATTCTGCCAAGGCTGAACTGGGCTTGACCCAATTGGGCCAAAGCCTACATTGACTTAAACATTAAAGCAACTGAGTTAGACACTTTCGTGATTTATGTTCTTTGTATTTCCGAACAAATGATAAATGTATATTAAGACCGTAATGATCTTGATTATCCGAGTAAGGATGGTTGTCAATGTATCTTAATCAATAAGGATAACTTTTGTTATCTGGGAACTTGGATTCTAATGAAAATTACAGTCAGTTCGAGACGGGTAAATCTCCAATACAAATATTTTTAGTAGATAAAACAAGACTGCCCAGGAAAATAATATAAGCAAGCCCTTGAAATCTAATCTGGCACAGCACTTATATCCCCCCTATTCTTCCAGGCCACTCTCCACTACCCCTCCTCCTGAATTATTTAAAATTGGCGCCACACAGCTGGTCAAAACCCGACCCATCTCTGTCCGACCCATCTCTGGGTTTGGCCTAGTCTGACCCGCATCAGGGTTCGTATCAGTTATCTTTTGTCTTATTCTTATAAGCACCTGATTGTTACACTTTCTTGATTGCATTGATGTATGATGATATATCATATTAAGGAAGTGATGGTTTTGATTATCTGAGAACATGGTTATTAGTTTATCATAATCAACAATACAGCTTTTGTTATCTCACAATAGGGCCACCAGGGGTCAAGAGATGGGATGTGGGTCTCAAGACCATGAAAAAGGGTGAAAAGGCACTTTTCACCATTCCTTTTGTGCTGTCTGATTCCCCAAGGAAGTCACTCCCATCCAGGTTGATGTTGAATTACTTTCATGGGTTAGTGACAAAGACATCTGCATTTTAGCCGCTCTTTTTATATTTTACCTGTTCATAATTTAAGTTTCTTTATTAATTAAAGAATATCATTAGTTTTGTTTTATTGTTTATATTATATGTTAACATTGTTTATTTTGAGGAGAAAGTATCTCGGAACACCACCCAAGGCAAAAAGGAAGAACCAAATGCAAATAAAAAGCGTAAATCTAAGAGGAAAGCAGCAGCCTGGGTAGGGAAGGTGAGATTCAATGTTAGCTTTCTAGCTTAGTTGCCCTCGGAAGCATTTTGGTCTTGAGTGCCATTGGGTTCGAAATATTGGGTTGGTTTTCTAGTGTCATGAACCCGCACAATTAAGCCTTGTGCGGGTTCATGAACCTAGAAAACCAACCCAATATTTCGAACCCATGGCACTCAAGACCTAAATGCTTCCGAGGGCAACCAAGCTAGAAAGCTAACATTGAATCTCACCTTCCCTACCCAGGCTGTTGTTTTCCTCTTAGATTTACGCTTTTTATTTGCATTTGGTTCTTCCTTTTTGCCTTGGGTGGTGTTCCGAGATACTTTCTCTTGAAAATAAACAATGTTAACATATAATATAAACAATAAAACAAAACTAATGATATTCTTTAATTAATAAAGAAACTTAAATTATGAACAGGTAAAATATAAAAAGAGCGGCTAAAATGCAGATGTCTTTGTCACTAACCCATGAAAGCAATTCAACATCAACTTGGATGGGAGTGACTTCCTTGGGGGAATCAGACAGCACAAAAGGAATGGTGAAAAGTGCCTTTTCACCCTTTTTCATGGTCTTGAGACCCACATCCCATCTCTTGACCCCTGGTGGCCCTGTTGTGAGATATCAAAAGCTGTATTGTTGATTATGATAAACTAATAACCATGTTCTCATATAATCAAGACCATCACTTCCTTAATATGATATATCATCATACATCAATGCAATCAAGAAAGTGTAACAATCAGGTGCTTATAAGAGTAAGCTAACTGATACGAACCCTGATGCGGGTCAGACTAGGCCAAACTCAGAGATGGGCCGGGTTTTAACCAGCTGTGTGGCGCCAATTTTAAATAATTCAGGAGGAGGGGCAGTGGAGAGTGGCTTGGAAGAATAGGGGGGATATAACTGTTGTGCCAGATTAGATTTCAAGGGCTTGCTTTTATTATTTTCCTGGGCAGTCTTGTTTTATCTACTAAAAATACTTTGTATTGGAGATTTACCCATCTCGAACTGACTTGTTTGTTCAGTAATTTTCATTAAAAACCAAGTTCCCAGATAACAAAAGTTATCCTTATTGATTAAGATAAATTGACAACCATCTTTACTCGGATAATCAAGATCATTACGGCCTTAATATACATTTATCATTTGTTCGGAAATACAAAGAACATAAGTCACGGAAGTGTCTAACTCAGCTGCTTTAATGTTTAAGTCAATGTAGGCTTTGGGTCAAGCCCAGTTCAGCCTTGGCAGAATTTTCAAATACGGAAGATAGAAGGGTATTAGGGGCTGTCCAGCCTTAATATTTTCTGGCGCCAGTTGTAAATCTTAATTAAAATTGATTTGCAAGGTCGTTTCCATATTTGTAATTGTCTATTTAATGTCTCCAATGTCGCACTTGTAATCTCTTGATCGTAAAGTAGTAAAGAATCCTTGTTCGTAGCCGTGGACGTAGGTCTCAAACTGAGACTGAACTACGTAAAATCATTGTGTTGATTTATTGCTTTGATTCTACTTCTTTGCGTGTGTTTGTGGTTGTTTGCTTGCTGCTGATTGCCGACCAGACTGGAAGAGATCAGAACAGTAGCCTACAGCTACTGTTGATCTTATTCCGGCCAGAATTCAGGCAGCCAACAGATTCGTTGGAGCTGTGATTCTCAGCCACTGACTTCAGTCTCTATTTCCGATTACAACCGGAAGTGAACCAGGTTATACGTTTCTGTTTTATCTTGGTTATTATCTTAAAAGCAGATTGAATATTGGCTGGAATTTAATTGGCTGTTAAACTGCTAAACTACTGTGTTAGTTATTATTCAGTTCTGTTTCCATTGTTTAGATTATCGTATCCTTATTCGGTTCCTAGTCCGGGTCAGCCACGTAAAAGTTACGACCTAACATATAAGACAAATGGCAGTTTGTACATCAAAGAAATCAACATCAGGGGCAGCAACAACACCATAGCTTTGTGTTAAACTCAAAATCAACTTAACAATAAAAAATAAGAAGTAATTAACACAATAAATAAGAAGTATTCTCACCTTGACTGATAGTGAGCTTTAGTGGCTTTCCCATATCACGACTAGACCAAACTTGAGTTCCATCAAGCTTAGTTCCAGTATAATGAACTGCCAATAACTCAAATCGAAATCATAATAAGCAAAATCATACGATCTAGACCTGGCCCTAAAACAATACAAAATACAAATTGAAAGCTAACTATTTTACCTTCCACCAAATCGCCACTATGAGGAGTGTCCAAACCTTTACCTTCTTTAAGAATCTTCTTCTTCAAACCTTGATTACCGATTTCCTCCTCTTCTCCGACCCTTTGTGCCACGAGGGTTTTAATATCATCGTCTGCCATCGCTCCTGGCTAGGCGTTTGGCTGTGATATAGAGTTATCCTATTCTAATGCCAATCCCCATGGTTTACCCATTCAATTCCCTAGAGTGACTCACCAAAACATGCCTAATATGATCCTACCACATATGTCTAATCCCTCTAACAATGACCTTAATGCCTGGATGCAACTCTCTGGGGCATCTAGGGCGAACCCCATGATTACCAAGCATTATTCACCCCTAGCACCAGTGATAGAGAACTGTCCCATGCCCGATGGTTTGGACCTGCCACAGAATGTAAAGATGTATGACGGTAGTGGACATCCAGAAGATCACCTAAGGGTGTTTAAAGGAGCAGCAAAGATAAAAAAATAGTCTATGCCAGTCCAGTGTCATATGTTTGCTTGTACCCTCACAGGAGTTGCTAGGACATGGTATGTTTGTACGTGAAATGTCTTCGTTTTCACCCCAAATACTCTGTATCTTCTTCTTGAATTCTTCAAGGTAATCTCTACTGATTTCCAGTGAATACACTGCAAAACAGAAAACGGGGCCTCAGGGGGAGTCCGTGAGGGAAACCCCTCCGACGATCAAGTCAGTAAGTGAAGATGCCATTGACAGGGGTAAATTTAAGTTCAGGGTTATAGAGAGAGAAAGTTTAGAGAGTATTTAGTCTGAATTTGCTTACCTTCCTGGAGACGATGATGTTTGTATATAAAGGGAATGCAGTGGTCCCCTTTGGTTCGTTAAACCTTTCTATTCTGTTATGATATTAACCAATAGGATGATGACACGTATAAGATAAATCCCACATGGTCCCCGTACATTAGGATATTAGCACTTAGCTATGATTAGTAATCTGTTCCCCCTAAGAGTTCGGATGACCCTATCATATGTAATAGAATGGTTGTTATGTAACGGACTGGAGGGCTCTCATTGGACTTCATGGTCGAGTGACAAGTAGGGCCAGATGACAAGGTAGCCGTGCAACATGCAAAGCCGAGTGGAAGTGTCCTGATGACTAGTGCGACCGGGAGACGAAGTGGCCGGATGACTAGTGGAGCCGGATCAACGATGAAGCCCAGTATAATGATATATTATTTTACAGCAAGATATCATTAGACTATTTATTTTAAAATGAGGATATCTGTATGGGCCTCACAGCCCACTGCGATCCGTAACCCCTTCACTAAGATAGGGTTTTCAATTGAAAGAATCTTTCTCAAGAACTACCATTCTTAACAACGGTAATCACACTATTGCTACCGCCGATTGTAAACATCAACCCATCAACTGTTTGTGTTGCCACCACTGTTGTTTGCCGATTACTGTTCGCTGACTATCATTGCTTGTTCGCTGTTGCTGTTCACCGACCATCATCGCTGTTCGCCGACCATCATCGCTGTTCGCCGACCATCATCGCTGTTCGTCGTCTACCGCCGCTATCGGCCACCAACTGCTACCGCTGCTGTGTCGTTTACTCAAAACTGTAGAGGGCATCGACGCCTCTTCTCCGCAGAAGTGTACTTACCGCTATCGCTTGTTATAATCCGGTGGTTCTAGCCCGTTGTTGACCTGCAGATTTCCATTTCTTTAGTGCAATTACCAAAGGTAATCTTCTTAACTCTTATCGTGTATTATTAATTTGTACTCCCCTCAAGTTGTAAACCTTCTCGATGGGTGGTCTGCTAACAACTAATATATGTTTTTTTAATGTCCTTTGCTAATTAGTCATACGGTTTAGTGAAACATAGATATACAAACACAATTAGTGAAACTCGTATATTATTAATTAGTAATGAGTGTTCCTAGGTATTTGTACTCATAAAAAATTCCCTTTTAATGTAGGTAATTTTGGCACCTGTAAATGTTTTGGGTGCAGAGAAAGGAATTAGAGTAAGTGGGTAGTAAATATAGTATGGGCTATTTGTGGTTAATTTGAAAATGACTGATGATAATAGTGTGGATACTGTTACTAGTGGATTATCTGTGGGTCAGTTTGAGAAATGTGTCAAAGATTACCATTTGGAGGGATTTCTCCCCACTATGCTGGGTGAACATACCACTATTAGTATCTTTCCCAATGGATAAGTCATTGCCTTCTATAGTAAGTTCTTTGAAATTGCTAGGCTCAGACTTCCACTTTCAGAGTTTGTAAAGAAAGTATTATGTTATTATGGTATATGCATATCACTTATGTCTCCTCAAGGTATGTGTAAGATCATAGTCTTTGAGGTGATCAACAAATGCCTTGATCAAATTCCCTCCCTGAGTCTATTTAGGCGCTTTTTCCGAGTTGGTGCTGTAAAGGGAGGGTGGTATACCATAGAAAGAAGACCCAAGGTGCCAGAAATAGTCTCCACACGAGACTCGTTAAAGAAATGGCACACTCAATTTCTTTTCCTCAATAGAAACAAAGTGTATAGCGGTGCTTTATCCCTTTCATGTCATAGGGAAAAAAGCAAAATACTTAAGAATAATAGTATTCCCGAAAGGGATGAATATGACATAGATTTGTTCCGATATATGTCAGCAAACGTTAGGGTGGATCTTAGAAAATGTCTTCCAGAGCCCATGCTTGTATATTGTGGTATGAGTAGGATTGGAGCGAGACCCGGAAAAACTCTAGTTCCATTCCTTCATGATAAAAGTGAGTGATGCTTTAATACAAGTCTTTTTGTATCTTTCTTAATGTATTGCTAATTTACTTTTTTGCAGAAATGAGTTGGAGCAAACTCTGTCCGGGACCTCTCGACCGTGCTCTCAAGTTCAAGTCCTTACCATCTGATTCTACAAGCTCAAAGAAATTCATTGTTCCCAGGGTACTACCTTCAACCAAGAGACTGCCGAGAATGTTAATGATGCGGGTAGTTTTATTCCTAAAGATTCAGGTGCTATCATCCCAGTAGTCTCAGGTGCTTCCGAGCGTTCATCAGCTTCGGGGAATTTGGTAACTAGGAAGAGAGGTTCCTTGCCGGCTGATCCAGAACATCCTGCAAAAAAGGCGATTGCTTCCAAGAATAAGAGTCCCAATGATAATGACTCTCCTCTTCGTTTAGGGTCACCTACTCCTTTTGACTCAATAGAGAGGTGACTATACCCATTCAGCATTCTTCCCAAGAATTCTTCTTAGTTGAAAATCCCTTTAATGAATATGGGAGTAATTATCATAAATTTTTTTTGCAGATTTTTGAGGACCTATCTCCCTCGTCTCACAACCTTCCTCTAGAGAAATCTAATTTGGATCATGAGAAAAGCATTCATTCCCAAGATTCTCCTCTTGTCTCCAGTGATAAGGGTAAGGCTACAAAATATCAACACCTTCCACGTACTCACATGGTTGAGAGCTCTCTTTCCATGATTACTGAGAAACTTCAGGGATCATCTACATATACTTGGTGATAAGAGGAGATTCACCACACAATGTGCTTTTAGGAAGGCCATCCTTGAAATTATTCGGAGCCGTAGCTTCAACTATGCATGGGATGATGAAATTCCCAACTCCAAATGGCATGACTACCTTAAGGTCTGAAAGGAAGATCATCAATAGGTGTGATCAAGCGTGCGAGCCTGCTCCTCAAGAGGAAAGAGAAATTGTTAAAGTTCCTGGAGACAAAATAATAATCAATAGACGTTTTGAAAATCAACCTATTACCATAGGAAGTGATTGGAGCGGAGAACCGAGAAGGAAGTTGATCCTGTTACTAGAAAGAAACTCTGATACTTTTGCCTGGACTCCCGATGACATGACGGGGGTCCCCAGAACCATACAAGTAAAGGATGATAAGGGTAAGACCATAAGTTATGATACTCAACATCGGTTGAATATTCATCCGAGCAAGAACCCTGTTCAACAGAAAAAGAGGCACATGGCTCCAGAGAGAAGCAAAGCTGCTAGAGAAGAAGTGAAACAATTGGTTCAAGCCAAAATTTTAAGGGAAGTAAAGTATCCTACTTGGGTGGCCAATCCAGTGATGGTTAAGAAGGCCGGAGGGGGATGGAGGATGTGCTTCGATTACACTAGCCTTAACAAAGTATGCCCCAAAGACTGTTACCCTCTGCCAGCCATCGATCTGAAAGTGGAATCTCTAACTAATCATCGCTACAAATGTTTCTTGGACGCTTACAAGGGGTATCACCAGATACAGATGGCTAAAGAAGACGAAGAGAAAACAGTCTTTACTGCTACCAGAAAATGCCATTTAGACTCAAGAACGCGGGGGCAACTTATCAAAGGCTTGTTGACATAGCTTTCAAAGAACAAATTGGGAAGAATTTGGAAGTATATGTAGATGATATGGTGATAAAAAGCCAAACTCAAGAAGATGTTCTGAAAGACATGGAAGAAACTTTCTCCACATTGAGAAGAATAAACATGAAATTGAATCCAAAGAAATGCTCATTTGGTCTGACTGAAGGTAATTTCTTGGGACACTTGATAGTACCAGAAGGAATCAAGGCCAATCCCTCAAAGATACAAGCCATAATAGATATGAAATCCCCCTCCACACTTAAAGAAGTCCAAAGTCTTAACGGGTGACTCGCCGCTCTAGGGAGGTTCTTATCTAAAGCAGCTGAGAGATCCTTACCGTTCTTTAAAACCCTTAAAAATGGTATCAATCACAAGAATTTCAAATGGAGTGAAGAAGCAGAGCAAGCATTCCAGGAAATCAAGAAGGTACTATTGGAATTGCCTACTCTCACTGCACCAAGCCCCGGAGAAACCTTAACTATGTATCTCTCCGCCTCCCATGAGGCAGTAAGCGCTGTACTTTTAGCAGAAAGGAAAAAAAGTCCTATGCCCGTGTACTTTGCAAGCAAGGTGCTCCAAGGAGCAGAAGTAAACTACCCAGCGATCGAGAAAATGGTCTTAGCATTGATACAAGCTGTAAGACAGTTGAAGAGATACTTTCAAGCTCATCAGGTAGTGATGTTGACAGACCAGCCTATACGGCAAGTCCTCTCAAAACCCGAGAATTCAGGAAGGATAGCCAAATGGGCCATAGAACTGGGTGAGCATGACATAGACTTCAAACCTAGGCAATCCGTAAAAGGGCAAATACTAGCGGATTTCCTAGCAGAATGTACGGCGATTCCATCAAAAACCCCCATTTTAACAATACCTATGAAAAACAATAGTCAGCGTTGGAAGTTATATACAGATGGGGCAAGTAGTGCAGAAGGATTAGGCGCAAGGCTAATTCTCATTGACACGGAAGGGCATGAATATACTTATGCCCTAAGATTTAACTTTCAAACGTCAAACAATGAAGCTGAATACGAAGCACTCATAGCAGGATTAAAGCTGGCTGCGATCATGAACGTAGAACGAATATAAGTCTTTATGGATTCCCAGCTGGTGGTCAATCAAGTGATGGGAACCTTCGAGGCAAAGGAAAGTAATATGCAAAAGTATCTCGACTATGTAAAGAAACTCGAGATGAATTTCAAAGAATCCACTTGTCACCCGGCTTCATCGTTGATCCGGCTCCACTTGTCATCCGGCCACTTCGTCTCCCGGTCGTACTAGTCATCCGAACACTTCCACTTGGCTTTGCATGTTGCACGGCTACCTTGTCATCTGGCTACTTGTCACTCGACCATGAAGCCCAATAAGAGCCCTCCAGTCCGTTACATAACAACCATTCTATTACATATGATAGGGTCATCAGAACTCTTAGGGGGAACAGATTACTAATCATAGCTAAGTGCTAATATCCTAATGTACAGGGACCATGTGGGATCTATCTTATACGTGTCATCATCCTATTGGTTAATATCATAACAGAATAGAAAGGTTTAACGAACCAAAGGGGACCACTCCATTCCCTTTATATACAAACATCATCGTCTCCAGGGAGGTAAGCAAATCCAGACTAAATACCCTCTGAACTTTCTCTCTCTATTACCCTGAACTTAAATTTACTCCTGTTAATGGCATCTTCACTTACTGACTTGATCGTTGGAGGGGTTTCCCTCAAGGACTCCCTTGAGGCCCCGTTTTCTGTTTTGCAGTGTATTCACTGGAAATCAGTAGAGATTACCTTGAAGAATTCAGGAAGAAGATACAGAGTATTTGTGGTGAAAACGAAGACATTTCACGTACAAACATCATACTTCATATTCCTAATCAAGAATCTTCTGAGATAAGCATACATATCCATTTCAAGGATGAGTTTTTTTGGTTAATTAATAATTACTTTCTGTATTTTCAATGAGTCCAAACTGACGAGTACCTGTTTTTCCATTTGTACAGGACTTATTTGTTCTTGTTTTCAAGTCGGTGTTGGAATACTAAAAGGATTATAGCCCAGAGGTATGAGTTGTATTACGTGTGTCCTATAATAGTGAGTTCAAGGATGGTTGAATTGGCTGTGAAATGAGCAAACTGACCGTAAGGAAAGATCTCATATAATTCTCTAAATGTTGTCTTGAAATTTCTCATTGTTTCTTGTTTAAGCTACTCTTCTTCTTGACTTTTAGCACAATGGAAGAAGTATAGTGCTAACCGTTCAAGAACAAGACCAATTGGGCTTGCTTTTAGCCATACACGTGAATCATTATGGCTAGCTCTTTCTGTCCTACTCCCATGACCTCTACACGAGCCATGAGTAGGTTTTGAAATCCTGTCTGGGACTCTATATCCATGGATGACCGTGCTTCATACGGAATATATGTACGTGCATCATTTGAATTCGTGGAGGTGTTTAGGCTCCATTCAAAGCTATCGGTTGAGATCTCGTCCATTTGTAGATCATCGTTACATAACCATTTGCATACATCATCAAAACCCTCCTTTGTGATTGAAGAATGAATGTCATGGTCTTTTCATTGCTTGTGAGAAAACCCATGTTTAAACCATCTTGATCTATAATTGAGTCAAAGTAAGAGTGTAAGGCTATCCGTTATACTCCCTCTCTTTCATTTCCTTACCCACTGTCACATTAGCGACACATTATTTTTCCTCCCATTCCATTTCCCTTACCCACTACAAGTGTTATTATCTTTTCTTTTCCCTTTCCTTTTCCTTCACTTTTTTAAAAAAAAAAAGTTAAAATATGATTGGTAGAATGTAGGGGTGGTTGTGGGGGGGGGGGGGGGGGGGGGAATGATTCAGCGAGTTGTGGAACCCGGATGGAAAGGAGCCCGGCGAGTTCAACACACCCGAGGTGGTGTTCCCTGGGCAACTCACAGCCTACTCACAGGTGGCGAGTGAGGCATAACGGACGGCCTAATGGCCAAGAAGTTGTAACATAGGTTCTGAGTGCATCATGCTTTTCTTTTTATGGAGGGAAGGAGTTGTGATGATTGTAAGGTGTTTCTTTGTACTCTCTTTTGGTTAAAAAAATGTCACAGGAAAGTATAAAGTGGAGCTTAATATTTTAGAATTTGAAGCAAGTTAAAGTCTTATATAAACCACATATATGTTGCGCTCTCTTATAATTAATTGTTAAATTCTCAATCAAGAGTCATGTATCTCATTTCCTTCTTTTATATTATATTAAAATTAAATTCTTAATTAAGAATCTTGTTCCTCATTCCCTCTCTATGGGTAGGTTTCTTTGCTTTTTCTATAATTAATAAATTTCTCCGTCACGATAATATAATAGTTAGAAACATGAAATTTATTATGGAGGTATGAGTGTCCATATTTTATCTGACACGAACACGAAACATGAAAAAGTGATACGAATCTAACAATTTTTGACCTGATATGAAACACAACCCAATCGAAAAATTGAAACGAATCTAACACGAACTCGAAATGGATCAAAAGAGTTCAAAAAATGATAATAGTAATTTTAATATAAACAACTTAGCAGTAATAATATTATTTACTACAAGAATAAGTAACATACGCATGAGTATTAAGAATATAAATATCTAATAAATATATTATCTTGATTTTAATGGTGTAATAAAGGTAATATTATCTCAAGTACAACTATGTGTGTACAAATCTATATGTATTTTAGTAATATCTTAGTAACTAGGTTTTAAGCCCGTGTTTACACGGGTCAACATTAAGATATTTGGCTATAATTTTATATTTATATTTTTTGAGTAACATAATGCTAATCGAATATTAGCATATAGGTTTACAAAATGATTCTTTTATTTTAATAAGCTTATGATAATCGATTATCAGTTGTAATAAAAGTGGTGGTAGAAGATAGTATTAGTGGTTGATATTATGATTATAAATCATTTACCTTATACCATGTTAGTGGGTGTTTTTGAGCCACAAAAGAACCTTCAACACATTCAACAGATGAACTACCACTAAGCAAGTGAAGACTTAACATTTCGCCTTTAAGCCCCACCTGATTATTAATCATTCAAAACTCAAGAATCAAAATTAATTGTGATAGCTTATACGAAACTTGAAATAAGATTCACAAATCATCCAGAATATTAGACCTTATACGACCATTTTTGCTACGACAAGACCCTCCTCCCTTCGTTAAGACCAGAAAGCGTACTGGACCAAGAACACCAGCATTCCATGTCTCAAAATGTGGTACAATGTTCTAGCAGATCAAAGAAAATTAATATAAGTTACAACACACTTGTAATCTAAATCAGAAAATTGGTCAGGAGGGAGAGAGCATACCGGAAGACCAACAACAATGCCAGTAGTAAAGATGAATATTGCCTAACACTAATGTTTTAATATAAAATGAAAAATCAAGATGAATTCTGGAAAAAATTACAGCCAGTAAAGATCAGAGTACTTGGTGATGTCTATCAAAGAAGAGGGATAAAGGTAGATAAACCTCAATTGTTATAGTCTAACACGCTAATGTCGCCATCACATGTTTTAGAGAAAACTTTGTGGAGTCCATAAGATTCACACAGGTTTATTCGTTCTAAATCTTCAAAAAAAATCCATGCCTATGTTCTTGTTGCATGAAATAACAATATTAAATCTGAATGCACCAATACATTATATCCCCCAATTTAACCAATTTTGAAAGATCAGTTTCTTCCAAAATTCTCAAACATGATATGTTAAAGCTATAGATATAATATATAACTATAGCCTCCGTATGAATACGAAGTCTAATGTTTCTTAATAAACACAATCACACACTCTAATTGAGACCCATTACAAACAAATAGAAAACCTAATTCAATCAAAACAATCGCTAATAAAAAAAACAATTCAATCTGAAGAATTCCTATAAAAAAGAATCACTTAGAAATCCGCAAAAATCATATAACATCAGATCAAAAAACTGATCTGAAAGTGAAGAAACCTTACGTACCTTTCTGTCTATGGAGATAGATAGTTCCCAACCATATATATCAACGACAATTGAATCTCTTGATTTCCACTACCGCCATTGATGTTCTGTGTCTTGATTTCAACGACTATCTGATTGCCAAACATATTATGTTCACAGATTTGAAAAGAAGGGTAGGCATAAAAATGTAGTTTCAGCGTGCACCTCATTTTGTTCGAATTCGTCCATTTCCACGAGCAGCTGATACAATGTTGTCTTTGTATGACCTTCCCACTGCTTTCGAGTCGAGCCAACATCATCTATTACAAACTTGGACAGTAATATCGAATTAATAGTTAGTAACATATATCAGTATATCAAAATCATAATTACGAAGATATTATATCTTGTTTCTGTAATTATAACTTTACATATTAAAAACTTTGTATACAACAAACCGTAAACAATAAATATCAACTCCATAAAAAAGTTTTGGCATCTTAATTCTATACCACAAAGTTTTCATACATACATAAAGAGTTGAAGCCATGGATGAACCCACACAGCATCTTCAAGTCGCATCTAATAAAACCCGATCTCATGTGAGAATCACCAATAATCATTGCAAGAACATGACCCATTCTTGAAATTGTGGGTTTAGTTGTGACTTTTCTAAGTCAAAGGGTCATAAGTGTAAACTTGTTAGAAGTTGGAGGCTTTAGTTGAAATGTTGTTTTGTCTTGTGTGTATATATATTGTGCAGTACGCACGAGATGATAATCATCTTCTTCATTTTTCAGTAAAGGAAATTTTACAGAGTATAATTTCAAGTTTCTTGTTTCATATTTCTTGGTTGTTTGATCTACGAAATATTCAAGTTTGTATACCGTTTTTGTTCATAAATCACAACAAAGTGGTATCAGAGCTTCAAGGGCTCGAACTTTTTCTGGGTTTGTGAGTGTTCGTTGGAAAAGCGTGTTCGCCGGAAAAGGGTGTTTCCCGGCGGTCTGTTTCGTTTTTCTCGCCGGTCGTTTCTTGAAGAGAAAGGTTGCTGTTCTTCGAAGAGTTTCAGTCGAGTGATTACCTTTTGTTATCACCTGTAATCAAAGATTAATCTTGGAGTCACCAAGGGGGTTGACGGCAATAATTCTGTTCAACTCGTCGGAAAAGCCAGTGGGTTTTTTCTTTTCTTCTTGGAGTTTTTTTTTTCTTGTTGAAGCACCGAGGAGTGTTAGTTGGAGAAAACCACCGTGGGTTTTCTTGAAGCATTCATCGAAAGAAAAAAAAACAAACAGTGGGTATCTACTTTGTGGATTTCATTAATTGGGTTTTTCATTTGAAGAAGACAATAACAATTACAAGAAATTGAAGAATTCGATTAAAAACGAGATGGCTCCACCGTTAATGATGATTGAAAAGTTTACCGGAAAGAATAATTTCAGTTTATGGAGACTCAAGATGAGGGCATTGTTGAAACGTGAAGGGATTTGGCAACCGTTATCGGGTGCAAGACCCGAAGATATGGAGGATGTCGAGTTTATCCAACAAGATGAAAAGGCTCATTCGACGATCTTGTTATCACTTTCAGACGAGGTACTCTATGAGGTGGCGGAGGAAGAAACCGCAGCGGGTTTATGGATGAAATTGGAGTCATTGTACATGACGAAATTGTTGACCAACAAGTTACTTCTAAAACAACGTTTGTTCTCATTAAAGATGATGGAAGGATCGGTTCTTAAAGATCATCTTGATGAGTTGAATTCAATCTTGATGGATCTTAAGAATGTGGAGGTAAAAATCGAAGACGAAGATGCGGCGTTAATCTTGCTTGTTTCTTTTCCCCCGTCATATGAGAATTTTGTGAATTCGTTTGTTGTTGGTAGAGATACCATTTCACTTGAAGAAGTAAGGTCAAGTCTCCATTCAAGAGAACTTCGTCAAAAGGCATCGGGAAATGGTGTAGAATCTCAACCGGTGGGGTTGAATGTGGTTCGAAATGACCGAAATGGTGATCGATCAAACAAAGAAAAGGGGAAACAACGAAGAGGAAGGTCAAAATCACGAAGTAGAAAACCGGGTTCAAAAGATATTTGTCACAATTGTGGTGAAAAAGGCCATTGGAGAAGAGAATGCCCCAAGTATAAGTCAAATGGTTCTAATGCTAATATGGCCAAGGAAGATACAAATTCGGAAGCGGATTTGGTTCTTATGGTATCTAGTTGTTGTTTGGGAAATTCACAAGAGTGGATTTTAGATTCGGGATGTTCTTTTCATATGTGTCCATACAAGGAGTGGTTTTCGACATATCAAGAACAAGATTCCGGGAGTGTATTAATGGGTAATGACGTGGCATGCAAGGTGATTGGCATCGGGTCAATCAAGATTCGTATGCATGATGGAATCGTGAGGACTCTATCCGACGTTAGACATGTTCCGGATTTAAAGAAAAGTTTGATATCGTTGAGCACTCTTGATGCTAAGGGATACAAGTATTCCGGTTCGGATAGAGTACTTAAAGTGTCAAAAGGAGCATTGGTTGTCATGAAAGGAATTAAAGAATCCACTTTGTATGTGTTAAAGGGCGAGACGGTTTTAGATAAAGGCACCGTAGCTATTTCTCAAACCCAAGATTCAAACACGGATTTAAACAAGATGTGGCATATGAGGCTTGGTCATGTTGGAGAAAAAGGCATGGAACTATTGAGCAATCGAGGTCTTTTGGATGGGCATAAAGTGACAAAGTTGGGATTTTGTGAACATTGTGTTCTTGGCAAGCAACATAGGGTAAGTTTCTCAAAATCTATTCATCAAACTAAAGCTCCTTTGGATTACTTACATGCGGATTGTTGGGGGCCGTCGCGTGTACCATCTTTAGGTGGTGGACGGTATTTTCTTTCTATTATTGATGATTTTTCGAGAATGACATGGGTTTTCATAATGAAACACAAGAATGAGTCATTTGAAAAATTCAAAAGTTGGAAAGTTTTAATTGAAAATCAATTGGGGCGTAAGATCAAGAAGCTTAGAACCGACAATGGGTTGGAATTTTGTTCAAAAGAGTTTGATGGGTTTTGTGAAAAACATGGGATTGCAAGACACAAAACGGTTCGGTTTACACCCCAACAAAATGAAGTGGCCGAACGGATGAATAGAACCTTGTTAGAAAGAGCAAGGTGTTTGTTATCAAATGCCGGTTTATCTCGTGGGTTTTGGGCCGAGGCGATTAATACGGCTTGTTATCTCATCAATCGTTCACCGGCAACCGCTATTGACTATAAAACACCGTTTGATGTTTGGACCGGTAAAGCCGCGGATTATTCAAAGCTTAGAGTGTTTGGGTGTCCGGCGTATTATCATGTTAATGATGGGAAATTGGAACCGAGGGCCAAGAAAGGTGTGTTTATGGGTTATGGTGATGGAGTAAAAGGCTATAGAATTTGGTCACCGGTGGAAAAGAAAGTGATTTTGAGTCGAGATGTAACATTTGATGAGAAATCTATGATTCCTACAAGTGAGAATGTCACCAAGAAGGTGGAGATATGTGATGATCTTGGTAACAATTTGGGTGATAGTGAAACCGATGAAGACAATTTGGGTGATGAAGACATTTTGGGTGTTAATGGGTTTGAATCTGGGCCTTCAGTGACACAAACAGAGTCTTCAGCAACACTATCAGGGGCTACAGCGACACAATCAGGGCCTGCAGTGACGCAATCAGGGTCTACAGCGACGCAAACTGAGCCAACAGTGACACAAACAGTGCATTCGTCGCAAAGTCAGAATTCACATGTTCATGGGTTTAATTCCGGGTTATCTCGTGAAGGTGGAGCAAGTGATAGTGGTTCATTGGCTCGTGATCGGTCAAGGAGACAAATTAGACCACCGATTCGATATGGTTTTGAGGATATGGCGGCTTATGCTTTACAAGTTGCCGAAGATATGGATAGTTCAAACGAGCCGGGTTCATATCGTGAAGCAATTGTTTCTAAAGATGCGGGTTTGTGGTTGGGTGCAATGTCCGAGGAAATTGAGTCGTTGTATAAAAACAAGACTTGGGTTCTTGTGGAGTTACCAAAAGGAAGACGGGTCATTGGATGTAAATGGATTTTCAAAAGAAAAGTCGGTTTAGAAGGACCCGAGGGGATTAGATTCAAAGCACGGCTTGTGGCTAAGGGGTATAGCCAAAGAGAAGGTCTTGATTACAATGAAATCTTCTCTCCCGTAGTTCGTCATACATCTATCCGGGTGTTGTTATCGCTAGTGGCTCATGGTGATTTGGAATTGGAACAACTAGATGTTAAGACGGCTTTTCTTCATGGTGACTTGGAAGAAGAGATTTATATGGCTCAACCGGAAGGGTTTGTGGAGCAAGGGAAAGAGAACTTGGTGTGTTTGTTGAAAAGATCTTTATACGGTTTGAAGCAATCGCCTAGACAATGGTACAAGCGGTTTGATAGTTTCATGGTGGGTCACGAGTTTGTTCGGAGTCCATATGATTGTTGTGTTTATCATCGGAAGTTGGTGGACGGGAGTATGGTTTACTTGCTTGTTTACGTGGATGATATGCTAATCGCCGCTAAAGACATGGTAGAAGTCAAGAAGGTGAAAGATCTTCTTAGTACCGAATTTGAAATGAAAGATTTGGGGCCCGCTAGAAGAATTTTGGGGATTGAAATTTTGAGAGATCGGAAAAACAAGAAATTGTTTTTAACTCAAAAGATTTATGTTGAGAAGATACTTCATCGTTTTGGAATGTTCTATGCTAAGCCGTTGAGCAATCCTTCATCATCAAGTTTTCGTCCTTCTATGGTATGTTCTAATGAAGTGGAGGGTGATGATGAATATATGTCAAAGGTTCCCTATACTAGTGCGGTGGGAAGTTTGATGTATGTTATGGTATGTACACGGCCGGACTTGGCTCACGCGGTTAGTGTGGTTTCTCGGTTTATGGTGAACCCAAAGAAAGATCATTGGGTAGCGGTGAAGAGAATCTTCCGGTATCTTAAAGGTACGGCCGATGTTGGTCTCATATATGGTGGTGACCGGGATGTTGTTGTAACCGGGTATTCGGACTAGGATTATGCCGCGGATTTGGATAAGCGTAGGTCTCTCATGGGTTATGTTTTTACACTTGGTAATGCGGTAGTAAGTTGGAAAGCAACACTCCAACCTTCGGTTGCGTTATCTACTACCGAGGCGGAATATATGGCGCTTACGGAAGCGGCCAAAGAAGCTATTTGGTTGAAAGGATTGGTTGGCGATCTTGGTATTAACCAAGATAAGACTTTGGTTCATTGTGATAGCATGAGTGCTATAAGTTTGGCCAAAGATCAAGTATTTCACGATCGAACGAAACACATTGATGTGCGTTATCATTTCATTCGTTCCGAATCGAGAATCAAGGTTGTAAAAGTTGGAACTAGAGACAATCCCGCGGATATGCTAACTAAGGCGGTTCCGGAGTTCAAGTTTCGACATTGTTTGGATTTACTCAATATTGGAAATTGGAATTCAAGTTTGACTTAGCTAAAGTCAAGGTGGAGTTTGTGGGTTTAGTTGTGACTTTTCTAAGTCAAAGGGTCATAAGTGTAAACTTGTTAGAAGTTGGAGGCTTTAGTTGAAATGTTGTTTGTCTTGTGTGTATATATATTGTGCAGTACGCACGAGATGATAATCATCTTCTTCATTTTTCAGTAAAGGAAATTTTACAGAGTATAATTTCAAGTTTCTTGTTTCATATTTCTTGGTTGTTTAATCTACGAAATATTCAAGTTTGTATACCGTTTTTGTTCATAAATCACAACAGAAATGATGAAACCTATTCGAATCTCTAACCACAATTTCTCTTCCCCTTGCCACTGATATATACTTCATTGCAGTGTGACAATCTCCACACACCCTCAGATTCTTAAACGCCCTTATCGGCTTTTTAAAACTTAATTTTGTTTGGTTGATCACAGTAAAATGTATCTTCTTTTCACCTTTTTATCATTGTATGTAAGAAAAATGTTTTCCTCCTCCATTATATGTATAGTGCTTCTAATTTTAACAAATTTATGTAATTAACCTTTTATAATAGGTTCAAGAGTTGACATAGGGGAAAACATTTCTTCTCGTTCTTAAACAATGAAAAATAGAAAGTAAACAAAAAAATAAATATTTGCTAATAACCACAGTAATATAGAAAATCATTTTCTTAAATAGCATTCCAACCTTACACCGTATATTTCCTAATAGAAGGAGAAATACCTTAAACTGAAGCACTATTGTGACTTGCTTAAAACCATATTTTTCTTATTGACATTTCATCAAACACCTGGTGAACAAAATGAATGTTACGAAATTATATATACAAGATCTGGTATGAAATGACCTACAAATTTAGTTGCATTATCATAAAAATGTCTTAAGCAGGTCACAAAATTCCATAATCAACTTAAAAAGGCAGGGATAAAGACTGTATTTGCAAACAGAGAAACTTTGGCATGAGAATCAAAAAGCTTGATTAGAGTGCAGATCAAAGATGATAGAAATATGAATAGAGAAGCTATATACCTCCATTTCCAATGCTGATAAGCCATAATTTGTATAAAATGAATTTCGAGCACCAATAAAGTTAATTATGGATAGGAATCATACTTGCTTTAGTAAACTTGACTATTTTGAATATGACAGATAGATTGAATTCCTCAACTACTCATCATAATTAACCCAAATAATAAATTTATATAACTATACTATTATGAAAAAGCTAATGGAATTGGCAGACAATTGAATCAAGTCATCAAGAATTCGCGGCGCTGGTCGTCGGCGATGAATCGAGAGGGAGCGAACGGCGATAGATCGACGGTAAGATATTAAGCGGCGATCGACGCGAGTAAGTCGAGAACCTGGACTTCGATTTCTAGGTTAAAAATTTACACACGCCAAATATTTGGGGGGAAGATTAAGCGGGTACGTCTTTTTGTTGTCCCATGAATCCATTTCAGTAGTGGTTAAAAAGCCCAAATATCCAATTAAATGCCGCATCAGATTTCAAGAATCAATAATAGGGCCTAATTGAAAATTTGGAGGAAGAATAAGCGTGTCACATGGGATTCAAACATTCTTTATTTAGTATAGATATAGATTATTGAATATACTTAATATAATCATATCACATTAGTAATATGTTTTTTTTTGTTGTTTTTTGCCTAAGGTCTCTCTAGAAGCTACATTTCTACATAAAAGTAGAGGTACGACTATTCACACTTCATCTCTCCGTACCCGTTACACGAGATTGAGTTTTGTTATTATTGTTGATGCTCGATCCTTTTCTTTCACATACCAGATATGTACATCATGATATATAGATACACTCGCATTACATCATAAGGTCTATAGGTAGACTAAGTGCAATCATCAATTCCCTAATATTTATAAGATAAAACCAACATGTATACAGGATGTAAGTAAGCAAATAAGAGCAAGGCTAATGAAGTAAATGCTTATTTGGTGTTATTGTACTTATGATAATATTGTTAATGTAACGTTTCTTGAATATATCAATTGTAATCAAGTGTTTGCTTCCCAGTGTCGTGGTGTTTTGGACTCATGTTGTTTGCCGTCCTGAATTTTGGAAACTTGTCGTTGACCTAAACAGGTCAAACACAAAAGTTGTTGCGTGTAATTGTTTTTGATTTTTTCATTGCTCTGTACGTACTTTATCTAGCGCCTTGCTAGTTTTGAGTAATGAAATTTTCGCCGTTCAAAAAAATTACTTACAAAATTTAAACTAATCTAATTAGTGATGTCCTGTTTTCTTCGTTACAGTCATAGTTGTTAAGATCTTGATATTTGGGTCTTATAATGATCTTACGGTTTCATTTAACTAAAACATATAAATTCAGGGCTGGATCTCTGTAGATATATAATGTCGATCTTGACAATAGGATTGTAACATTGTACATTTCAATCCGATACTACTTGAGTGGAGTTATTCTATTAAAAATTCACAAAGAAGCTACTTTTGTTAATATAAAAAAAATAGTTAATAGTTAATCAAAGTCACACCTTGTTTAAATATGTAATAATTTGTTTAAAATAAATCAAACATGGTCAAGGTTTACATATCACAGTTATACTTGTTCAAATAAGTGCATCATGATCAATATTGACCTATTGGGTCAATCATGTACTCGCTTCAATAAGGTCAATCATGAACTTACTTTGATTAGGTCAATCAAAGTCACATTTGGTTCATATAGGTCATAACTTATTTAGATAAGTCAAACCTTGTAAACATTGATCTATCAAAGTCATACTTTATATATACTACATTATAAAGCATTTAACTTTCTCTCTCTTAAAATTTTTAAGACTACTTAATTTTAAGTAGTACAAATTTTTTTGCTTAAGATACAAACACTTAAAGCAATAATCTAACCAATCATTCCCTAGATTATCTCAACTAATTTAAGGCAATCATTACGTTGATAAATCATTTATCACAAAAATTATTTAATTCATCTCATTATGGCTAAATTACTTACATCAATACAATTTTAAGGCTATAATATCTTTTTCTCAAATTATTCAATAATAATATTTTTTTAGTTGTTTTTCAAAAACTATTCTACAACTAATAAAATGGTTGATTGTAAAAAAAAGAGTAAAGAAATCAGAATAGGTAGAAAATATGTTGGGAAGATAGAGATATCAAACCATAATCAAATATTTCTATTATTTAAAATAGGATTTGATGCTAACAAAACCGCATATTCAGTTTTGTACTTGATCAATGAAAAACATGTGTTGTTTTTCATGTTAGACTTAAAGAAATTTCTAAGTAAGAAATGTCAGCTGAAGAACAAAAGTGTCAGCTGAACACTGAGTATCATCCAAAGGAACAGCTTCAGGAAGATCAGCTAAGAAGAAAAGATAAGCCAAGAAGCATCAGCTGAGCATCTACAAAGCATCAGCTGATGGTCAAACCATCAGCTGAGTGTCTTTTCAAGATCAGCTGACACTATCACATTGATCAGCTGATGCCTCCCATCTATCAGATAAGGTATTCATTACTTATCCAATCTTTTCTTGATAAGCTGATCACACTCAAATGATTAGCTGAGCCCTTAGGATTAGCTTATTGTTTAGATTGACCAGTCTATTAGCTGTACTCTGATATGTATTATTAGCTGAGCATCATGATCAGCTGAGCAAATCTAAGCAGCTGAGTCTTTCACATTTATCCTTAGCTGAGCAAAATTATGTTTGCAGTTTAGTGTCTGTTAGCTGAGTCTTTATACAATATCTCAGTTAATAGTTTTTCAATATAATGTTTTCTTAAGTCAAAGGCAGAACATGTGTTGTTCTATTATGCCTTAGATCTTTCTTTGTAAAAGTACTTAGCACTTTCTGAATCTGCAAATAGACAAAAAGGATTGATCTTGATCCCCTGTAAAAGGTGAAAGATACTTTAGAAAAGAAGATCTCGAAGATATGCTTCAACAACTAAGTATGGCTGACAACTCTATACTTGGTTAAGTCAAGTCTTCAAGAAGCATGGTGTTGATAAAAGTACAAGCATGGAAAGAGAAATTTACTCTCCCAAGACATAAAGGTAGTACTTTAATAATATAATAAAAGATAGTGAGATTTGACTCTACCGGATAGTACATTCACTTTACACACTTTCTGTATAAAGTGAACTTACTTTCTACCCAATAACTTTATCTATTATAATATTATTAAATCAAGTACCTTTGTCTCCTTCTACACTCCATCAACCCGGATACCACTTTGCTTATATATACTCATGCATGGATACATGCTAAGTATGCGAATAGATAAAGTTGAACACTGAAATCTCATTTGTTGAGAATTTAGAAGAGTTAGCATTTTTACTTTCAGTGTAACAAACTTGTTCATGTGTTGAAAATCTTAGACATAAGTTGTTTAAGATTAGCTTAGTTTATGTGTTAGACAAATTTAGTTACCACCTTTTATTAAACTTAGATTTTCCGCATCTAGTTCATGTAATTCTTGATTTACATCAATAAGAATTATATAAAAGTAAACCGTGTGTCTCTTAAATTTTAAATTGCTAAAGTTTGTATTCAACCCCCCCCCCCATTCTACAAACATTTGTTGTTGTAGTATCCATTCGGGACCAACAACTGGTATCAGAGCAGGCTAGATAATTCATATCTAAGATCTGTTTTGCTTACTCTTCAACTGCTTCTACCCCACACTAAAAAATGGCCACTCCTGTTGCTATTTCAAACAATCTGAATAACAATGGCTCACTATCTAGGTGTCCCATGTTTGATGGTGATAACTTTTCTCTTTGGAAAAGTTGAGTCCATCTCTATATGTCCAGCTTGGATGATGTGATGCTGAAGATTATCTTAGATGGTTCTCATGTTCCTTCATCAATAGTACAAGTTACTGAAGCAACTGATGAAGCTCCTACTGTTGAAAGACTTATCATTAAGCCTATAAATCAGCGGTCTGATGAAGGGAAGATGTTCCCAAGAGCAACAAGAAACTTGTTACTAAGTTTCTAGACTCTCTCCCAGAATCTTGGGATCATTTTATCACTATGCTAAAACATGGTGAGAAAATCAAGGGTCTGTCACTGGTTGGGCTTTATGGTAACCTCGTGAACCATGAGCAATTAGTGAAGCAAAGTAAGCTTTCTACCAAATAGATGAAGGAAGTTGCTAAGGCTCCCACTACTGCTCTTGTGTCTAAGGATGCAAGACCAAGAAGTTTTGCTATAGTGGTGGATGAGTCAAGTGATGAAGAGGAAGAAGAGGAGACCTCTGAAGAGGAAGAGCATGTGGTTGATGGGGATGAAGATTTGGAGGACATGGGCAGCATTGAAGCTGTTGTTGAGCAGGCTGCCATGTTCGTTAAGAGGTTTAAACCTTTCTTGAAAAGAAAGGGTGTCAAGAGGTTTGAGAAGAAACCCTTTAAAGGAGAAAAAGCCGAGTTTAAATCAAAGGCTTCTGAAGGTTGCTTCTCCTGTGGCAAGACTGGTCATTTTGCCAGTGAATGTAAGTCCAAAGGAAGCACAGGCTTCAAGGGTTCCTCAAGCTCAGACAGCAAAATTGACTATGAAGCTAAGTATAAAAAGCTCCTTGCTACTGTCCTTGACAAGAAGAAGAAGAAAGCCCAGAACAAGGTGTTGGTAGCTGAAGAAGAGGATTGTGCTGAGGAAGATCTCTCAAGTGATGAAGATGAGGCCCTCTCTGCTCAGCTCAACTTGATGGCCAACACTGGAAGTACAAGTTCCTTTGATGAGGACATGAAGAAAGTTGCTAAAGCTTGTACTTCTCTTGACTGGGATCCTTCTTCAATGTATCAGGTTGGAAAGTTTATTAATTATGATGACAATGAAAAGAACACTATGTTTGATTATCTGTGTGTTGAGTTTCAGTCAAATATTCAAAGAGAAAAGAAGCTAAAAATAGAAATAGAGTCACTAAAAGAGATGTTAAGTCTTAAAGATGAGAAACTGAAACTGATGATAAAACTGGAAGATGATTTAGCTAATCAAAAGATACTTAATCAGATCTTGGTAAAAGAAACCAATGAAGCAACCATAAAGTTTAATGACCTACAAAAAGTAGTTAAATCTTGGTGTGTTTCTGCTGAGAAGACCACTCAGTGTGTCAATGAGCAGATTCCAAAACAAGTTCAAACTATTATTGGTGGAAATTATTCCCAAGCTGCTAATTGTGTTGATTTTAGCAAGGACATAAATATATTAGAAAAGACTGATATTTTACCTCTTACTTTTCAAAAGGTTGTAAAAGGAAAAAGTATTATCACTAACAGATTTGTCAAAAGTAAATGTACTCAGCTGAAAGACTTATCCACTTCAAAAGTTGATTCAAATTCTATTGTTCTGTCAGAAGGTAAAAGTACTAAAAATTTAATGTTAAAGAAAGCCAGTAGAGGAATGAAATCATTTGTTCATACCAAAGAGACATTATGTTGTCAAATCTTGAAAGCTGATACATTAAATATAAGTACTCAGCTTACTAACATTTCATTAGCTGATGATCTTACATCTGCTGATCAAAAAGTAGATGATAGTTGCTCAGCTGATAACCTGTCAGCTGATCAAAAATCCTCTGTTATTTGTTTAGCTGATCCTGTATCACTTCAAACTCTTTCAATAGGAGAAACCAAGAGAAAAGGACTTAATGTTTACATAAAGTCTAAGTCTGCCACACCAAAGATTGATCAAAAACTCTTTTTAACTAAGGATCAATCAAAGGTAACTGTAAACAAAGACCTTATTAGTTACAGTGTCAGCTGCAACAGCTGAATGGTAAATTCAATCAGCTGATGACCCATAGTCATCAAAAGATTGTCAAGGCATCTCATGGGCAATCACTAAAACATGTTAAAGGCTCTAAAAATAAAAAATGTTACAAATGCAGGAGCAAAGAATATAAGGCAAGTGATTGTTCTCTAGAAGGTAACTCAAGACAGCGGTCTGATATTGATAACACTTATGTTCCAATCATTCATAAACAACCTAATATGAAGTGGATGTCTAGGTGCAATTCACAGGGGTCCACTTAACTGTGGATACCCAAGTGTTACTAACCTTCTTTCAATCTAATCTATGCAGGGTTTTAACACATGGTATCTTGACAGTGGATGGTCAAGGACCATGACAGGTTGTAAAGCTCTGCTTAGTAACTATAAGAAGGAAAAGGGTCCAAGAGTGACCTTTGGTGATAACAATTGTGGGCAAACTAAAGGCTATGGTGAGCTTCATAATGGGAACTTAACCTTGTCCAAAGTATCATATGTTAAAGGGCTTAAGTATAATCTTATCAGTATAAGTCAACTCTGTGATAATGATCACAAAGTCCTTTTTACTAGGACTGGTGGTTCCATTTTAAATCAAGAAGGTGAAACAGTAATTTGTGCAAAAAGAACCAAGGATGTTTACACACTTGATATGTCCTCTGGTGATCCATCTAAGTTAACCAGTTTGTTCCCATTATGAAGTTCACCATAGCCTTTAGTTTGCCCACAATTGTTATCACCAAAGGTCACTCTTGAACCCTTATAGTTACTAAGCAGAGCTTTACAACCTGTCATGGTTCTTGAGCATCCACTGTCAAGATATCATGTGCTCAGACCCTGCATAGATTAGATTGAAAGAAGGTTAGTGACATTTGGGCATCCACAGTTAAGTGGACCCCTGTGGATTGCACCTAGACATCCACTTCATATTAGGTTGTTTATGAATGATTGGAACAGAAGTGTTATCAATATCAGAGCGCTGTCTTGAGTTACCTTCTAGAGAACAATCACTTTCCTTATGTTCTTTGCTCTGTGAAAAGGGAAAGCAGCACAAGACATCTTTTCCATCTAAGCAGGCCTTCTCTATAACTGAACCTTTCTACATGTTGCACATGGATCTATTTGGTACTGTGGCCACTGCAAGTATTGGTGGAAGTAAGTATGCACTGGTGATGGTTGATGAATTGTCAAGATACACTTGGGTCATCTTACTTAAAGCTAAGAGTGAGGCTGCTGAAAAGATAATAAGTTTTGTTAAAAAGATGGAAGTGCTAAATGGCAATCTGGTAAGAATGCTAAGAAGTGATCATGGAACTGAATTCAGAAATCAAACTCTGGAAAGTTTCGATGAGAAAGGAATATCTCAAAACTTCTCTGCTCCAAGAACTCCACAACAGAATGGTGTAGCTGAAAGAAGAAATAGAACTTTGATTGAAGCTACAAGAACCATGTTGTGTGAGAGTGGGTTAGGATTCAACTTCTGGGCTGAAGCTGTCAGCTGTGCGTGTTTTACTCAGAACAGATCCATAGTAATCAAAAGGCACAACAAGACTCCTTATGAAATACTCAAGGGAAGGAAGCCCAACATCAGCTTTTTGCACATCTTTGGGTGTCAGTGTTTCATCCTGAACCAGAGAGATCAATTGCAGAAGTTTGCACCTAAAGCTGATGAAGGTGTGTTTGTTGGATATTCTGTGATCTCCAAAGCTTACAGAATCTACAACATCAGAACAAAGGACATAGAAGAATCTATCAATGTACGTTTTAATGAAACTAACTTTGTTGCTTCTTGTTCTACTAAACCATCTACAGGTGAGGAATTTAATGATCTGCTGCATACTGAAGACAACATTCCAGTGTCAGCTGATCCACTCCCATCAGTTGATGTAGAGGATCTAGATGAACCTGTTACAAATTTACATGAAAATCATGCACCACCTATCCTAAACCTACACTTTTACTGAATGATGTGAATCATGACTCAACATCAATGAATTCTAATTCCATATCAAATATTCTTTCGTCAGTAGAAGTTTCCACATATTGCAACCTTGAAATTATGTCAGCTGATCAACCAGAAATATCATCAGCTGATCTTAACCAAAGAATTTCAACTCCCCAAATCCAAACTAATCCAAATTCTCCCTTAATCCAAAATGCCTACAAGGACCATAAAGATCATCCTAAAGATCAGGTCATAGGTAACATAGAAGCACATGTACTAACAAGATCAAAAGCCTGTAATTTTTGTTTGTACACAGGTTTTGTTTCTATGATTGAACCAAAGAAGGTAGATGAAGCTCTCAATGATCCCCACTGGATTAATGCCATGCAAAAAGAATTGGCAGAATTCTCTAGGAACAATGTATGGACTTTGGTGCCAAGACCAAAGGACAAATCCATCATTGGTACTAAGTAGGTATTCAGAAACAAGATGGATGAACAAGGGCTGATCATCAGAAACAAAGCAAGGCTAGTTGCTCAGGGGTACTGTCAAGAAGAAGGTATTGATTTTGATGAGACTTTTGCCCCTGTTGCAAGACTGGAAGCAATCAGACTGTTCCTAGCCTATGCTGCCTTGAAGGACTTTAAAGTATTCCAAATGGATGTTAAGAGTGCTTTCCTCAATGGTGAATTGAAGGAAGAGGTGAATGTCAAACAACCTCCTGGTTTTGAGGATGCAAGCAAGCCAGACCATGTATATTTCTTAAACAAAGCTTTGTATGGTCTGAAGCAAGCTCCAAGAGCCTGGTATGACACCCTATCTTCTTTTCTAACCACTAAAGGCTTTACTAGAGAAAGCATAGATAGCACATTGTTTATAAGGAAATTAAAGGGTGATGTAATCATTGTGCAGATATATGTAGATAACATAATATTTGGGTCTACAAATTTGGATCTTTGTAAAAAGTTTTCTAAACTCATGTCTAAAAATTATCTGATGTGCATGATGGGTGAACAAAACTATTTTCTTGGTCTTCAAATTAAACAAGAGGTTGATGGATTTTTCATAAACAAAGTATGTAAATGACTTACTTAAGAAATTTGAGTTTGAAAATTGTTCTTCAATGAAAACACCAATGTCCACTGCCTTAAAGTTTGGAAAGGACACTGATGGTAAATCACTGAACATTACTGCTTATAGAGGCATGATAGGGTCACTTTTGTACCTCACTGCTAGCAGACCCGATATAATGTTTTCAACATGTCTATGTGCTAGATATCAAGCAGATCTCAAAGAATCTCACTTAGCTGTTGTTAAAAGAATTTTCAGGTATCTCAAAGGAACTCCTAATCTAGGTTTTGGTACCCCAAGGACTCAGATTTTGAGTTAGTTGGATACACTGATTCTGATTTTGCAGGTTGCATACTGGACAGAAAGAGTACATCTGGTGGTTGTCAATTGTTAGGTGGAAGATTAGTCAGCTAGTCAAGCAAATTGAAAATCAGTGCTAATGTAGTGCATTGACACTGTTTCAACATCTACAGCTGAAGCATAATACATTGCTGCTGGAAGCTGTTGTGCTCAATTACTGTGGCTTCAAAACCAACTACTTGATTATGACATACAGTTTGAAAACTCCCCAATTCTGTGTGACAACACTAGTGCCATTTCTATTTCTAACAATCCTGTTTTGCATTATAAGACTAAGCATATTGAAATCAGACATCACTTTTTAACAGATAATGTGCAGGAAAAGAAAGTGTCAATGCACTACATTAGCACTGATTTTCAATTAGCTGATCTTTTTACAAAACCATTGGATGAGTCTCGGTTCAACTTCCTAATATCCAAACTTGGCATGTTAAATTTGTAAAATATTCTTTTCTAGGTAGTTAATTTAGTGTGAGAAAGTAATTATGTTTGTGTGTGAAATGAAGTACTTATCTAAGCTTCTTCATGTCTTATTGATAGTTAATCAGCTAAAGACTAGCAACTCAGCTAAGTATATTCATTAGCTGACACTCATTTTCTCTCCAAAAGGATCAGCTGATGCTTTTTACTCATCAGCTGATGATACTCAGAGTCAAAATTCTGTGTCTCCACACTTATTAAATTAATTTCTCATTTGTATTTATTGTGTTACTAGGTAATATTTAATTCCATTTAATTGTCCGTTAGTTGTCTGTGTATTTATTAACCTTTACGTTTATTGCCTTTTTGCAGACGTGACAATTGCTTTATGAAAAAGATATTTATGTGACTGTTTAGGTTTCCAAAGAAGATATAAATGATGTTTGAGCAGTTTTCAATTTCCTAAGCTTTCAAAATTCCCAAACACTCTTCTTCTTCCCAAAATACGAACCCTATTCCTTCACTGCTTTCTGTATCTCCATCCTACAAAAATGGTATCCTTCAACCCTGTCTCTACTCCTAATGCCATTTCTGGTGAAAACATCTCTCAAAATTCTCAAATCACCATTCGACCAAACAATTTTCTCATAAATACTGATATTCCTTCAAGCAAAGCAAACCAGGGCTATGAACCCATGGTAGCTTTCATGCTCACCCTCTATTTCAATGTCTCTCTGCTCATCCTCTGTTCATCTTTCCTAACATTGTTGGAGAGATGTGGTATACTGCAAGATACCACCCAGCCGAGCAAGTGATAACCTGTTCCTGCCTTAACAACACCCTAAACATTCCAATCACTGTTAACTCACTTCGTCAAGCAATCTCTATACCTAATTTATCCCCATTTCAACCGTTTGCCTCGCTAGACCAAACTCTGGAGGTCTGGCCCCTGATTGGTTACAATGAACCCGTTGACCATGGTCAATACAAGTTGTCTGTACTAGGACACCCATGGAAGTATCTTGCCAGCGTGGTCATTCGCTGCTTTGGTCACAAGTCTGGAAGCTATGACCAAATGAACCAGTCTGAGTTGATGATTCTTCATGCTCTGGTCACAGGGAGGAATATTGACTTTGCCCAAGTCATATTCACTGAGATGGTGGACAACACTCTGGGTACATCAAAGAAATCAACCAGAACCCATGTTCCCTACATCAGGTATCTAAGTCTTATTGCTCTTAGAAGTATACAATGGGAGCACTATGCTGGGGTGGTTGCACACTTGCACACTATGACCATTCCTCAAATGGGTCAGAAGATCTTCCATTTGTTAAGGGAATTTCAAGGTCCTGCTATCACTGAGCAAATGCAAGAGTTGATAGATGTTGCTGCTGATGAGGGCAGTGAGAATGAGGAAGAGGTAGTTGCTGAGAACATTGATGTTAAGATGGCTGAGAATTCTGCTAAGTCTCCTTATGTGATTACAGAGAACTCAGAGCATTCCATTGTTGAGGAAAGGATGCACTCTAAGGGTATTCCATTGTTTAATCCTGTTAACTCTCCACAATGAACTCAAGGTGTGGATTCTGAGCACTCTTTTGCTAAATCTTCAAGTCCAAAGGATCAGGGAACCCAAGATGATGTTGTTGGATTATGTGCAGAGATAATTAATGGGTACATTGTATCCAATGTTATAAGAGACTAAAGGGTCATACTGCTACACACCCAATTAGAACAGTTCGGAATTTACCAGTGTTTTCGTGTGGAAATAATTAATCAATGAAATTAATTATTTAAGGGAAAAATAAATAATTAATCAGTTAGATTAATTATTAGAAGTAAATAAATAATAAATAGTTATTTATTATTTAAAGGAAATTAAATATTAAGTTTAATATTTAACGGACCAGTTAGTTAATAGTTAATTAATTATCTAGTAAAGTCCAGGGGGTCAAAGTGCAAGGAATGAAACTTCAATTAAAAGACATGGGCTTTAATTGAATGGGCTTGGGCTTGGATAAGGTTTAAGTATTTAAACCTAGAAAAGTTCATTTATCCTTAAGGTTTTAATTAACAACAAGGAAAAAACTCTAGCCTCTCCCTCCTTCCTCTGCGTCGATCTCTCTCTCGATCCCTCCCTCTTGCGTCGACTTCGAGATCACACCAAGGGGTGTTTCGGTTTTGCTTGCGTCGATCACACACACACGCAGGATTTGCGTGTTGCTCGGGTAATTCCAGGAGCGGTCTAGCAGCCAGTTCGTTGGTGGTGAAGTAGTGGTGGACTATCTTTAGCAATCCCAAGATCACAAGAGGTATACATAAAATATATATCTGATATCTGACAATATCTGGTTTAAATAAATAAAATATAGCCAAAATGAGCTTTAAATGTTTTCTTATTTTATTCAAGGCTATTTCAGGTAGACAACACGGAAAAATGGATAACACGCGTCAAAACGAGAAAACACCGCGCAAAAGGCGAAGATATTCTGAAAAAGCTATTTACGCGGCGCGTACCCTATCCACTCCCGCGACGTGTACATTATCGTAACGAATTCTGTTACAACGAACTGCAACTTGCAAAGGAATCTTGTCAGGCATATTTACGCGCCGCGGAAATATATCATTACGCCGCGTAAATCAGTTTTCAAGCCTATAAATAGCAAGCCAAGCCTCATTCGACAAGGACACCCAAAACACTTCTAAACAGAGAAACACACGTCCACACACCACTCCAGGCGAGTTCAGGTGACTCCAGGGGGGCCTTCGGGCTTCTCTGGAGGTTTTCTCGCCTCCTATCCATATAAATATGTAGTTGTAGCGTAGATTTGTAGTTTTCGTAGCTGTAGTTATTTTTACGAGTTCCAGCGAGTTTGTACGAGTCAGGATGCTATCCAGATGTATTTCTACCTTATATAATACAAACTGGTATTCTCTTTCCTTTATTTTTGCTTCGTTACAATGAATCCGAATTGATATAAATATGTAGTCGTTATGCGTAGGATTATATTATGATGATTTTACTTAAGCTTGGTATTTCTGAAATAATGAAACATTATAATTAGCTATTTTGATAATACTATCATTTCATGCAGGTATTCGGCATCGTAAGTGTTGAAAAACCATTTGCTTTGGATATCTGTATCTTTATACATATATATATTCAAACAGACTTATATTTATATGCATTTGCTCATGGACCCACTTGAGGTGTACGATACGTATAAGTCTGGTATGTGTATACAGGGACATTTGCTCATAGACCTACTTGAGGTGTTGAACTGATATATTATCTTAATACCTAAATATATATCTTCTTACCGGATGTTGACAGAGAATGGTATTTACTTTGTCTATTATTTCATTAGGAGATAAATACTGACCTTTTAAGTAAAACGGGATAACACCCGGGAATCGATGTTTTATCTAACCGGTGTTTTAATAATACAGGGATTAAATCGGTGTTACTTTAAGATCGTTATGAATTGATAAAAGATTGGTACCGAATCTACTTTAGAAATCATCTTAATAATTTCATTCATTTTATAACCGGATTAGCTAACACTACTATTAATATTGATTTGGAGGATTCATAACTTGGCACTTTCTTTTATTTCCTGCTTTATTTATTTTTCCCGCCTAGTATTTAGTTTATTTTTATCCTCACCTATCTATCTAACTAGACAGCAGTTTGGAATAGAAGTAGCAATAGCTATCGCCATACCCGTGTTCAATATAAATCATCGGTCTTACCAGCGCACTATACTACACGCGATGGGTCCTCTGCCCAGCCGCGCCGTGTGCACTCGTACCAATGTGAAATCCGGTCGGCACGTAAACGCGACACACCAGGAAATAATAGTCATTATTTCCAGGTAAAATAGTTTTTGATAAAACGTTTAAGAAAGTATAAAAGTGATTATAATAGTTATTATAATCAAGGGAGTTTTATACTAAATGTTTTAAGAAAAGAAATTTAAAATACCATTATGAGTGTTTCATACTTGTGATCATGGTAAGTTTAATGAAACCATTTTCCGTAATTGGAAAAATGGATATATGGGAGATCCAAGTTTTTGGTTTCATAAAACAAATAAATTTCTTACAAAAACTAAAAGTTTAAAACAAGTGTTTGGAACACAAGTTTTTTAGGCATATTAGTCAAGGATTGACTAAGCCTAAAAGGATGTTTTAAAGTAATGCACTTTTTGATAAAAGATAGTGGGAACACCTGACTAGTGTGTTTATCAAGAGTTATAAAGGTTATCTTAACTAGTATGATAAATACAAGAATGAACTTTTAAAGTATATGATTGTCGGATGATTTTAGAAGGTATCTAAAATAGTGGTTTCTTGAGAAAGAACCAATCCGAGGAACGCGTGATTTGTTGAGAGGCACTCAATGAAGATATCACTGCAAGTTTTTGAGTCAAGTTATGACTTAATCAAGATCATATACGCTTTTAAAGGATTCAATGAGTCAAAATAATTAAATAATATTGGTTGGTTAACGTTAGAAATGATAAAACAGGATGTTCTCTAATATCCTTAGTAATGGAATTAGATAAGTGTTGGTATACATCGGGAATCTAGTTTCAAGTTTCTTACAAGTAGGTGTAAGAGGATTTATCATTTCAAAAGGACATAAATCTAGTAAGATTTAATACATCTACAAATGTAATTAAAGTTTTAATTACAGGGAGATTATTTTATAAGATCAGAAACTGAGGAGTTATTTCCAGTTCTCCAAGTTTAAGGAATTTTATAAAATAAGTAAGTCTAGATTTGTTCTCAGGTTGCAAGAACGATTTCTAGCAAAACCAAGAAAGAGTACTTCATGGTACTAGTCTTGTGTTTTAAGGTTTATGATCATATTATTTTTCTTTGTAATCCGTGATAAGTTACAAATGTAAAATAATAAGTAATTCAGATAGACACTGTGAATCGAGTCAGTGAAAAGGTAGAAATTATGCATCTTTATTCCAGGGTGGAATATGGAAGGGTGAAGAAATTAGTTTCATTGTTTTTCACAATTTTGTATGTTTTGGTTCATCCAGGAATAAACTAGGTTTATTCGAAACACTATCCGTGACTACTTATCTTGGTGGGAACCTCGATAGGGCTATAAAGTCATCGTAATTTTGGGGTAGATTCGATAGTTTATCGAATATAGCTGCGAACGGTTTTTGCGGACCAAAATTTACGGATATTCGTTAGGGTTACGAATATTGGATTGACCCACCGTGAAAAATACTTCGTGGATTCGTGTCAAAAGTATTTATCACATAGGTTATCCTCAAGCCTGAGGTATTTGGTTTGGGATGCGGTAACTGTTGTCTTCTTAGCGCGTTCTAACGCCACGCCGTAACAGGGTGGTCATAAGGAGCGTGTCTAGATTCAGTGGGAGCCATGTTGCCAAATGCAAATATGCAAGATGGTAATTGCACCTCCTTTTTTTAGGAGAGATATTTCCGGGCCCCTTGAATGATTAGAAAAACTGGTAAGTGCACGGCCGTGCCCAAACGAACTGATCAGTTCTTTGTCGTTTATCACGCAGTTTTGAAATAAAGTATGTCATGAACTAATTTTCGAGTCTCTGAGTTGACTTTCTCAATGCTCATGCTCAAAATTGAAATATCGCGCTGCAAGGGACAAACCTATATATATGCAAGTATGTATATATAAAAACGTATCCATTCATGAACAGGGAGTTTAAGATAGTTTAGTTTATAAATAGTTAGTTTATAACGGGATACTTCTAGGCAGGCTGCTTATGAAGTTTTATCACAAGTTACTTTGGGGTATAAGAGTTCTTATAACCTGGTTATCCTAAGTGTCTGGCTAGGGACCTCCTTAGGCTAACAATGTGCAGTAACTATTACTTATCTTGCACAAGTGGGAGTCTGTTGGATTATGTGCAGAGATAATTAATGGGCATATTGTATCCAATGTTATAAGAGACTAAAGGGTCACACTGCTACACACCCAAATCAGAACAGTTGGATTACACCATAAATCTGTGTGGAAATAATTAATCAGGTTGGATTAATTATTAAAGAGAAAAGTAAATAATTAATCAGTAGTATTAATTATTGAAAAGAGAGAAATAAATAATTAATCAGTTTGTATTAATTAATAGAAAGGAAATAAATGATAAATAGTTATTTATTATTTAAAGAGAATTAAATATTAAGTTTTAATATTTAACGGACTAAGTTAATTAGTAGTTAAATTAATTAATTAGTAAAGTCCAGGGGGTTAAAGTGAGAAGAGATGAAAGTTTAATTAAAACCAATGTGCTTTTAATTAAACGGGCTTAGGTCTATCTAATCCTTATATATATAAGGATTATAAGTTACAAGGGATTAAGGAAGAAAACCCCAGCCACCATCTCTCTCTCTCTCCCTCACGTCGACTCTCTCTCTCGGCCCTCTCTCTATTTGCCGTCGAACAAAGAAGAACACCCAAGGGGTGTTCGCGTTTTTGGTGATTGACACAAACAAAGACACACACACACTCAAAGTCTGCGACTTTGAGGTTTGGAAATCCAGGAGCGGTCTAGCAGCCAGTTCGTTGGAGGTGCAGTAGTGGTGGACTACTTTAGCAATCCCAAGTTTGATCAGGTATATTTCTTGTTAACCTTTTCTATGGATTGTTTTTTATTAAGAAACTAGTTTGATCATATGTTTAAAGATCATAACCCTCAAGGGGGTTTAGAGGGTTGTGTTCAATCCAGTTCCGCTTTAGGATTGAACCAGTAGAATCAAACCCAGGTTTGACCAGTTTGTGTCATATGGTGTTTTGGTCAGGTCAAAACCCTTCAACATGTACTCCTCTTATGATGCCACTGACTGTATTTCCCTTAAGTCCATCTACTACAAGGAGATCAGGGCACCTAAGCATTTCTGCTAGTGAAGGTGAGTATGATGATGACTCTCCTAGTAGAACTCTAGGAGGACATGTAGCTTATCCATCTCCTGCCCAATCTTAAGGATCAAGTGCTTCTGTACATAGAGCACATGGTGGTGAGAATGAAGCTGCCACTGATGATGTTGCTGAGGAAGATGTAGTTTCTGACAAACTGATTGAGCTCATTGAGATCAGTAAAGCCAAAAACATCTCAGGTATGGCTCTCTCACTCCCTGAGGACACTCACTTGGTAGACCCAACCAGTGAGAACCAATCCTCCACTCCAGTTGAAACACCCCCACAACACACAAGCTCTAGTGCACTTCAAATATTCACTAGTTCTACTCCCTTTGTCAACCAAATAGAACCAAGGTCATTATAGATAGTGCACACTGCACTCATCTCAAAGGATGTAACACTTGCACCTCTGACCTTAACTCCTATAGTTACCTCTTATGTTGAGGGGGAGCTTATGGATGTTGATTTTACCATTAAACCAGTGGATGCATCTTCTCCACATGATGTATTTGTAACATTGGGACTCCTGCAATCTGGGTCACCCTTCCAACAGGGTGATGCCATTGAAAGACAGACCTCTGCCCAAGGTCATACTGTGTCTTTACCTACATTAAGTAAGCCTATACCCTCAACAAGCTCACAACAACTTGTTGATGTAATAAGGGGAACCCAAGTGAGTCTAACCCCAACTCAAACTCACATATTTGTACATATAATTGATTCAATTCTTACACATGCTAGTACACTCACTGCCTGTCAATACTAGTGGTATGAACTAACCATTAGTACAAAGCACACTTTCTGTTCCCACTGATTTTAGGCTTACACACCAAAGTCTAAGTGAGGGACCATAATCAATTCCTGATGTTGGCACCTCCACTCAATCAATCCCAGTTCAACCTATTCCCTCTAGCCCCTCTGAACCCTCTCCTCAAATACTTCAAAACCTAATATCTATCTCTCAAAAGATGGATAGTCTTCAAGCTTCCTTCACCTCCTTTCAAACCAAAACAGAAACTCAACTTTCTCTTCTCACCCAAGAAGTTGAGTCACTAAAAGCTAACCAATCCCACCCCAACCTACCCCTGCCCCAGTTGATCTTTCTCTAATTCTTGACAAATTGGATCAACTGTTATCCAAATCCTCTACTCCCACTCCTACCCCTTCACCTGCAATTTCTACCCAAACCATTTCTTCTCTAAACCAAACCATTTCAAACCTTCTCTCCCAACTTCACAAGATTAAACCTACCCATCCAAATATTTCTGTTACCATCCCTTACCCCATTCTCTGAGTACCTACCCTTCTCAGAACCATAGATGCTGAGGTCACCAAGTTAAGCCAATACTCAAGGCAAAAACACATGGATACTCTCCAAGAGTTTACCAATGTGACTGATGCAATCAATAGGCTTAGACCTCTCACCTCTACCTTTATCCCATCTTTCTCACCCATACCCTCTCACCAAAGAGCGTCACCTCTATCTTTCACTCAACCTCCTATACCTACTGCCTCTCCTTCACCCTCAACCATTCCACCCTTTGCTTCTACACCTTCTCCATCTCCTTACTCTATTTTCAATCCAACTGCTCCTGCTAAGCCTACTGTCTCTTTTCCTACCTTTGCTGATGACAAAATGAGGGAGAAGTCAAACTCATCTTCAAGCTTATCACCAGCTTCTGTCAGAGCAGCTTGTGATGCAGTTACAGCTCAAGTGGAAGGTGACAAGGCAGCAGCAGATGCAGCAGCCCTCAATGAAGCAGAAACTAAAAAACAATCAACTGTTGAGGGGGAGAATCCATCTAAGGGGGAGCAACCTGCTCAAGATGAGCAGAGGCCTAAGAGAAGGCTGAAACAAAAAGCCAGAAGGAAGAGTGCTAAAAAGTCAAGGCAAGGTGAATCATGTGCCCCAATCAAAGTTCCATCAGAAGACTCTGATGATGATGATGATGAGATGCCTCTATCCTCTCTGCTCAACTTGAAAAAGCTGTTGGGAAATTTGCTAAGTCATTGAAACCATTGAACATGCAAAGGTAAAACTGTTAAGAGTATTTTGAAGACTGTTAGATGGATACGAAAACAGTTGTAACTAACAGTTGTTGCAAGTTTTACAATTGCTGGTACAAAAGTTCAGAACTGTTAGTTGGCAAATTCAAAACTGTTAGAAGACCTTGAAGTGAAGACTGTTAGAAGACTAAAGAACTGTTGTGTTCATTAAACAGTTTCTGTTGAGTTATATTTGGAAAATCCTATCTTAGAAGATATCCCGAAATACTTTGAAGATTATCAAGATTATCTCAGAAGATAGAAGATTACCTAACTGTCAACAATTCAAGGAGGATCAAGAGTCTATATATACTTCATTAGATGATCAATTTAGTACGGCGATTTGATCTTATTATTCAAAGCATTTGTTCTTATTGTTATTTATTTTTCTGAAAGTGTTTAGCCTCTAAGTTTCTTGTTGAAACCTAAGAACAGTCTGTGTTCTTCGTCTAACAGAATAAGTTAGATTGGGGGTGAAGTTTGCTTTTGTAATCATTCTGGTTGGTTAATTAAAACTACTGTTTGATTGAATTAATCTTTGTTTAAAACCTTCTTTAATCAATTAAGTGTGATTCCGCAACTTCTTAATTGATTGTGATCATAGTTAAAGATTAACTTTTATTTTACTCTGATTGATTATTTAAAGTTAGTTCTTGTTATTTGATATAATCTATATCCGATCCTGACAAAAGCAGAGTTTATCCTCAACAACTCAACAGTTCAAGCTTCCTTTCCAATACAACCAAGTCCTTCAACTCCTAGCAGTAGATCAAAAAGAAAAGGAAAGAAGATTGTCTGCTGAGGAGATTGAAGAGGAAGAAAGAAGAGAGGAAGAACTTCAAAAAGAAGAAGACAATCTCAAGGAGTTAAGTGAACTGGCTGCTGCTATTGGCACTTCAATTGAGGATGTATTAAAAGCCAAGGAAAGGCACCAAGATTTCACCACTCCTAAAGATCTTGTTGCTATCATCGGTGCCACTGATGAAGAACTGAGAGAGATACAAGAAGAAGAGATGGTCATGCTGTCCTCTCAAGCTCATCCAATTCAAGCAACACCACAGCACGAGGATTCCTTTGTCAAGAAATCTCCCAGAAGAGGAAATACTCACAAAGAAGCTATCCAAGCTCTCCTCAACCCAGATTTTGCCAATACTAAAAGACCAACCAGAATGCAATCTGAGGAGTTCTAGAAAAACAAAGAGATATTGATAGATAGGAAGAATCCAAACATGATCTCTAGAATCACTCCATACAGGGGAACTAAAAATGACCCTTACATCAGAGTTGTAAGAAGGGATGAGTATAACACTTATGAAGATTACATCAAGAACACTGCAAGCTGTTCTCCTTCTTTGAGATGATTGAGATCATGTACCTTCTCCTCAAGTCCAAAAGTGAAATTGCCCTCAGGTTCATTAAAAAATTTGACTACTAGATCAGACAGACTGTATGCCATAGAGTTTTCACTCATGATCAGTTTGTTGCACATGTTCAAGTGATAAAGGATGCTCTTAGGAAGACATCAAAAGTCTTTGTTGCAGTTGAACATATCATACTTAACCCAGATCATCCATTCCTTACTGCTTATGAGAACTTAAGCACAACCCTTCCTCCTAACACTACTCCTAAGATGTTTAAGTACATTACTGAACCTGAATGGGGGATGTTCTTCAAGAACATAATGGGTGAATGGAAGTTCTTAAGAGAAGCTGAGTTAGGAAAAGCTCAACCAGAATTCATCTTTCATGCTATTCAATCAACAAGGGATATGACTGGAAGTGACTACTTTGAACAACTGCTGAGATCAAGAGCTAAACAAATTATGGCTACAAATCCTCAAATCAAGAGAGTTGATGTCAAAGAAGAACCTTGGTAGGAAGGTAACTAATACTTCATAACTAGATTAGTTGTATTTTCAAACTTACTAGAATAGTTCAATTTCTGTAACTTAGCATAAGTTTCAATTTAGTTGCTATGTACAAACTCTACTGTAGTTACTTGTTTTGTAATCAAGCTTGAAACTTTGATCATGGACTACTTAGCTAAACTGCTAGTATAGATGATTCTTAGTAGATAGCTCACATAGTGTAAATATAGAAAATAAAAAAAAATCCTAAAAACAGAAAAAAGATAGAAAAGATACCACAAAAACAGAACAATGGTACTTCATAAATGAAAAGATTCCCAAAAAATTGAATATCAAGGGAACATATTTTAAAGAGTTACCAAAAACAGATAGCTAGGTAACCAAAATGCACTTAAAAGTTTTATCTTTACAAATCCGAGTCAAACTAATTCTTCTTAAACAAGATAAGGTTTTGTCATCATCAAATATGGGGAGATTGTTGGGGAGATAGAGATATCAAACCATAATCAAACCTGTCTATTATTTAAAATAGGATTTGATGCTAACAAAACCACATATTCAGTTTTGTACTTGAGCAATGAAAAACATGTGTTGTTTTTCATGTTAGACTTAAAGAAATTTCTAAGTAAGAAATGTTAGGTGAAAAACAAAAGTGTCAGCTGAACACTGAGTATCAGCCAAAGGACCAGCTTCAGGAAGATCAACTAAAAAGAAAAGATAAGTCAAGAAGCATCAGCTGAGCATCTACAAAGCATCAGTTGATTGTCCAAAACCATCATCTGAGTGTCTCTTCAAGATCAGCTGAGCAGTCACGGATCAGCTGACGCTATCACATTGATCAGCTGATGCCTCCCATCTATCAGATAAGGTATTCATTACTTATCCAATCTTTTCTTGATAAGCTTATCACACTCAAATGATTAGCCGAGCCCTTGGGATTAGCTGATTGTTTAAATTGATCAGTTTATTAGTTGTACTCTGATATGTATTATTAGCTGAGCATCATGATCAGCTGAGCAAATCTGAGCAGCTGAGTCTTTCACATTTATCCTTAGCTGAGCAAAATTATGTTTGCAGTTCAGTGTCTGTTAGTTAAGTCTTTATACAATATCTCAGTTAATAGTTTTTTAATGTAATATTTTCTTAAGTCAAAGGCAGAAAATGTGTTGTTCTATTATGCCTTAGATCTTTCTTTGTAAAAGTACTTAGCACTTTTTGAATCTGCAAAGAGACAAAAAGGATTGATCTTGATCCCCTGGAAAAGGTGAAAGATACTTTAGAAAAGAAGATCTCGAAGATATGCTTCAACAACTAAGTATGGCTGGCAACTCTATACTTGGTTAAGTCAAGTCTTCAAGAAGCATGGTGTTGATAAAAGTACAAGCATGGAAAGAGAAATTTACTCTCCCAAGACATAAAGGTAGTACTTTAATAATATAATAAAAGATAGTGGGATTTGACTCTACCGGATAGTACATTCACTTTACACACTTTCTGTATAAAGTGAACTTACTTTCTACCCATTAACTTTATCTATTATAATATTATTAAATCAAGTACCTTTGTCTCCTTCTACACTCCATCAACCCGGACATCACTTTGCTTATATATACTCAAGCATGGAAACATGCTAAGTATGCGAATAGATAAAGTTGAACACTGAAATCTCATTTGTTGAGAATTTAGAAGAGTTAGCATTTTTACTTTCAGTGTAACAAACTTGTTCATGTGTTGAAAATCTTAGACATAAGTTGTTTAAGATTAGCTTAGTCTATGTGTTAGACAAATTTAGTTGCCACCTTTTATTTAAATTAGATTTTCCGCATCTAGTTCATGTAATTCTTGATTTACATCAATACGAATTATATAAAAGTAAACCGTGCGTCTCTTAAATTTTAAATTGCTAAAGTTTGTATTCAACCACCCCTTCTACAAACATTTGTTGTTGTAGTATCCATTCGGGACCAACAAAATACATAGATAAGTTGACTAACATCGCATTTCACATACAATACCCTACTTTTTAAATCAAACATATTATCGAGCACAAACTATTGTCATCGCCGCCGCATTGCGCGGATGCAATGCTAGTTGAAATAAATGAATCATGATTTAGCACTGGGTTAATCATGACAAGACTTTGTTAGATAGGTCAATTAAAGTGAACCATGATTTAAATACGTCATAATTTGTTTCGAATAAGTCAGTCATGGTCACAACTGATAAGCCAAATTTATACTTTGCTCAATTACGTGAATTATGTATGGCCATCATTAGGTCAATTATGACCAAAATTGATTTAAAGAGGTTGATAAATGTCACATTTGTTTCAAGGGTTTAGCTCCCGAAAATAAATCTAATTTGTCACATTTTACTGTTATGTGTACTCAAGTATGAAACCTACTATTTAATGGTTGAAGCTTTTGAAAATTACCATTTAATATATTGTGTTATCTATTTTTAAGATAATAGGCAATCTTTTTAATTTTTATTTTCTATTATTTTATGTCACTAAAAATTTCCCTATGTGTATTTTCTTGAAAACATCAAAAGACCAAGATTCAAAATGAAGAACCGAAAGATAGAACAAAATTTTCAACTGAACAAAATCAAACATGATGAAGATACAAAATCAAACTCATTTCTAAATCTGAACAAAATTTTATGCTCCATAACATTGGTTAAAGCTTCAAATCTAAACCCTGATATGAACACATTAGTTTAAATCTAATCATTAACAATGTATAGCCAGATTTGAAATGCAAAGGATATGTCTTTAAACAAGATGAGTGTCGAATGTTTTTGGGTTCAAAAATGGAATCATATGAATGAAACCCCAAAACATTAATATGTTTGTTATATCAGAATTTACCAGCCCTACTTGTAACCCTTTTCTCCTCCCTTTTCCGTCAAGATCAACACCTTACATTTCCTCCACATCCCATCCAATCTTGCATTAGTTTCCATTCACTTATTTCTTTTTGATTTCTTATAACTCATACATACTTATATATATAATTAAAATATTAAAGTATTATATTAACATAATAGAAAATTACATTTCGTAAACGTTTTTTAAATTGAGCCCGAAGTTCTCACACTTATTAATACCTGTTAAATTATCATTCAATCAACATTTCTAACAAACCAAAAATGTCAGAAGTTCTTATAAGTTTTTCATGGCATGTAAGCGTAAAATGTGACATTTTTCACGTAATCGTCGATATGTCCGAGTGGTTAAGGAGACAGACTCGAAATCTGTTGGGCTTTGCCTGCGCAGGTTCGAATCCTGCTGTCGACGATTTTTTTTTATTCAGTCTGTTTAACAGATTCATCAAACTTTACTTTGTTAATTAGGTTTTTTTATTAATTGAATCGGAACTTCGAGTTCAATTTAGGGTTCGTGCTCGTCTGTTTCGGTATGTTTCCTCATGCTATATGAATTGATTATACTGCTAATTCTTGTTCTTTATTGATGTTCATTTTTTAAATATATCGATTAAAGTTCAGTTTTCAACTTGTTTACATTTATCGATTCTAATTCATGTTCGTCATTTGATTTAATTCTATTTGTTCATTTCCATATCAGTATGTGTTGATTATAATTTTTAGATTCTAAGATATCATCATAGCAACATATTTTAATGGTATTTTCTAACTAGCAACCTATCAGTTTTAGGTTTTTGGAGACCTTTAATGGCGTTTCTGTACTTTTTGGTTTATTTTTGTTTCAGTCAATCACAACTCCATGCATAAACCTACCTAGGATCGGAGCTTTTAAAGAGTCCAATCCTAAATTTCCAAAGCCAAGAATGATGAATTTTTGAATGACCTGTGCTTGGTTGGCTTTCTATATAATTATATATCCCTTTTTTGAGATTACATAATCAAATGTTTGAAAAATACTTACATGCATTATGAATCTGTTTCTCTGTGGAACCCTATTTACTCATGTATAATAACTAGTTTTTGTACAGATTAATATGTGCTAAGTGTTAAAATTCTGCATCTTCCATTTATACCCAAGCAGAAACTTTCACAAGGGGAGTTCCTCTCCATTCCAAGACCATTTCATTCCCATTTTCTCCTTCAATTCTTATTCCATATGGACTTTCTCCTTCCTTCACCAACTCCCTTGCTTCATTCAAACTTCCTATGCTCATCGATTGTTCTTTTAACCTAAGACCCTTGCGGGAAACCGTTTCTTCTCTTCCTTCCTCCCAATTTTGGAACCAAGATTCTGATGATACAGAAGGTGCAATGAAAAGGGTCTCCATAGCTATCCTTGCTTCAGTAAGATAATTTGGGAAACCCCAGTCCACTGATTCATATAATGCTTTGTAATATGCCAAATTTCCATCAAAGAATGAAGTGTAGTTTGAGGACGTTTCCATTCTTTCACCTTCTGCATTTCCTAATGTTATAATTCCTTTGTTGTTTGCTAAAACACCTTTTGCTAGTTTTAGAAAGTCAATAACTTGAGTTGCTTTTCTTGTCCTTACCATATGAGGGAGGCCAACCATACAATTAAAGGCAAAAAATTCTTTGTGTAATTTTGTACCTCCCATCACCTTCAGCAATTGTTCCAATTCCATCTCTTGTACCTTCAAATTTAGACCAACATATCTTGCATAGTCACAGAGTTGCCTCTTTGTCTGTTCAAATGTATTGTCATCCTCTTCTAGCTTGACACTTGTAATTGTCAATGATTTCCGTTGTTGTGCTATGGCTTCTATCACCACAGCCCATTGACATCCTTCACATATGTCAAAGTCAACAATGTGAACCGATTCCACATGGGATGGAACAGCTTCCATAATGGTTGAATTTGCTGTGAAATGGGCGAACCTCCCGTAAGGAAAGATATCATAAAACGCTCTGAATGCTATCTTGTAATTTCTCTTTGATTCTTGCTTAAGGTACTCTTCTCCTTGACTCTCAGGAAACAAATTAAAAGCTACGCGTTCAAGGGCTGAACCAATGGGGTTTACTTTTTCTCTTATGCATGCTGCAATCACTTTTGCAAGCTCTGTCTGTCCCATTGCCATTGCATCTGCATAGGCCTTTAGTAGATTTTGGAGTCCTGGTTGGGATTCAATTTCCATGACATCATCAATTGTGACACTCGATTTCATGGAACCTGGGCTCCATACATCATCATCCTTAATCAAGCTATCCGATTGAATGTCTTCTGTTTCTTGATGATCATCACATAACCATCGGCACACCTCATCAAGTGTGTTGATCTTTTCTGAATCACTGTCAATTGGTGATGGGTTTTGTATATGATCATAACCCAACAATGAATATTCCACATATTCATATGATCCTGACGAAATCAATGAGTTTTCTGGGGTGCTGTTAATCGAAGAAGGAAATTCTTGGTGTTCATTCACATAATGATCATTATTGGAATGGTAATGAGATTGAATTGGCCAAGAAGTCTGGAGTAGAATCTCAGACTGCATCATCATCTTATTTCTTGATGATTGAAGTCAAGAAGAGAGAAATCTGTGCCTTTTGATGATTGTTGCTGATGTTTCTTGATGTGTTTATATATCATTTCTGTGGATAACAGTCAACAGAAAAGTTAAAGCTGATATAAGAATTAGAATTTGGATGAAATTAACTACTTAGAGACCTCATTATTGTCTTTTTTTATAACTTGGACGTTTCTTATGGTTGGTCAGCTGTACCTATCAGTCTTTTATTTATATATAAAATCCTGATCCATCTGTTTTCCCCCATAAAACTACAATTTACAACATAATCCAACTTTCTTATGCCATTAAGCATTAGAAGCTGTATATCACTCCGTATACTAAAATTTCTTCTGTAAGAAAAAGATTGAACAGATTTTACAGTTTACTTGAACTACATGCATAGTCAAACCTACTCTGTGTGTGTGTGTGTGTTTGCATGTGCACTTATATTTGGATAAACAAATTTATATAATCTTCCTGGTATCTGATGAATGAGGTAATTGGGTATTATCTTGTTGGTTGAATGATAATGTGGCTGCTTGCCATCTGTGGGGTCCCCAATAATTGAATTTGTTTTATGTAATCTGCAAATTATTTTAATTAATCTTCATTTGATGTTATTTTGCTTAAAGAATCTCCACAAATTGTTAACATCATGACCTGAATTTGGTTTCTTACAACTCCTTGTTATTATCTTATTAGTTTATTATGGATGTGATAGGTGATGAGTATGGCGTCACATATATATTTTTAATACAGTTTATTGTGGTTTGCATTATCAATATTTGGGATTAGTTAATTAAAATCTGTTTTGATGGAGGCTTGTTATTTATATTATCCTCATACATTTTATCCTAATCTCAACCCCTTGATAATGCTTATTTTATGAATCGTTTCATGTCTCTGATTTTTCATGTTTGTTTGGATGTTATCTTGATAAGCTTGTATATATACCTATGTATATCTCTTTATTGAAACTGTCGACCGATATTTTTAATAGTGAAGTTCAAATATTAGAATTTGATTTAAATTAACTACCTATAGAAGTCATTGGGTCTTTGTTCATGGTTTGGAGTTTTCCCTGCTGGTGGTCAGCTTTGCTCGTTGCTCATATATTCTACCATTGAATCCCAATCAAGAATCAATAATCTCTTCACCTTTCAAATAATAACCATTCATGTCTATTTCAAGGATGAGTTTTTTATTTTCAAACTTATTTTAACTACATTGTACATGATGGTAAAAGTTATGGGAGTATTTTCATTGAATCAAATGCTGATTATTCTGTCTTACTATGTGTCTACGTCATCTGTACAGGAATATATGCGTTTTTATTTTATTTCTATTTTTTCAAGTCACTGTTGAAATTGGGCATTACTTGAAGGTTGAACGATCTTGTGGCTGCTTATTGCCTGTGGGACCCACAAGCCCATCACATGAATTTTTAATTCCTATTCTGAATTATCATTCAACCCTATGAGAAAAATTTACACTTCTTAAACATATGGACAGTAATGATTATGTCAATAATCTGTATCCATTGTGTACACCAAACACATTTTGAGATTTGTACGACGACTATATTTATCACAGCTCAAGTATAGGATATCATCATCACAATAATGATAACTAGAGTTTTGCTAAAAGCTGACATCCATATTAGTGGCACTTTGTGATGGAAACTCAATAACGAGCAGGCAATTTTGATTGATTGAAAATAAATACTGGCCCTATTCGAGATGGGCAAGGTCTCCAATTACAAAGAACATAAAGAGAAATAACTTGCTTAAAAAACAAAAAACAACGATGCCTGCTACTAAACCCCTATTGCTAATAACTTCCCCTCAAAATTAGGTGTGAACTGCTCCCCACCATTCCATAATCTCATTATTCTGTTGACCCAGTGGGTCCAACCAAATCCCAAAAATAGAATTAAACTGATCCGCTTCAATTAAATCCGGGTCATATGCCTTTTCTCGATTCTTTCTTCGGGTGTACACTTTTACTGGAACCGTATCATTACTTCCCTCCCGGTAAAACGACTTGTCCTCAAGGCGAAAATAAGGAAAGTGTTCCCTTAATAAGTCATAAGACTCCCAGGTAGCTTCTTCAGTGGGGCGATTGGACCAAGAAATCAGCAGCTCAAGAACAAGATCACCTGCTTCAGGAACCCAACGGTGTGAAAGGACTGATGCAGGCTGTAATTCAATTTCCCAATCTTTAGTAAGCGGTAAAGGGGGAGGGTTGTTATCAATAAAAGACCCGTGAGCTGGTTTGAGCATCGATACGTGGAAAACCGGGTGAATTTTTGCCTCGGCAGGCAGCTCCAACTCATAAGCAACAGGACCAACCACTCGTTTCACATGATATGGGCCAAAAAAACGCGGTGAGAGTTTTTCATAACGTCGCTTGGCTAGACTTTGTTGACGATACGGCTGGATTTTCAGGAAGACATAATCACCCACTTGAAAGTATAATTCCCTGCGTTTCGGATTTGCTTGGTGTCTCGTACGATCTTGAGCCTTGCTGAGATTGAGACGCATCAGTTTTAACATGTCATCTCGAGTGATCAGCTGCTGTTCTAACTCATTGTTCTTTGTCTCTCCCAGAACATAAGGAGAAAGAGGTGGAGGATCCCGGCCATATACAGCAAAGAAAGGAGTTGTACCTGTCGAAGTATGGTATCCTGTATTGTAGGAGAATTCAGCCCACGGAATGTAAGTACTCCATTTGGTAGGCTGCTCACTAGCAAAACATCTGAGATAGGCTTCGAGACAACGATTTAGCACTTCTGTCTGTCCATCCGTTTGCGGGTGGTAGCTAGTACTTAATTGCAACTTTGTTTGGCTTAAACGAAATAGTTCTTGCCAAAAGTTACTAAGGAAGATGACATCTCGATCGGATACAATAGAGCGTGGGAACCCATGTAGACGTACAATCTCCCTACAAAAAACTGCTGCGACACTTTTGGCTGTGAAAGGATGTGATAAACAAATGAAGTGGGCGTATTTGCTCAACCTGTCTACCACCACAAGGATTGTGTCAAATCGATTATAGGGAGGTAATCCCACAATAAAATCCATCGATATATCCTCCCAAATCTTTGTTGGAATGGGTAAGGGTTGGAGCAAACCCGCCGGTGATAACGTTTGGTATTTTTGCTGTTGACACACCAAACATTGCTTCACAAAGAGTTGAACTTCCTGCTTCATCTTGGGCCAAAAGTATTGTGCAGCCAAGCGCTTCATTGTTTTTAGAAAACCACCATGACCTCCGGTTGGTGTGGCGTGAGCTTCCTGTAGCAGCTTGAGTTTGAGATTAGAGTCCTCCGGTATGACTAAGCGACTCTTGTAGCACAAAAATTGATCCACCAATGTGAAACCAGGAACTGCATTTGGATCAGATGATAATTGCTGAATAATATTACTCGTGAATGGGTCAATCAGCAGTCCCTACTTGATATCTGCAATTTCAACACAATATGGCAAAGTTAAAGTTAACAATTCACCAGAATGTGGCATACGAGAGAGTGCATCAGCCCCTCTATTCTCTTTTCCTGCACGATGATGAATTGAGAAATCATAAGGCATGAGCTTAAGTAATAGCCGTTGTTGTTCAGTGGTTGTAATGCGCTGTTCGAGTAAAAATTTCAGCGTATAATGATCAGTTCGCACTATAAAATGACGTCCCAACAGATAGTGGTTCCACTTTTGTACCGCCGACACCAACGCCAGCAACTCACGATCATAAGCAGATTTGATCCTATTGGAAGGAGAAAAACCTTTGCTGAAATAGGCAACTGGGTGTTCATCTTGAGAGAGAATGGCCCCGACTCCATCAGTAGACGCATCACATTCTACCACAAAGGTTTTTGAAAAATCTGGAAGTCGAAGTACAGGGGCAGAGAGTAAGGCCTGCTTTAGAGTATTGAACGCACACAAGGTCTCGTTTGACCAAATAAATCCGTCTTTTTTGGTAAGCACCGTGAGTGGTCGTGCGATTACTCCATAATTTCTCACAAACCTTCTGTAGTATCCAGTAAGTCCGAGGAACCCTCGAACCTGTTTGACGTTAGTTGGAACTGGCCAAGATTGCACTGCTGCAATTTTTTCCTGCTCAACTTGCACTCCTTCAGCAGTAACCATGTGTCCTAGAAATAGAACCTTTGCTTGCCCAAAACAACACTTAGACAACTTGACAAAAAATTGGTTATCATGCAACAGTTTTGTTAGAATATTATTCCTTAAGGATTAGAAGTGTAAATACATATAAAATAGGTTTAGCTATTTCCATGTATAGCTCTCTCATAGTTATATATTTTTGTAATCATCATTCTTTTTTGGTATTAATGAGAATTATCAATCTTCACAATTCTCTGACTTCACATGGTATCAGAGCCGACGTAAACCCTACGTTCTCTCGTTTCTTTTCCGCTGCCGCCATCACCGTTGCAACTCTCTGTATCTGACTACAGTCGTGTATCCCTCCGATTGTGTTTGAGATCCACGTATTGCTGAGTTCGATTGATTATCCGTGCATCATTATCTGTACGTACCTCTCAGTTGACTCTGTAACTCTATCAAGTGTGTGATTTATTCATCGATTGATTTGCTGGGTTCGAATGATTCATCAATTGTATGGTTTTTTGATTGATTCCATACCCCTGTGATTCTCAATTGTTGTTTCTGCTACTCGACGTGTAACCCTATCGACTGTCGAGGATTTTGCTTCAAGCCGTTTGACCTTGCTGCCATTCGCTTCAAGCCGTTCGCTTCAAGCCGTTCGTCGCTTCAAGCCATTTGCTTTTAGCCGCTTCAAGCCATTCACTTCAAGCCGTTCGCTTCAAGCCATTCGTCGCATCAAGCCATTCGCTTTCAGCCACCGCCTTGCGCCATTTGCTGATTGCATTGCGCCATTTGTTGTTTGTTTCAAGCCATTTGCAGTTTGTTTCAAGCCATTTGTTGTTTGTTTCAAGCCATTTGCTATTTGTTTGCATTATTTACTGGTCTGCCATTAATTGAGTATCATGGGTGATGTTATTGATCCTCCAGCAACCGCACAATCATTTATCATGGGATGCTCGTCACTTACTTCGGATAAGCTGACTGGGTCAGCCAACTATGTCTCTGGTACAAGTACACAATCATGTACTACTACTGGAAACCAGTCCACTCAACAGTCTTTTGGGTCTTTTCATGCATTTGGGACTGATTATAGTCCAAGGAATTTAGCAACACAAACAATACATATGTCTGCAATCGAGTATGATGCATTTCTGAAGTATCAAGCAGCACAACAATCTATTCCTAGTGCCACAAGACACTCTGGTAATTACTCAGCCTTTGCTGTCCAAGGCCAGTCTATGGGCTCATGGATTGTTGATTCAGGTGCTACTGATCATTTGTGTGGTAACAAAGATCTTTTCTCTGCTCTTACGCATTCAGATACTTTACCCCCTATTACTGTTGCTGATGGAAATAAAACAGCAGTTAATGGAATTGGCAAAACCCAACCTATTTCATCATTGTCCTTAGACTCTGTTTTATATGTGCCTAAAAGCCCCTTTAATCTTCTATCTGTCAGTCGTATCACTAAAACTCACTCTTGTTCAATAACCTTTACACCTGATTCTGTTTTCTTACAGGACCTAAGCACAGGACGGATCATTGGTGCAGGGCATGAGTCACACGGACACTATTACTTAGGGGGATCTCATCCATCCATTGCAGCAAGTGCGGTGTCTCCACACTATTACCATCATCTTTATGGCCACCCTTCTCTCTCTAAGTTAAAGAAGATCGTGCCAAGTTTGTCTCCATTATCATCCTTAGAGTGTGAGTCGTGTCAGTTAGGAAAACACACCTGCGGTGTTTTTCCTAAATGAGCAAATAATAGAGTTGATTCTCCTTTTTCCCTGGTTCACACTGATGTGTGGGGTCCTAGTAGAGTCTCTTCAACTTTGGGTTTCAATTATTTTGTCACCTTTTTTGATGATTATTCTCGTTCTACTTGGATATTCTTAATGAAACAACGTTCTGAATTATTTCCAATTTTCCAAGAATTTTGTGCTGAAATAAAAACCCAATTTGGTGTAACCATTCGTACCTTGAGAAGTGATAATGCCCTTGAATATTTCTCCACACCCTTCAAAGAGTTTATGGCTTCCCAAGGCATGTTACATGAATCTTCATGTCCTAGAACTCCACAGCAAAATGGTGTGGCCGAAAGGAAAAATCGCCATCTAATTGAAACGACCCGTCCCTTATTGTTGCATGCTAAACTCCCGCTAAAATTTTGGGCTGATACTGTTATGACTGCATGCTACCTAATCAATCGCATGTCATCATCACTCTTACAAAATCAGACCCCATTCTCTGTTTTGTTTCCAAATCAAACCCCATATCACCTTCCTCTACATCCAATTGGCTCAGTGTGTTTTGTTCATTGTCTGTTTTGTTCATTGTCTGGATCCTAGTAAAGATAAATTAGCTCCTAAGGCACTCAAATGTGTCTTTCTGGGTTATTCTCGGTTACAGAAGGGCTACAAGTGTTACTTTCCAAGCTTAAACAAATATTTCATGGTTGTAGATGTTACATTCTTTGATCATCAACTCTATTTTTCCGTTGATCAACAGGAGTCTTCCAACATTGATCAAGTCATTCCTCTTCTTGTCCTTACGTCATTACCTGCTGATAACCCGCCGAATCCTTCCAATACTGATCCTCCGAGTCCTTCTACTACTGATCCTCCGTTAAAAACCTATCAGCGACGTCCTCGCCCCACTGTTCCGACGGATGAACATGCAGATTCTCCTGACAATGGTACCTCTGACTCATCTCCTTCACCGATTGATCCACTGGCTTCGGTTCTGTCAGAAGATGATCTACCTATTGCCCAACGGAAAGGTACAAGATCTACTGCAAATCCTTATCCCATATACAATTATGTCAATTATAATCGTCTATCAACGACATATTCTGCTTGTATTGCAAGTCTTGCTTCTGTTACTATTCCTAAGTGTGTAGGTGACGCTTTATCTCATCCCGGTTGGCATTGGGCTATGGTTGATGAAATGACAGCCTTACACTCTAATGGAACATGGAGTTGGTTCCATTACCTCCGGGTAAATCAAAAGTTGGATGTCGTTGGATATTCACTCCAAAAGTCGGACCCGATGGCCAAATTGATCGATTAAAGCCCGACTGGTGGCCAAAGGGTATACACAAATATTTGGTCTTGATTATAGTGATACATTTTCGCCTGTTGCCAAAATGACTAGTATCCGCATTCTTCTATCCATGGCCGCTATGCGTGATTGGCCTCTACACCAACTTGACATTAAAAACGCTTTCCTCCATGGTGATCTGCATGAAGAGGTTTATATGGAGCAACCTCCTGGATTTGTTGCTCAGGGGGAGTCCGGATTGGTTTGCAGACTAAAGAAGTCCCTCTATGGCTTAAAACAATCTCCCAGAGCCTGGTTTGGAATGAAACAGAGTGAAGCGGATCATTCAGTCTTCTATCACCTTTCAGGGACACGGTGTACCTATCTGGTAGTGTATGTCGACGACATAGTTATCACCGGAAATGATCATGATGGGATACGACAACTTAAAGACCATCATTTCAAGCATTTCCAAACAAAAGATATGGGCAATCTCAGGTACTTTCTAGGTATTGAAGTTGCAAAATCGAAAGACGGAATTTGAATATCCCAAAGGAAATATGCTTTACACATTCTGGAAGAAGCTCATCTAACGGATTGCAAGCCTGTTGAGTCTCCAATGGATCCTAATGTTAAACTTTTACCAGGACAGGGGGAGCTTTTAACAGATCAAGGGAAATATCGGAGACTGGTTGGTCGGCTTAATTATCTCACAGTAACTCGACCAGACATCTCTTTTGCTGTGAGTATAGTCAGTCAGTTTCTAAATGCTCCGTGTGACACTCATTGGGAAGCCGCTTTACGGATCCTGAAATACATCAAAGGAGCTCCAGGAAAGGGTTTGTTGTATGAAAATAAGGGGAACATGGAGGTACTTTGCTACACTGATGCAGACTATGGTGGTTGTCCTTTCAGTCGAAGGTCAACCTCAGGTTTTTGTGTCCTCTTTGGGGGTAATCTAGTTTCTTGGAAAAGTAAGAAACAAAATGTGGTAGCAAGATCAAGTGCAGAAGCCGAGTATCGAGCAATGGCCAATGCAACATGTGAGCTCATATGGATCAAGCAACTTCTTGAAGAACTAAAGTTTTGCAAGGTATCACCAATGAAGCTCATTTGTGACAATCAAGCTGCACTTCATATTGCCTCCAACCCAGTTTTCCATGAGAGAACAAAACATATCAAGATCGACTATCACTTCATTAGAGAAAAACTGCTAGATGGTTCAATCATCACAGGATTTGTTAATTCAAGTGACCAGCTAGCAGATGGTTTTACAAAGTCTCTAAGAGGCCCTCGTGTTGAATACATATATGGCAAGCTTGGAGCCTATGATATATACGCTCCAGCTTGAGGGGGAGTGTTAGAATATTATTCCTTAAGGATTAGAAGTGTAAATACATATAAAATAGGTTTAGCTATTTCCATGTATAGCTCTCTCATAGTTATATATTTTTGTAATCATCATTCTTTTTTGGTATTAATGAGAATTATCAATCTTCACAATTCTCTGACTTCACAAGTTTCAAGGCTTGTTCTAAATGCACCACATGATGCTCAATATCTTTACTGTAGACCAGGATATCATCAAAGAATACAAGTATAAAACGACGCAAGAATGGGCGAAAAAGGTCATTCATTACCGCTTGAAAAGTGGATGGCGCGTTAGTGAGCCCAAAAGGCATCACTTTAAACTCGTAATGCCCGGAATGCGTACGAAATGCAGTTTTTGGGATGTCCTGGTCAGCCACTCGGATTTGGTGGTACCCCGACCTCAAATCCAGTTTAGAGAAGATGGTGGCCCCGTATAACTCGTCCAATAATTCGTCAATGTTAGGGATGGGATATTTGTCAGCCACGGTGATCTTATTAAGGGCGCGGTAATCCACACACATGCGCCACGAATCGTCCTTTCTTACTAGTAAAACGGGGCTGGAAAAAGGACTATTACTCGGTCGTATAAATCCAGCTGTCAAGAGTTGCTCTACTTGCCTTTCGATCTCTGTTTTTTGTGAGTAAGGGTAACGGTAGGGGCGGATATTAGGGGGAGTTGCATTTGGTATCAAGGGAATGCAGTGGGTTTGACATCGGTTAGGAGGGAGGTGCTGTGGTTCATCAAATATAGGAGCAAATCGAGTGATAATAGGCTGTAATTGGGTCGGTATGTGGGCTGAAGGTTCAGGTTCAATGGCTAAATGCTGGAAACTCGATGACTTTTGAGGACCAGAGTGCACTCCTTGCAGCTTGTACTTCTGTCCATTAATTGAAAAAATCATAAACAACTCCTTCCAATTGGCCTGGACTGTGTTTAACGTAGCTAACCATTGTATCCCTAACACCAAATCCGCTCCACCCAAGGAAAAAGGATGGAAGTCCTGAATGATTTTAAGATCATCAATCTGTAAATGAAGTCCCTTACAAACTTGAGTACAACGTATTATATCACCATTTCAAATTTGTACCCCAAAAGGTGCAACCAACTGGGTGGCCAGTTTCAACTCATTGATTAAAACATCAGAAATAAAATTGTGTGTCGACCCTCCATCTACCAAAATCAAAACTTCAGTAGAATTGAGTTTACCGTGTACTTTCATGGTAGTTGGGTGTGCCTTCCCCAGAATCGCGTGTAGGCTAATTCCGGCAGTTTCGGTGGGCTCAGTGTCAATACCGGTAGCCTCGATTTCCTGTTGGTTCTCATCATCATCTTCTGCTTCAAGCGCCTTAAACGTTCCCGTTTTACACCGATGGCTTGGTCCATATTTCTCTCCACATCTGAAACACTCACCTTTCAGAAAACGATTCTGTTTTTCCGCATCCGTAATTCGAAAACTGGGTTTTGGTTCCGTTTTAGGTTGGTGGGTGGATATCGGTGAGTATGAACTAAAAGGGAAAGGTTTCGAATCAGGTTTTAATTGGGTATTCCACGTGGTTTTCTTTTCTGAACGGTTGTGGTTGAGCTTGGATTCAAATTCGAGAGCCAAACTCATCGCCTTGTAGACAGTGTGTGGTTTATGTATCCTAACATCAGCCTTCAACTCCTCCTTGAGCCCATTCAGAAATACTCCCAATAAACAATGGTCTGGCCAATTTGAAACACGGGCTGAACGTCGCGCAAATTCCTGCCTATATTCATGGACAGATCCGGTTTGCTTTATGCTGCACAAATACTCATCCGGATTCTGGAACTCAGGGGGGCCAAAATGCTTTTGCAGAACGGTAATTAATTCCTCCCAGTAGAGGATGTCTTGCTCTGCCGCCATCCATGAATAGAGATCTAAGGCGTCCCCTTCTAAATGCATAGCCGCTACATCCACTTTTTCTTCATCGAGAGTATTATAAAAGCGGAAGTACTTTTCTGCTTTTAATTTCCAGCCTCTCGGATCCCCTCCGCTGAAGGTTGGGAATTCAATTTTATGAAATGGTCGACGATTGTTATGGTTATGGCTCGACTCTGCCTCGTCGTATCTGCCACCACCTCCACCGAACCTGTCCTCCCTAACCACTGCTTGGCGTTTCAACTCAGCGATGTCCTCCTTTAAGGATTCCATGGCTTCCAGCTTAGCAGCGATCGCCGATAATTGAGTTGCGACAGGGTCACTAGCACCGCCACCTGTGTCGGAAGTGCTCCGGGTCTGCACCATCTTTGCTTCTTCGATTTCCCGGCAATGGAACCAGATGATAGAAACTCAATAACGAGCAGGCAATTTTGATTGATTGAAAATAAATACTGGCCCTATTCGAGATGGGCAAGGTCTCCAATTACAAAGAACATAAAGAGAAATAACTTGCTTAAAAAACAAAAAACAACGATGCCTGCTACTAAACCCCTATTGCTAATAACTTCCCCTCAAAATTAGGTGTGAACTGCTCCCCACCATTCCATAATCTCATTATTCTGTTGACCCAGTGGGTCCAACCAAATCCCAAAAATAGAATTAAACTGATCCGCTTCAATTAAATCCGGGTCATATGCCTTTTCTCGATTCTTTCTTCGGGTGTACACTTTTACTGGAACCGTATCACTTTGCTATTATTAGCTTCTGAGGTTCTTGCCTGTTCATGTGTTTGTTACTTTCTGTTGATGAGTGATATTGACGTTTTAGGTAGCATGTAAAGATTAAAGTTTCATGTCTCTTGTCTTGGACTTTTGAGTTCTATTTAGTTTTGCGTACCGGTTAATTGGTAATTTGGGATGTATATGCAATGTTGCTCAGGATTTTAGGGTTTCTTTGGTTTGATCTTTTTGACCATTTGGATTATGCAAGATGGTTATGATTATCAGGACTTGAAATGGTTAGCGGGCATAGTGTAAGTCTACAAGGTTGTTAGCATTTTGGCCTGAATTAAATCTTGGAATAATTGACCAAGTTTAACCATTATTTGACCTACTCTGAAAAAATATCAACATAGTTGAACCATGTGATGGTCAATCAAGTTTGAATAACCATATGCAGTACACCTTGACACCTTTGTTCTCTTAAACACCTACATCAATTGTACGAAATCTATCATGTCAAATATACATTATATGCATAGGAGGAAATATGTCACTTAAGGTGTTGTTATTTTGCTTTTCCTATATTCTCTCTCTCTCTACACACACACACACACACACACACACACACACATATATATATATATATATATAGGAAGAAGTTCCATTGAGAACCATTTTTAGTGCGAGAACCAATCTGAGCCGTCCAATTCCCACTCTTTCAATGTCATTGCCCACCCATGAATTCCTCACATACACCCTGCCACACTTGATCCCCCCACGTTCTCCATCCATGAATTCCACTTATCAAATCAACGGCTAAGATTGGTTCTCGCGGTTCTCGCACTAAAATCGGTTCTCAACGGCGGCATCTTCTCGCAGAACACGGTGACATCAGATGCAAGAGAAGGCCATCTTGGAGGGTGGTTTACCGGCGGGAAAAGGGGGCGGGGGAGGTGGTCTACGACGGTAGTCACATAGGGGGCGTCGCATCGGTGATATGAGAGGCGAAGTGATGAGCACGGGTGAAAGCGGTGAGGAGGGCGTCACAACTGTGGTTGCCGGAGATGAGAGGCGGCGAGGAGATAAGCCGGAGTTGAGAGGCGGCGGGAGAGGAGTGGGTGGGGAATTAGGGTTAAATTTTGAGGCAGCTACTGTGTTCTCTCTTCACTGCTACGGTAATGTAGATTATAAGGGAGAGAGGATTTTCAATTGCTAATTGCCTAATTTCATGGAGGAGAAATAAATATTTTAACATTTCCCAAAATGTCCTTTGTCCTTTTAGCTTAAATGCCACATGTCATGTATAGAATCCATCTTACACATCTTACAAATATTTACATCTTATTTGATCCTATTCCTATATATATATATATATAGGGGAGGGTTCATGCGAGAACCGTTGTTAGTGCGAGAACTGCGAGAACCAATCTCAACCGTTCCTTGGATATGGGAAGTTCATGGATGGAGAGCGTGGAGGGGATAGAGTGTGGCAGGGTGCATGTGAGGAATTCATGGGTGGGCAATGACATAGAAGTAGGGGGAATTGGACGGCTCAGATTGGTTCTCGCGGTTCTCGCATTAACTTTTGTCTATATATATATATATATATATATATATATATATATATATATATATATATAGTGGAAGGTTCAAATGAGAACCTTAAATTATATGAGAATGGGAGACTCAGTCCCAGCCGTTCAATTCCCCTCTTTCAATGTCATTGTCCACCCATGAATTCCTCACATGTACCCTGCCACATTCTATCCCCCACGCTCTCCATCCATGAATTCCACTTACAAAATGAACGGCTAAGATTGAGTGTCCCATTCTCATTCTCATTTGAACCTTCCCCTATATATATGTATATGTATGTATATATATATATATATATATATATATATATATATATATATGTATATATAGACAAAAGTTCAAACGAGAACCGTTTTTTGTACGAGAACTGCGAGAACCAATCTGAGCCGTCCAATTCCCCCTCCTTTAATGTCATTGCCCACCCATGAATTCCTCACATACACCTGCCACACTTGATCCCCTCCACGCTCTCCATCCATGAACTTCCCATATTGAAGGAACGACTGAGATTGGTTCTCGCAGTTCTCGTACGAAAAACAGTTCTCGTTTGAACCCTCCCCTATATATATATGGGCAAAAGTTCAAACGAGAACTGTTTTTCGTACGAGAACTACGAGAACCAATCTGAGCCGTCTAATTCCCCCTCCTTTAATGTCATTGCCCACCCATGAATTCCTCACATACACCCTGCCACACTTGATCCCCTCCACGCTCTCCATCCATGAATTTCCCATATCCAAGGAACGGCCGAGATTGGTTCTCGCAGTTCTCGTACGAAAAACAGTTCTCGTTTGAACCCTCCCCTATATATATATATATATATATATATGTGTGTGTGTGTGTGTGTGTGTGTGTGTGTGTAGTGCTAGAAGTCATGAATATTTTTTTCCAATAAAAAAGGCATAGATATTCATATAACATATCTATAATCATGTTGCTATCATATTGAGGTAATTGAATATCAACTTCTTGGTTGAATGATATTGTGCCTCTTTGCTGTCTGTGGGGTTCTCAATAATTCATTTGTCTTTTATAGTCTTCAGTTTTTATGATTTGTGCTTAAATGACTGTTCACAGATGTCAACATTGTGAGCAGTCTTTCGTTTCTTACAAACTCCTTGTTTCTATACTTTTTAGTATGTTATGGATATGGTGGATTGATAGGTGATGGTTGTCACATTTTATTTATTTATAAAGTTTAATGTGTTTTGAATTCTCAAGAAATCAAAATCTGTTTTGAGATAAGCTTGTTTTCATGCTTAATTGGAATTATGCTAGTTATTTATAATATCTTCAGGCATTTGATCCTATTCTCTGCACCCCTCCTTTCTTCTAAAATATATTATCATGATTTGATAATGCTTTATTTTATTGTCTTTTGTTTCTTGTGTCTCTGATTTTAATGCTTCTGTATGTGTGTGTATAACATCGACTATTTTTTAAACGTGCAGTTTTCAAAATATTAGAATTTGATGCCAATTAACTACTTATAGAAATAAATTTTTGGTCTTCCTCGTGATCTGGAATTTATCCACATTGTTGGCCGGCTTTGTTCATTGCAATTATATTATATTGTCAAATTCCCAATCAAGAATCATGAATCTTGTTAGGTAAGCATACAATTCCATTTCAAGGATGAGTTTTTTTGGTAAATTACTTTCTGTACTTTTATTTTTCATGGAGTCAAAAATGCTGATTAATCACTTGTTTCCCATTTGTGCAGGAATATTTGTGTCTTTGTTTTCCTTGTTTCCGAGTCAGTCTTGGAATCAGGTATTTACTTGAAGGTTGAATGTTATTGTGGCTGTTAATTGACTGTGGGACCCACAGACCCATCATGTTTTAATTTCTTTTTCTGAATAATCATTTAACCTGCTACCTAAAAGATTACACGTGGTAACCATATACAGTGTTTAATTTCTTGCAAACTCTTTCTATAATGCTTTCTATATTACGGATTTATGAATGTGATTGGTGTGACATATGATATACTTGGTTTGTCATTTATGAATGGCAATCTGCTTTGAAATTGACTTTTGCCTTAGCCACATCATTTTTTTAGTTTCATGCCTTGTTCGAAATTTAAGGCAATTTGGGTTGGGTTCGTGTTATTGGGTTCGTGTTGTTCGGGTTCGGGTCAGTTTTGTGTCGACCCAATTTCGTCCCATTTATTTTCGTGTCAGGTTCGAGTCGTGTCACTTTTGTCCGTGTCGGGTTCGGGTCGTGTTTCGTGTCAACCCATTTCGGTCAAAAGTAGTTAACTAGTATTTTTTTGATTTTCGATTAAGGTTTTCGAATACGGGTTTCGGGTATGTTTTTCAATCACGGTTTTCAATTATTGGTTTCAAATACGGTTTTCGATTATGGTTTTAAAATTTGGTTTTGGATTATGGTTTTCGTCATAAAATTTTCGAATTCTTTGTCTATTTCCAATTTTCTCTACGAACTAGTGATTAAAATATCGAATATCAATACAATTTAATAGCTTTAATACAAAAGTACTAACTAGTGAACAAACCATGAACTAAAATAACCTAAAGGAAATTATCCAATTTCAAAAAACAAGTCTTTTTTCTTCACCGTTGTATTCTCGGAAGGAATATCGGGTTGAGTGGGTTCCAAAGGGTCTTGATTTAAACCATCTTACAATATAGTCAAAATAACAAATAGCAAAATGATGTAATATTGTTTAGGTTTAAATATTTTATTGTTTATTTAAGTTTTTAGCTTTTAAAGGTTTTGTACTTTTGTTTATCGGATTTTATTGCCTAAGATGTCACTCCCTCATTTAAATTCACAATCTCCTTTTTATAATTTTAACTTTTAAGTATTAAAGAAAATTTTATAATTTTTAGTTTTACTCTTATACGGATCACTTTTGGGTTGTCGGGTTGACCCTAACCCGACCAATTTATTTTCGTGTCAACTTCGTGTCGACCTGGTTTTGACCCATTTCGGGTTCGTGTCACTTTTTCCGTGTTAGGTTCAGGTCGTGTTTCGTGTCATGTCAGGAATTGCCAGCCTTAGTTCGAATATAACCTGTAGTTGTCATTTGCATAACTGTAAAATATAATTTACAGATCTTGTTAGCAGGATTTAGTCCTAAGAGAAATATGTAGTTTTTTACTACTTTAGCTGAGTTATTGCAGTAACATAACTTAACTATCTTTAGTTAAGAAATATTTGGATATAAAATGATTTGTATAATTGTATCAGGAATTTATCTTTATACAGATCTACAATGCTATCTGGACATGCATATTTAGCAATTTTCTCTATCTACATCCAAGCAGAAACTCTCACCAATGGAATTCCTCTCCATTCCAACACAAGTTCGTTCCCATTCTCTCCTTCAATCTTGATTCCATATAGGGTTTCTGCTTCCTTCACCATTTCCCTTGCTTCATTCCAGCTTTCTTTACACATCTTTCGTCCTTGTAACTCAAGATTCTTAGGGAAAGCCGTCTTTTCTCTTCCTTCCTCCCACTTTTGGAACCAATATTTTGACTTTATAAAAGGAGCAATGAAAAGGGTCTCCATAGCTATCCTTCCTTCTGTGAGATAACTAGGAAAACCACAATCCATTGATTCATATAATGCTTTATAGTGTGTCATATTTCTATCAAAAAACGAAGCGTAGCTTGATGAATTATTCATTATGTCATGATCTTCACCATCTCCGATGGTTAGGATCCCTTTGTTTTTCGCCAAAACCCCTTTTGCTACTTTTAGGAAGTCCATAACTTGATTGGTTTCTCTTGTCCTTCCCATAAGGCCAATCATACAATTAAAGGCCAGGAATTCTCTTCCCTCTATCCCCTTCACCATTTGTGCCATATCCATCTCTTGTACCTTCAAATTTAGACCGAAACTTTTTGCAAAGTTACAAAGATTTCTCTTTGTTTGTTCAAATTGTGAGTCTTGATATTGATAAAGTTTGATGCTTGTGATGATCAAAGACTTCTTCAATCGTGCTATGGCTTCTATGACCGGAGGCCATTGACTTCCTTCGCATATGTCAAAGTCAACTATGTGAACGTAATCAACATGGGTTGGGATAGCTTCAAGGATGGCTGAATTGGCTGTGAAATGAGCAAACCGACCATAAGGAAAGATCTCATAGAATGCTCTGAACGCGGTATTGAAATTTCTCATTGTTTCTTGTTTAAGATACTCTTCTTGATTGTCAGCACATTGGAACAAATTTAGTGCTAACCGTTCAAGAACAGGACCAACCGGGCTAGCTTTTTGGCATACACATGTCTGAATCACTTTGGCTAGCTCTTTCTGTCCTAACCCCATGGCCTCTGCGTGAGCCATGAGTAGGTTTTGAATCCCTGTTTGGGACTCGGTTTCCATGGATACCTGTGTTTCATACAGGATATTTGCACATGCATCATTTGAATTCATGGAGACGCTTGGGCTCCATTCAAAGCTATCAGTTGAAATCTCTTCCATTTGCTGATCATCATTACACAACCATCTGCATACATCATCAAAACCCTCCATGGTGATTGGAGAATGAAAGTCTTGATCTTCATCACCTGTAAGACAACCCATGTTTAGACCTTCTTGATCTAAAACCGAGTCAAAGTAAGAGTGAATTGGCCAAGAAGGCTGTAACATGGGTTCTGATTGCATCTTTCTTTTCTTTGCGAGGGAGGGAGTTGTGCTTCTTGAGTTATGATGATTGTAGGGTGTTTCTTTATACTATGTATTGGTTGAAAAATGTCAACAGAAAAGTTAAAACTGGGGCTAAAAAAATTTAGAATTTGAAGCAAGTTAACTTCTTAGAAAACTCATTTTTGCTCCTCCTCTCTTATATAGTTATATTATATTATTAAATTTTTAATCAAGAATTCTTGTTCCTCATTTCTTTTCCACAGGTCGGCTTCCTTGCTTTTTACCTCTTCTGTAATTAATCATTTTATTCATGTGATTGTAGCCTAAGCGGTTGAAGACATAGAATCTACAGACAGTCCAAGGATCAAACCTTGACACATGTTGACTGTAGGACTAGTCAGTGGAGGCCTCCAAAGGGTGAGTTAACCTTTCTTTAGTCCTTTAAGGGTATACCTTGAAGGTTGAATGATATTGTGGTTGCTTCTTATCTCTGGGTCCCGCATGCCCTTGCGTGGTTTTTTTATCTCTTTGAATATTAGTTTGACGTGTTTGGAGAAAGATGCATATGAACAGTTTGACTTCCTGCAAACTCTTTTGTTGTATAGCCTTACTTGTTAATCATGAATATGAATGCCATGGTTTGTTTTATTAGGCCTTTGATTTGATTTTCCCAATCTGTTTTGGATATGATTTAGTCTAAAGATTTTCATTTAACATCACTTAATTTTCACTCTATTCAGTATCTATTCTCGCCTTCTTCGTTAATACTTATTTATCACTATCGTATTTTAAACAGTGCAGGTAAGCTTTGCGGGCATGACAACTAAAGACCAAACGATTCAGGTTCGTTGCAAAGCCATTGGTTTTGATCCATGTGTGTAGAAATGGACCGATTTGGTTTGTAATTTATGTCAAACTGGCCAACACGTAAAATTTAAGTCAAATCAGTCAACGTGTAAAAAAAATATGTTGACGGGTCAGCCCAGAACCAACCTGTTTGAGCCCGTTGAACCTGCTTTTATCCGAAACCGTTGGTTAATTTATTGTGTCTATAATTCATAAGATGAAACAACATGTAAATAGGATGTAAGTAAGCAAATAAAAGAAGGATTTATAGGATAAATGGCTTATTTGGTGTAAGGTTGTCAATTCAGGTTGGGTTCTTGTTATTGGGTTCATGTCATTGGGTTCGAGTCAGTGTCGAGAGTCGTGTTAAACCAACTTCGACCTGATTATTTTCGTGGGTTCGGGTCGTGTCATTATTTTTGTGTCGGGTTCATGTCGACCCATTTCGCCCAAATGTGATCGACGAGTATTTTTTTTTGTGTCGGGTACATCTACCCATTTCGTGTCAACCCATTTAAGGGTTTTGCACTTTTTTTTGACACGTGTTTAATGCATGTCGACCCATTTAAGGGTTTTGGATAATTTCTTTTCAAAATTCAAATTTTAAGTATTAAAGAAACTTTTATAATGTTACAGTTTTACCCTTAAACTGGTCAGTTTCGAGTTGTGGGGTTGACCCTAACCTGACTCATTTATATTTTGTGTCGATTTCGTGTCAACCCGCTTTTGCTCTATCTTGGGTTCGTGTCACTCTTTTGGTGTCGGGTTTGGGTCGACCCGAAATTCTCTGACCTTAAATTTGGTGTTTGTGTACTTAATTATGCTAGAAGGGTAATATTGCTTTTTTTTCACGGCTAAAAACGCACACACACTCTCTCTAATTCTAAACCATTTTGTTAAACAACGGGACTTAAACCCACATGGCCACAACGTTCCAAATACCACCGGGTTATAATCCATTTGGTATATATTATTAATGTAACATTTCTTGAAGATATCAATTGTAATCAAGTGTTTGCTTCCGAGTGTCGTGGTGTTTTGGACTCATGTTGTTTGCCGTCTTCAATTTTGGAAACTTATTTTTGTTGTAATAAGGACAAACACAAATGTCGTCGCCCTTAATTACTTATCAACCACTTATTTTGGATAAAGTATCCTCTTGGTTACACCGATTTTCATTACAACTTTTAGTATAACAATGTGACTAATACAAACAAATAAGAAATTTCATACTCTCTTCTTTGATATGCATTTTTAATTCTGTGATTACAGCTTTGTAGTCGTTGAAACGCTACAAACACCTATGGTGGGTGTTTTTACACTCGCAAACGTTTAAATGATGAAATGACTAACATGCCCATTTTTTTAAAAAGTTTGTCGGTTGCTGGAAGTATACCCCTTTTTGAAATATATTTGTAATCCGGTCATATCATCTTCAAACCTTCAACACTGCTTCAATCAAAATCACCTTCATTACTTGCCCTATTCTTTCACCCATAATGGCAGGGGCGGACCCACCTTGTAGTTGGCCGGGGCACATGACATCAGTCAAATTTATCTACGTAGTATAAATTTCGATTTTATAGGCGGTACTATCATTTTCTAGTGTAAATTTTGATTTTTTCGAGTTGGTGCTACCACCCATTTCAAATTTTGCGTCCACCACTGCATAATGGTGATACTATCTGCCCATGAAACTCAAATGTGGAAGCCTTATTTTACAACATTAAGGAAACATGTATTCATCACAAACCTCCACAAATTGTCTACTACAAATTTCTTGTTTGTATCCCACATTAGTTGTATCATCCAGAAAACAAATTTGATCATCTATGCAAAATCCTCCTTTTCAAGATCAATTCACCATTTTGTATAGTGCAAAGTCAAATCTTCCTTTAAATGTAATTTTGGGAGTCCATCTACTTGCATGCATAAAAGCTGCCAAAAGAGAAACAATTAACTTGGAAGTAAATCAGTCGGTGGCGATTATTGAAAACTCACAAAACAACGGCGAATAATCATCAACTGATCCAATAATTCCGAGACACAGATAGGGATAACCTAAAAACGAATATGCTTGTACATTCTTCCCATCGATAAAGATTTAAACAAACTGCTTTCAATGTCAACCTCCATTGGCATACAATTCTAATACAAGGACTCTCAGGTTCGACAAGGGAATAAGGCTATGTGAACACCATACCAATGCCACCCAATCCTCTAGACCTCCTTACACCATATTCACACCAAACAACCCGCCTTATAACCCCAAACCTATGTAGGCTTTCCCCATAACACCGAAACACTAAGCATCTACCAAATACACGGTATGACACCAACCTAAACGAGTAACCCAGCCTACACACATATAGATAAGGCAATTTCCAACATTATCAAAATCTAAAATGCTTCCGTCACTAAAATCCAGAACTGTCAAGTAAAAAGTAAAAACACAATAAATCACATGTAACAACACGAAATCTAGAGTCTAAAAGGAGGATCTGACTGAAAAACCGTCAAAGAAAGTCGGTTCAAAAGTTATACCATCCTTGTCCCTTCTTGGTGTCGAAAACTACAATACCCTTGCACAATGAAAGAACCCACCTAAAGTATGGCTAGTGCTAAAGACAGGGAAACAAATAATGTAAATCTGTGTGCAAGATTAGAGTGTCACCTTCACAAGATTTACAAGCAATCGTCATTAGCCATATGTGTCACATAGTGGAAAAAACAGTGAATACAAAAATAAAGATTAACTACTTCTTTACATCCGCAATACCTTTGGTCTTGAACGAGACACTCATTCTGTTGCCAATGCATATGCTTCCACATTCCCAACCCTACTTATTACTCAAACTAAGGCCCCGTTTGGTTTGTTGGAATTGGTCAGAATTGTCCGGAATTGGAATTGAAGATTCCTAATCCCAAGTCGTGTTTGGTTCATAGAATTCTAAGAATTGGATTTTGATTCCCCCCAAATCCTAAGTTTATGAAATTACAATTCCATCACTAAACCAATAGAATTGGTCGGAATTAGCCGACCACCACCACCAACCGCCACTGCCACCACCATCACCACCGCCGCCGACCACCACCAACCGCCACCACAGCCGCTGACCACCACCAACCGCCACCACCTCCACCGACCATCACCAACTGCCACTGCCACCTCCGTCACCACCTCCACCGGACACCACCAACCGCCACCGCCACCACCGTCACCACCGCCACCGACCACCACCAACCGCCACCACCGCCAACCGCCACCACCGTCACTAGCGCGCCGACCACCACCAACCGCCACCACCTCCACCTCCACCTCCACCGACCACCACCAACTGCCACTGCCACCTCCGTCACCACCTCCACCGGACACCACCAACCGCCGCCACCACCGTCACCACCTCGACCGACCACCACCAACTTAAAATTTGGAATTTTATTCAATTCCGCGAACCAAACACACGAAGTAACGGATTCCGTTGGAATCCTTCCGTCAATTCCTTCCAATTCCATTTAATTCCACTCCGTGAACCAAACGGCCCCTAAGACCTCTTGTTTTTTAACAAGTCAAATATGTGTACAACATCCTCCTACAATCACATGGGGCGACACTTTAGCGTCTACCGAGTCCATTTCAATACAAGCCTTTTTGATATCAGAGGTGCATTACTTCTAACTACTAACAATGCGTACACTATTGCCTCCAATCTGCAAGTACCGGCCACTAATGAAACTTGCACCGACTTAGAGAGCATACAAATAGACTTTCCTTCTTCATCCTTTACAACTGATCTTCCATTCCAGCTTTGGTATCGGACCCACATTCAACCACATCAACCTTAAACCTCTTAACTCCTTGCCTTACATTTTGTTTATTCTAGTTGCACATACTTCTTGCCATTTACCTGCTTATTTCATTAGATAAGTAAAGATTTTGTGATTCATTAAATTAAAATATGTCCATCCTTGGTTGGATCTCTATAAGAAAAATTATCTTTCTTAGGATTCTGATATATTATCGAAGATGAGACCGCTTATGATAGTCTTTTCATTTCGCGGGAGCCCTACTCTTCAATCCATTATATGGGAAGAAAGGGTAGGTTTATCCTTCTCAATGCAGTGTAATGTAATGATTTGGATCAACAAAACAAATGTTACAACCCATAAGAGGGTGTTTGATATTGTTTATTTATGTGTCTCTAACTTATTTTATTGGTTTAAGAACATATAAATATAGTTAGAAGGAATAGATGCTAAAAATCTATAAGTTTGTGGAGTTCAAGCTTAAAATCGATTGTTTATGAGTGCAGTAGCTCATAGCTCTTATTAAACACATTCCAAAGTCATTCTTCGTCCGATATGGGACATTACTTAACACGCACCATCACGTGCGTGGTTCTTTTTTTTCATGCCTAACACGTGAATACTTTTAAGTTACGTGGAGTCTTATGATCTTTGACCAATACAAGTGAACCTTGTTCTAATAACAATTAAATTGTGGGGTTCAAACTCAAAATTAATTGGCTATAAGTGGAGTAGCCTAAACTCTTATTAATCACATTACTAAATTCAATTTTCGTTCGATATGATATATTAATCAACAAAATGTACTTAGTTTTTTAAGCGGATAAACACCATCAAATATTTTATAGTCTCAATGTATATATAGGTTAAAATATATAGTGTCTAATTAATTTGAGGAGGCTTTCTTAGCAACTCTATGGTTTGTCTATATGTGTGAATATATTTACGATGTCATATTTCATGTATATACTACCTTTTGGCACTATCTAACAAGTATCCCATATCTATTTTACGTTGAAAATATGATGCAAATCCTCAACTTTAAAGTATTTTTATCTTGAAAACCCGAGTGTAAGTAAATGCCTTGTATAATAAGATAAATTATACGGAGTAGTTACCAAGATTGAGAAACACTGAAAGGCACTATAAGAAAATGATGAAATGATTGATTTGTGTTTATTATTGAACACTAAAGTGATCTTCATTTATTCATGTCTTATTGTGAAGCCATGAGGAAGAAGTGAATGGCGTTCGCAAACGCGGATGTAAACGAGCCGAGCTTGACCCTTATCGAGCTAGGCTCGTTTAGGATTTTTTAAGCTCAAGCTCGAGCTCGGCTTGTTTAGAGCTTATGATGTTGAGCTCGAGCTCGGCTCGTTTAATATTCATGAAGCTCTCGGCTCGTTTAAGCTCGGGTATTATTTTGATATTTTTATTAAAACTATATATATAATTATTAAAAATATCAAATATCAAATATAAAAATATATTATATATGAAGCTTGTTTAGGCTCGTTTAAGCTCGCGAGCCCACTCTTTGAAGCTCGAACTCAGTTCGTTTATTAAAAGAGCTTTAATCTAGGCTCGAGCTCGTTTAGGCTCGGCTCATTTCGAGCTTTTAACGATCCGAGCTCGAATAGCTCGCGAGTAGCTCAGCTCATTTACATCCCTAGCCACAATCAAGCGTATCATCAAGAAAGTGAAACCTACTAGCCGAGCGATCAAGGAACAGTTACTATATTACTCGTTCAAACCCACAACAAGCAATTAGATTACTTCAAACACGAGTGTATGAAACATTTGTGTGTGTGTGCTTTATAGCATTTTTCAAGTTTTTCCCATATAGGATGTTTGCTTAATTTGCAGCTAAAGCGTTAATCGGTCTACGACTTTGATATAGGAAGCAGCGGGCAATGGTCTTCGTTGATTATGCTTCTCCACTTTATGAAAAGGAAGTAAGGATAACTTCTATATGATGGGGAGAAGATCCTTTCAAATATTTCACATTTGAGGAGACAAAGAAAAGACTCTACCTCCATGCAAGGGATTTTGGTCCAAATTTGACACTTGATGAAATATAGTTAAGTGACATCAAGAAAATGTAGGAAGAGATTAGTAACATAAGAGATAAATACATTCTTTTAACTGCATGGTAAGCCTTCCACACATGATGAATGGGTCACATGCATGGATTCAGAAGTGTTTGTTAATAACAAAAGAGATAAAGTTAATGGATTACATCTTCCCAAAGCATCTTGAGGCAGCAAAAACAGCTATGGAGTGTTTGTTTGTTGCACCTTTTGTATTGACACATGCATGGATTCATAACTGGGAAATGTAGAAAGAGCTTTAATGAGAATGTGTGTTGGATGGTTTTGAAGTGATTGAAGAGTTTATATTTGAAAGCAAAATAATGATAAGGGAAGGTGATGGTTATCTATATCAAGTTTAAGTTGATGATCATAATAAGAATGACATACGTTTGCTATGGAATAACTATTCATTAGTTAGAGTCACCTGTTGGAAAAGTTGATATAAATATATGTTTGTTCGATGTTAAGATTCTCTCATGTTGTGATCAAATATGACACATCATGTTCTTTCACATACATAAGAGTTTAGTAAAAAGTAAGTTCCTGTGTAGGTGTCACGCTCATGCTTATGAGATGACATGATTGCTCATGTTTAACCACAAAATAAGAAGATCAAAATCCGTTTGTATGATAAGAAAAATCATCACTAATCCGTTTCTCTTACCTTTTCTCATGGAAATATTTATTTATAGGTGCAGAAAATAAAAAATAAAATAAAAAAAGACAACTCTCTCACCTTAAGGCACACAAGTAAAGTCAACTTCGTATCACCATATGCCTATAACTTCGTTTGATAAATTCACATATTCACATGTGTGAGAGTGAGAGATTTTTCTTTTAACAAAATTTATTGCCCTTATTTGCCTGTAACGAGGAGTACCGGTTTGCGCTTCCTAATGAAAATAAGTTAGAGTGGTGGAAGTCATTACTTTTCACTAAACATATCACGCTATTATGTCAGGTTTTTATTCCACTACGTAGATAGTACAAATAGTAATTACATAAACTATAAATTTATCTTCATTACAAACTTTCACTCCACAAAATATAAGTAGCACTTACATAAAATCTAAATTTATCTTCATTATAACTTGCACTTCACAAAGTACAAGTATCAATTATATAAAATATAAATTAATCTTCATTACAACTTGCACTACACAAAGTACAACTAGCAAACCCTTTTTCCCAAATTTTCTATGTCTTCCAACCGTACTTTTCCCCCACTTCACATCTACTTTTTATAAACTGTAACATCATCCTTACCGGCCTAGTAGGATTAAGGTAATTAAGTAGGATTACCCTAACTAATTGGTTGATAATTGGTTTTAATGTTTTAATTAATTTAAATTAATTAAGATGTGATTAATTGTTGAATAAAATAATTAATTAATTAGTGGATGGTGAGGTGTTGGTTTTGACACCTAAACCTCATAACCAACACTCCTAAATCACCATTACATGCAAATTTGGTAAGGTGTTTGTGTGTGTTTGTATTGCTACGGCCGAGAGATCATGAAAAGAAGAAGAATTGGATTCTTGTTGATTCTGAATTGTGCATTTGATTAATCTGAAGTAATTAACATCATCAAGAGGTTAAATTAACTGAATCATATGTTAATTGTTGGATAATTTCAGAATTATTTGAGTTTATATGTGAGAATCTGATTGATTGCAAATTGTTTGATGAATTGATGATTCTAGGTTGCATGTATGTTAGCAATTGATGTTACTTTACTTAATCCATGTTAGAATTCAATTTTGAAAACATATATGTGGTTGCATGCTTAAAATCAGATTTTAATTTGAAGTTAGGATCATTTTTGAATCTGTCGGATTTGATAAGTATGAAACGATCGGAATTTGTGTATGGTTAGACCGGATTTGCTGAATCCGACAAATTTAATCGGAATTAGTTAGAATCCGAGAGAACTGGACCAATTGCCTTAACTTTTATCGGAATCTTGTCTATCGGATTGTTAGATTTAATCGAATTCCCTATTTGATCGGATTGAGGACTTTATCGGATTGTACTTTTCTCGGGATTGGAGTTTAGTCGGAATTAACATTCTCGGATTATATGTTTTATCGGAATGTGTTGGTGCATATTTTATGAATCCCTAGTTCGTATCAATAAAGTATATACATGAAATATTAATTTAAATGTGTTTTGATTAATGGTTTGCATGTTTATACATTCTAAGTGATACTATGTGTTTATGAAAAGCTTACAAGTATTTAATCATGGTTTGGTTTGTATTTGGAAGTTTTGTCATAAGGAAATTCACTTCGCAAGAAGTGAAATTCACTTCGCAAGAAGTGAAAGTCACTTCGCAAGAAGTGAAAGTCACTTAGCGCGAAGTGAAAGTCACTTAGCGCGAAGTGAAGTCATCAGTCACTTCGCAAGAAGTGAAAGTCACTTCGCAAGAAGTGGATGTCACTTCGCACGAAGTGAATGTCAGTTCGCGCGAAGTGAACTGTGTCATTCGAAAACGCGTAAAACTCACTATAAATAGTGATTAACCCCTCATTTGAACAAATAATCACGAAAAATCACTGATAATCGTCCAGGACACTTCGTGAGCCTTCGTAATCGTACATATACCCTTGAAACTCGCGAACTAAGTGATAATTCTCGAATTCCAAGGCAGCCAAAGCATCTCTGTGTGGTACTGTGTGTTTGTTCTTCTACCTTTCTGTGTGAGTCACTGTGTGCCGGACACCTAAGCAGATCATAGATCCTTAGGAGGTTCGTGAAATATAATTCCGCGATATTTCACGTCCTAGATCAGTCCTAGCATCAGGGTGTGTTTAGTAATAGACCCCCGCCCCCGGTCCAACAAAGTGGTATCAGAGCCTTGTGCTTTGATTGATCACTTTTCCTTAGGATTAAGTCGATCTAGGTGTTCCTTTAGGCCTGTGTGTGCCCCCTTGCGTCACTTTTTACCGAAAATAGGTCGGAAAATAGGCCCTTTTGCGTTAAAAAGGTCAAGTTTTTACGTTTAGGCTCTTTGAGTTTCGACCGTGCGTAGTGAAACCCCACCTCGTGCGTACTGATCTCAGTTCGCACGAACTGTGCCTGTGTGTTCTAGATCCTTCGATTGCTGTCTGTGTGCCTCGTGCGAAGTGGTCCTGCAGTCCGCGCGTACTGCCATACGTGCGTACGTAGTGACTGTTCGCCAATCCGTGCGTGGTGTGTCCTCACTGCGTGCGTGGTGCTCGCAGTCCGCACGAAGTGATTGTGGTGCGTGCGTAGTTGCTGTGTGCGTTTCAAAAAAAAAAAAAAAAAAAAAAAAAAAAAAAAAAAGGCATTTTACTTCCGTCTTCGTGCGCTGTGATTTTCTGTGCAGTTCTGTGTGACCTTTTTCTATCAAATTTTACTCCGTGTTTTCCTGTGTGCTTTTCAAATCCAATCCGAATCTGTGTGCTTGCTGCCTTGGTTCATTCCATCAATTCAAATGGCCTCTAAACAAACCACTGCCTTAAACAACCTTCTACTAGAAACAGAAATGGGCAGTATCAACAAAGTGCCGAAATTGCTAACCATGGAGGACTATCCTATGTGGAAGCCCAGATTCGAAATTTTTCTAGATGGAGTCGATTGTAGATTGCGGAGAGCCATGAATGTTGAGTATATGGTTCCAAAAGGGGAGGGAAATATCGAAACCCCTTACGATAAAATGACGGTCGAACAGCAGACCAGTTACAATGCTGAAAAGAAGGCCTATGCTCAACTGATTCAGGCCATCCCCAACGACATCTTCCACCAGTTTAGGAGGTATCGAACTTCCTACAGTCTATGGAGAGCTCTTGAGAAGAGGAATGAGGGAAACGCTGCTCTGAAAGAACTTAAAGCAAGTCAATTAAGGAAGGAATTAGACCATTTCACGGCTACAAGAGATGAGAAGATTCCTTCCCTTATTACAAGATACAACCACCTTCTAAGTGAACTGGACAGTCTGGGTGTTACTGTTCCAGAGAAGCAGCAAGTAGAGATCTTGGCGAATGCTTTGCCAAAGAGTTGGAGGCCATTCATCATGATTCTGAAGAATGGTAACGGCTTTGACGGGATGGACCTTAATGATTTCATCACCAAGTTAAAGGAGCAGGAGCAGGAGGAACTAAATCTGGATTCTATGTCTAGTTATCAACAGAACCCCTCACTCTACTACTCCGGAACACCTGTTTCGTCGTCCACCTCGTCACATGCCCCCCTACAGTCTGCCTATGTGACCAACGTGAATGAATCGGGCAGATCTACCTCTGATGCTTCATCCTATGGGTCATCTTATACTGCATCTTCCTCCGGACTTAATGTCGAACACTTCAAGTATGGGAGTACAGATGAGGTTAAGACACATATGGGCATGCTAAGTGCACTAGTCTCCTCTTATGATGATCTACTGAAGGGGAAGATTGGTAATGCTCATATGACTCAAGAGGACTATGACCAGATCAACGAGGATGAGATGGAGAGACAAGATATCCTCTGGTCGTATGCCAACTTAGTGAGAAGGGCAAAAGCTTATGAGCAAAGAACGGGAAAGTCAATATCAGCAACCAAGGATACCAAACTCGGCTTTGATAAATCTGCTGTGACCTGCCATAACTGTGGTGAAAAGGGTCACTTCGCGCGTGAATGTGAAAAGCCGAAGAATTCGGGACCGAGGTATCCATTCAAAACTGGTTCTGGCAGCAGATCATCTACCTCCACAACCATAAAATCTGAAGCAACTCCAACACCGACTAAGGCTATGGCGGTTGTTCAAAGAGATGAGGGAGTGGATTGGTCTGTAAAGTTCGGGAATGCTGATGCTGACATCAACTTGGCGAACGTTCATGTGTTGAACGAAGATTCTTCATTCGAGACCGAAAGCTATTCAAGTGAAGAAGAATCAAGTGCCAGCAATGATGATGAACCAGCCTCGACACCAGCTGCAGAAGAGACACCAGTGAATGTCCGTGCCAAAGAGTCAAATCAAAAGGTGTGCAGCTGTGGTCAACCGTCTGCGGATCAGGTATGTACCTTTGGATTACCTTGTGGTTCGTGTGATGAATATGTAAAACAGATAGTGTTCTTAAAGTCTACTATTTCAGATCTCACATCTAAGTTAGATAATAACCTGTTGATCAAAGGAAGAGAAAATCAATTAAAAGAAAAGAATGAAAGTCTAGGTAAACAGGTTAATGAACTAGGTGTGGCTCTGTTAAATAAACAAGATGCTATCGTGTTTTACATAAATGAGATTGATAAGTTGAAACGAGATCTTGCTACCTCAAAGGTCGATTATGAGACTCTGAGTCAAAAACTCAAAAGTTATTCCACGTCTTCTTACTTATTTGAGTACATAATCGATCAGAGAGGTCAAGGTACTGATTCAGAAAAGAACAAGAAGTTATACTCTAAATGTCCACCACCAGTGTTAAATCAACTGGTGAATGATGATGTTCACTCTGAATCTGACCCACTTCTCACAAAGGTTGATGAATCTTCTGCATCAACCCCAAAAGAGGATTTAAAGTTACACGAGAATGTGGGTGAGTCTCAGAAGAATGAGGTTCAGCAAGAAGAATTTAAAAAGGCTGAACCAGGAATGAGAGAACTGTTGGCAAGTTCTAATGTCAAAGATCCGTTGATGCATCGTATCCATGATGCCCTTCGGAAATTTGAAAATGAGGGTGTAAAGTCTCCTGATATCCGTCCATACCAAGAGGTCAAACAACTACCCAAACATCAAGGGTTAGGGTATCGGCCTCAAAAGGTAACGAAAGGCTCTGTGAAGCAATACCCAGAAAGGGTCTGCTATGTGTGCAGGAGACCTGGTCACCTCAGTTACAAGTGTGATCAGAAGACACATCAAAGCTGTAACGAGAAAGTTGAGATTTTGCAAGAAAATATAACGTTTCTTAAAAACCATCAAAACTCAACTCTTCCTGTTCAGCATCAAAGGATTCCTAAGTGGAGTAACAAAGTGTGTGTTCAAATGTCCAAGGAATCAAGTGACAGGATCATCAAGACTGGAACATGGATGAAACTTCCAGTGGTTGGAGAAGACGGGAAACCCATGACCATTCGGGCTTGGGTTCCTAATGTTGTCTAACTCATTCTTCTAAGTGAAGGGTGTCAACCGAAATAGTCCAGGTTAAGGTTTCTATGACTGTGTGTCTTTATCATTTTATTTTCTTTGTGCTTATTTTCTGTGTCGTTGCATTTCTATTTTCTTAGTTTATAGTTTGTTTAGTATTTTAGGGGGAGATAGTTAGTTCAGAAAGCTTAGAAAATACAAAAAAATCAGAAAACTTAGAAAATACAAAAAAATCAGAAAACTTAGAAAATACAAAAAAAAATCAGAAAACTTAGAAAATACAAAAAAATCAGAAAAACAAAAATGAGAAGTTGATCCAACTCAAATGGAAAATGATGGTACACTGGCTTTCAATACAAAGTACGTCTAGTAAAATTAGGACTGAAGGCATGTACATATTCTTGAGAAAACTGTCTGAAAATCTAATTGTAACACCCCAAAATGGGGCCTAGTTGTAAACTGTAGTACATGTAGCTTTAACAGTTGTACGTTGACTTTAATTGGTGTTTTGTTGCTAACTGTAGTATAAATGTTGTTAAATGGTGTCTTAAATGTGAATTGGTGTTTTAAACATGAATTAGTGTGAATTGGTGATAATTGGTGTTAAATGGTGTTAACTGGTGTTAAATGTGGATAAAAATGTAGTATTATGAAAAGTGTCATAAGTTGACCATGTTGACAAATAGTTGAACGGTTTTGGATAATGGTTCCAAAAATATCTCCGTTAGTTGAAACGGATAACCCTAAGTTGAGTTTTAAGTTGAATAGGAGAACGAAATACCCGAGACGGGGTATTAGGCACATAAGTCGGCCTATAGACTCTTTCTTCTTTATTGGATAAGCTTAAAACACACATACACACACTACAAACACATACATGTGTACGTACGTGAAGATCCACACACACACTTGAAGAAATTGAAAGAGAAATCAAGAGGGAAGATCTTTTGTTGTTGATTTCGGTTGAATCCAAGTCTAGAATCTGTTCTTGTGGAGTTTGATCATCATATTTTGTAAGTTCTTGTTCTAAACCTTGTTCTTGAGTTTAGTGAAGAGGGTGACCCATTTGGATGGATTCAAGTGGGTTTTAATGTTGTTTTTGTGACCAAATCATGTTAGTAAGTTAGTATATATGTTAGAAATGTTGTATAAACACTTGAATATGGATTCAAGTTGGATTTTGAGTCAAAAACCCGTAAAACAGCGTCTGTTTACGAACAGAGCAAGAACACGCTGTAATTATGGTTCCTACGGGCGTAGTATGATGTTACTACGGCCGTAGGGTGTTGTTTATGTTACTGCGGTCGTAGGAAATGGTTGCTACGGCCGTAGGATTGAAATTATGAGGATTACCACCTACGGGTGATGGAAACAAGACTACGGGCGTAGGATATGGTTGCTACGGCCGTAGTTACCCAAAGGATGCCTACTACGGGCGTAGTATATAGTTACTACGGCCGTAGGTCATGGTTCTTTGGCATGAACTCCTACGGGCGTAGTGCATATGTACTGCGGCCGTAGTGCATGTTGGAAAGTTGTTCTGCGGGCGTAGGAACATGTTCCTGCGGCCGTAGGAGGCTGTCAGAAGCCATGTTGACCTTTTGTTGAGACTGTTGTTAGTGCAGTCTGTTGTAGTGTATACTAAGGGGTGTTTATCTATGTTTATTGGTGTTAGGTGACTCAGACGATTCTGTGTGCTCTTGGGATTCCCGATTGCATATCTGCCTCTTGTAGTTTCGAGGTGAGTACCGGTTTCCCATGAGTCTCAGTAGGTAAGTTATCTGTAGTACATGTTGACACATGATTGGTGTATTGATACGTGGAAATGGAGGTATGTTATGATAAAGTTGTACAAGCATGCTTAGTATTATTATTGTTGATATGAAAGATATTGTTGTGATTATATGCGCGCATGAACTGGATCCTTATTGGATCAACTAGTTGTTTATGAAGTTTTGTCCGGACATTGAATTGGAGAACACGGAGGTCAGTCAGGTAGACGGGTGTCAATACTTGGCTGGGTTCTCGGGTAGACGGGAGTTAGTACCCGGGCATTAACGGTACTCAAGTAGTATACGCTTGGGTAATGGTCCTGCAGGCCGCCGTTCCTCTAAGGAGTAAGGTTCCTTGATAGATGGGAACCAACATGATAGATAATTGGCGTAATATGTAGAATGCTTTTGGGTTGTTGAGCGGGGTTAGCTCCCCTGCAACATACGACTACTGCTGACACGTTTGTCACGTCACAATGTGATAGGATAGCCTTGTGTGCTGTTCTGATACGTGATAGCCTGCTTATTGTTGCTTATGTGTAATTGGTGCTCACTAGCTAGTTGTAGCTAATGGTGCAAGATTTACCTTTTTCGCAGGTTGATGCTAGAGGCCTGGTGAGGCGGGTACCGATGGTAGTTTTTGTTGTATATACCTTTTGGGGAACACGTTGTTGTTTTTGGATCCGATGGTCGGTAACTAGTTGGTAACGCTTGTAGCTTTGAACTTGGCTAACCTTTTTGTTGTAATTAATTAGCCGAGTCAAACTGGTTGTTTTTGTAAATGGTGTTTAATTCCGCTGCAACACTTTTGATAATCGATGTTTAAAAAGTTTAAATTAACTCTAAATTTAAGCTCGTTTGGGGTGGCGTTACAAGTAGGTATCAGAGCCTAAGTTTGAGGAATTGGGTACTCGTAGAAGTATTCAATCTCAAGCTCGGGCCCGACCATCGTTAAGTGTTCCTATCGGGGTAATTGGAGTTGAGTTGAGTGTTATGTGGTTGTCCTATGTGACAGATTAACTGTAGTATCTGTACGTGGTGAATAAATGGTGTACTAACTGTGGTCTATGTGTAAATTGTTAGTTGAGTAGAAATGGCCGAGCGTAGAGCTACGACAGAAGAGGCTCTCAAACGAATGGAGGACGAGGCCTCAAGTGAACGACGGGAAGCTGAGGACGAGGTTTCTCAGCATAATGTGGAACCGCCAAGACATGATCAAGAGCAGGCGGCATATGTTAGACTGTTAGAGGAAGAGCTCCGATTGACGAGGGAGTTGTTGCAAAATGCTTTGGCAGTGAAGAAGCCAAAGAAGTGCTCTTACAAGAAGTTCTTGTCTTGCGGGCCGAAGGTTTATGAGGGTAGTGATAATCCCTCTGAGACTATTCGTTGGTTACGTGAGACGGATCAGGTGTTCGAAGCTTGTGAATGTGAACGTGAGCTTCGCGTCAGATATGTTGTTCAGAGGTTGAAAGGGCCAGCTCTGGATTGGTGGGATACAGTTAAAGATACGTTGAAGCCGGAGGTGATTGATGCTCTGATTTGGGAGCAGTTTTCTGAGAAGTTGAAATCTAAGTATTGTACAGACTATGATCTGGAGCGATTGGAGAATGAGTTCAGTAGTCTCCGTAAGGGGGACAAGCCTGTTGAGGACCTTATTCATGCTTTTACGGATAAGGTTAGATTCATACCGCATTTGGTGACTGACGAGAAAGCCAAGATGCGCAAGTTTGTGAACATGTTGCCACTTGATTATCGCGCTCATGTTAGAGCTGCGGCTACTTTGGATCGGGCGTTTGAGATAGCCCGACAGATTGATGGGGATAGACGCCAGGGAAAGGGGGATCATGTTGTTGAGGGTCAGAAAAGGAAGTTTCAGCAGTTTTCAAAATCTGTTACTTCCAAGGGGCAGTCGTCGACTGGGGGAAAGCCTGATTCTTCGAAGAAGGCTAAGTTTGAGGGTTCTTGGTGCTCTCTGTGTCGCACCTACCATGCTGGTGATTGTTCGAAGGCCACTACTCGTTGTTTTAGATGTGGTCAGAAAGGGCACTCGGTGAATGAGTGCGAGTTTAAGGAGAACGTCTGTTACAAGTGCCACAAGCCAGGGCACCGGATTACAGATTGTCGGTCAAAGTCAGACGCTGGAACTGGAGGATCTGCCTCAGGGCAGAAGAAAGACAACGCTCCCCGTGCTAAAGGGCGGGCGTTTCAGATGACGAAAGAGGAGGCGAAGGGTGCTGGGGACGTGATTACGGGTATTTTTCTTATTAACTCTACCCCAGCGTGTGTATTGTTTGATTCTGGAGCTACATATTCATTTGTGTCTGTATCTTTCTGTGATAAACTGCAAATGCCTGTATCTGTGTTGTCTGAGCCTGTAAGAGTAGAGACTGCTAGTGGTAAAGTAGTTTCTGTTGTAGATAGTGTTCCTCAAGCGGTTATTGATATCGACGGGAGTAGTTTTCCTGTTTCTTTTCTTTTAATGCCGATTGCGGGATTTGATGTTGTGATTGGGATGGATTGGCTTAGTAAGTTGAACGCTGAGATTTTCTGTTCCAAGAAGTTGATTAAAGTTCCTTTACCTAACGGGTCATATGCTGTGGCTCGTGGAGAGAGACGAAAGTTAGATATTCCTATCATTTCTCTGTTGAAAGCAAGAAAGTCGGTTTCGAAAGGCTGCGATTGCTATTTAGCACATGTGATTGATGCTAAACTGGAGAAACGTGTTGTTCGTGATATTCCGGTGGTGACCGATTATCCTGAGGTATTTCCTGATGAGTTGCCTGGGTTACCGCCAGTCAGAGATGTTGAGTATAGAATTGATCTTGTTCCGGGGGCTACCCCTGTGGCTAAAGCTCCATATCGTCTTGCTCCTTCCGAGGTTCGCGAGATGATGACGCAAATTCAGGAGTTGCTTGACAAAGGCTTTATTCGCCCGAGTTCTTCTCCTTGGGGTGCTCCGGTGCTATTTGTGAAAAAGAAAGACGGGACTATGAGAATGTGCATTGATTACCGGGAGCTGAATAAGCGAACGGTAAAGAACAAGTATCCTCTGCCGCGGATAGATGATTTGTTTGATCAACTGCAAGGAGCGACGTGCTTCTCAAAGATTGATCTGCGGTCTGGATACCACCAAGTGTTAGTTGCTAACGAAGACATTCCAAAGACGGCTTTCCGTACTCGTTATGGTCATTACGAGTTTTTGGTGATGCCTTTCGGTTTAACCAATGCTCCTGCGGTTTTCATGGACCTGATGAATCGGGTTTGTCGTCCATTTCTTGATAAATCGGTGATTGTGTTTATTGATGATATTCTCATCTACTCAAAGACTGAAGTTGAACACGAGTTGCATTTGCGAGAGGTTCTTGAAACTCTTAAACGGGAGAAGCTTTACGCTAAATTCTCAAAGTGTGAGTTCTGGCTACGAGAAGTTCATTTTCTCGGTCACGTGATCTGCAGCGATGGCGTGAAAGTTGATTCGGCGAAAGTCGAAGCGGTTATGAATTGGGGAGTTCCTCGAACTCCTTCTGAAGTTAGAAGTTTTCTCGGTCTAGCTGGTTACTATCGGCGGTTTATCCGCGATTTTTCTAAGCTTGCGGGTCCTCTGACTAAATTAACCCGCAAAGATGTTGCATTTGTTTGGGCGGAAGCTCAAGAACAGGCGTTTCAATATTTGAAACGGCTATTGTGCGAGGCTCCAATACTTTCCTTGCCAGAGGGATCTGAAGACTTCATTGTTTACTGTGATGCCTCGTATTCTGGATTGGGGTGTGTGTTGATGCAGCGAGATAAAGTGATTGCCTACGCCTCAAGGCAATTGAAACCTCATGAAGGCAACTATCCGACTCATGATCTTGAGTTGGCAGCGGTGGTGTTCGCGTTGAAATTGTGGAGGCACTATCTCTATGGTACAAAGTGTGTGGTCTGTACGGATCACAAGAGCCTGCAATATGTATTCACGCAGAAAGAGCTCAACATGAGACAACGTAGATGGCTCGAGTTGATCAAAGACTACGATTGTGAAATTCGCTACCATCCTGGTAAGGCCAACGTGGTGGCGGATGCATTGAGTCGCAAGAGCTCTACTGCAGATGCTAGATTTATGAAACTTACTGTGGTTCCCGATATAATTGCTCGATTGAAGGAAGCACAGCAAGTAGCGTTACAAGATGAAAACCTAAAAGCAGAAACGATGAAAAAGCTGAAAGATCAGCTTGTTGATGATACTCGCAGACTAAAGACGTTTCAGTCTCGCGTGTGGGTACCTCTTCATGGTGATAATCGTGAGCTGATACTGCAGGAAGCTCATAAATCTAGGCTGTCGGTTCATCCGGGCAGCACAAAGATGTATCATGACTTAAAGGCATTGTACTGGTGGCCTACTTTGAAGCGAGATATTGCTTCTTTTGTGGAAAAATGTCAGATCTGCGCGCAAGTTAAAGCAGAACATCAGAAGCCTTATGGCAGTTTGCAGCAACTAGAGATCCCTGAGTGGAAGTGGGATCACATTACAATGGATTTTGTGACGAAATTGCCGAAGACCCTTAGGGGTCATGATGCTATTTGGGTCATTGTCGATAGATTGACCAAGAGCGCTCATTTTCTAGCTATCAAAGAGTCTACTCCGCTAGAAAAGTTAGCAAAGTTGTATGTAGATGAAGTGGTGTCACGACATGGTTTGCCATGTTCGATTGTGTCGGATCGTGATGCGAGATTTACTTCACACTTTTGGCAGAGCTTGCAACATGAACTTGGTACACGTGTCCATCTGAGCACGGCGTATCATCCGCAGACAGATGGCCAGTCGGAAAGAACTATCCAGACGTTGGAGGACATGCTTCGCGCATGTATTCTCGAATTTGGTGGTGCGTGGGATTCTCACTTGCCGTTGGTCGAGTTCGCTTATAATAACTCGTACCACTCCAGTATTGGGATGCCACCTTATGAAATGTTGTATGGGAGGCGTTGTCGTACTCCCACATGTTGGTTAGAACCCGGTGAAAAGCAGTTTGCTGGACCTGAAATTGTTCAGATTACGGCAGATAAAGTGAAGATTGCGCGGGAAAAGCTCAAAGCGGCCCGTGACAGACAGAAAGTATATGCTGATCCTAAGCGCAGACCAGTTGTATTCCAGGAGGGCGATCGGGTGTTCCTGAAAGTTTCTCCTTGGAAAGGCGTGATTCGTTTTGGTAGAAAGGGTAAGTTGAGTCCACGTTACATTGGTCCATTTCGGATCATTCGCGTGGTTAATGATCAGACAGTTACGCTAGAGTTGCCTCCAGAGTTATCTGGAATTCACAACACATTCAACGTGTGTTATCTGCGTAAGTGTAAGGTGGAGGAGAACCAGATTCTGCCTCTACAAGAATTGAAGGTTGACGCTTCAAAGCGCCTAGTTGAAGAGCCTGTAGAGATACTTGATTCTAAAACCAAGAAGTTGCGTCGAAAGTTGATTAAACTGGTGTTAGTTAAGTGGAAGCATAACCTGGGTTCGAATATGACCTGGGAGACGGAAGACGACATGAAAGCTAGATACCCTCACTTGTTTGTAGACGATCAGATTCCGAGGACGGAATCTTCTTAAGGGGGGTAGATTTGTAACACCCCAAAATGGGGCCTAGTTGTAAACTGTAGTACATGTAGCTTTAACAGTTGTACGTTGACTTTAATTGGTGTTTTGTTGCTAACTGTAGTATAAATGTTGTTAAATGGTGTCTTAAATGTGAATTGGTGTTTTAAACATGAATTGGTGTGAATTGGTGATAATTGGTGTTAAATGGTGTTAACTGGTGTTAAATGTGGATAAAAATGTAGTATTATGAAAAGTGTCATAAGTTGACCATGTTGACAAATAGTTGAACGGTTTTGGATAATGGTTCCAAAAATATCTCCGTTAGTTGAAACGGATAACCCTAAGTTGAGTTTTAAGTTGAATAGGAGAACGAAATACCCGAGACGGGGTATTAGGCACATAAGTCGGCCTATAGACTCTTTCTTCTTTATTGGATAAGCTTAAAACACACATACACACACTACAAACACATACATGTGTACGTACGTGAAGATCCACACACACACTTGAAGAAATTGAAAGAGAAATCAAGAGGGAAGATCTTTTGTTGTTGATTTCGGTTGAATCCAAGTCTAGAATCTGTTCTTGTGGAGTTTGATCATCATATTTTGTAAGTTCTTGTTCTAAACCTTGTTCTTGAGTTTAGTGAAGAGGGTGACCCATTTGGATGGATTCAAGTGGGTTTTAATGTTGTTTTTGTGACCAAATCATGTTAGTAAGTTAGTATATATGTTAGAAATGTTGTATAAACACTTGAATATGGATTCAAGTTGGATTTTGAGTCAAAAACCCGTAAAACAGCGTCTGTTTACGAACAGAGCAAGAACACGCTGTAATTATGGTTCCTACGGGCGTAGTATGATGTTACTACGGCCGTAGGGTGTTGTTTATGTTACTGCGGTCGTAGGAAATGGTTGCTACGGCCGTAGGATTGAAATTATGAGGATTACCACCTACGGGTGATGGAAACAAGACTACGGGCGTAGGATATGGTTGCTACGGCCGTAGTTACCCAAAGGATGCCTACTACGGGCGTAGTATATAGTTACTACGGCCGTAGGTCATGGTTCTTTGGCATGAACTCCTACGGGCGTAGTGCATATGTACTGCGGCCGTAGTGCATGTTGGAAAGTTGTTCTGCGGGCGTAGGAACATGTTCCTGCGGCCGTAGGAGGCTGTCAGAAGCCATGTTGACCTTTTGTTGAGACTGTTGTTAGTGCAGTCTGTTGTAGTGTATACTAAGGGGTGTTTATCTATGTTTATTGGTGTTAGGTGACTCAGACGATTCTGTGTGCTCTTGGGATTCCCGATTGCATATCTGCCTCTTGTAGTTTCGAGGTGAGTACCGGTTTCCCATGAGTCTCAGTAGGTAAGTTATCTGTAGTACATGTTGACACATGATTGGTGTATTGATACGTGGAAATGGAGGTATGTTATGATAAAGTTGTACAAGCATGCTTAGTATTATTATTGTTGATATGAAAGATATTGTTGTGATTATATGCGCGCATGAACTGGATCCTTATTGGATCAACTAGTTGTTTATGAAGTTTTGTCCGGACATTGAATTGGAGAACACGGAGGTCAGTCAGGTAGACGGGTGTCAATACTTGGCTGGGTTCTCGGGTAGACGGGAGTTAGTACCCGGGCATTAACGGTACTCAAGTAGTATACGCTTGGGTAATGGTCCTGCAGGCCGCCGTTCCTCTAAGGAGTAAGGTTCCTTGATAGATGGGAACCAACATGATAGATAATTGGTGTAATATGTGGAATGCTTTTGGGTTGTTGAGCGGGGTTAGCTCCCCTGCAACATACGACTACTGCTGACACGTTTGTCACGTCACAATGTGATAGGATAGCCTTGTGTGCTGTTCTGATACGTGATAGCCTGCTTATTGTTGCTTATGTGTAATTGGTGCTCACTAGCTAGTTGTAGCTAATGGTGCAAGATTTACCTTTTTCGCAGGTTGATGCTAGAGGCCTGGTGAGGCGGGTACCGATGGTAGTTTTTGTTGTATATACCTTTTGGGGAACACGTTGTTGTTTTTGGATCCGATGGTCGGTAACTAGTTGGTAACGCTTGTAGCTTTGAACTTGGCTAACCTTTTTGTTGTAATTAATTAGCCGAGTCAAACTGGTTGTTTTTGTAAATGGTGTTTAATTCCGCTGCAACACTTTTGATAATCGATGTTTAAAAAGTTTAAATTAACTCTAATTTTAAGCTCGTTTGGGGTGGCGTTACACTAATTGAATCAGATAAGAAACAGATAATGTGTAAGACATATAAGGAAAGTCTAGACTGATAAATGGTTATGCATGTGAAAATCAATCATAGATTTAAGCTATCGAGATATTCCAAGTCTATAAGTCAATAACAGTTGAGAATGACTTAGTTTGTTGCACACACCTGTTACCATGCCAAATGTGCTTAGATGACAATGAGCAAAATGTAAAAGAGGGTGAAAAATTGACCCCAATCTAAGATGTCAAAAGAAATAGATACATTGATCTATCAATGTTAAATTGTCAAAGAGCATAAAATGCAGTGACAAAAGCTACATTGATCTATTAGTGTTAAATTGTCAAAGAGCATAAAATGCATTGACAAAAGCTCAGCAAGAAAAATGTCTTGAGAGGTGAAAAATTGACCTCCATGTCAAAGAGCATAAAATGCGTTGACAAAATCACAAAGCACATAAGCATGGTGGTTGGGTAATCAAGTTGTGCATTCTACTGAGTAAGTCAAAACATTGTGAGATTTTAAAAGAGATAGTCTTAATCATGTATCCAGTCTAGACAATCTGAAAATGTTGAAACAAAATCTGTTATTATCTGAGGATAGTTAGGTTGACAGACAGAGTTTGAGAGAATATGTTTATGTCCAAGGTTCTGAAATAAATGACTACTGAGTATCGATGAGCTGGTACTGATTCCATTTTGGAACCTTCTCACAAAAAGATTTAATTTCAGTAATTTTATTCCTGCAATTTTCTTAGTATTTTTAATTCTGTTCTTTAGGATTTAATTAGTTCATAGTTTACATTCGAGTTTATTTTCTTTATTATCAGAAAAATACAAAAAGAGTTCTAGTATGTTCTAAATCATTCTTAGTGTTTTGATTAGGGGGAGTTTGTTCTTTTTACATTTCCTTCATCTTACTTTGATGTGTTTTGCTTAAATGTTTATAAGTGATCTTGAAGTTACTGACCGTTTATTGCTGAGTGCAGTACTAACAATATTAAGGTTCACAGATGAGAAACCCATTACATGCGAGATGGAACCCCACTAAGCACGAGTTACAGCTCACATCGTGCGTAGTGCAGGTAAGGGCATGACGAAAGGTATTCGTTATGAATTTTGCTTTGTGCATTTTACTTTGTGGAATTTTTGCTTAGTGCAATGGTTATTGATAGAACTAGGTCTTAAGGGGAGTATGTTGGTGCATATTTTATGAATCCCTAGTTCGTATCAATAAAGTATATACATGAAATATTAATTTAAATGTGTTTTGATTAATGGTTTGCATGTTTATACATTCTAAGTGATACTATGTGTTTATGAAAAGCTTACAAGTATTTAATCATGGTTTGGTTTGTATTTGGAAGTTTTGTCATAAGGAAATTCACTTCGCAAGAAGTGAAATTCACTTCGCAAGAAGTGAAAGTCACTTCGCAAGAAGTGAAAGTCACTTAGCGCGAAGTGAAAGTCACTTAGCGCGAAGTGAAGTCATCAGTCACTTCGCAAGAAGTGAAAGTCACTTCGCAAGAAGTGGATGTCACTTCGCACGAAGTGAATGTCAGTTCGCGCGAAGTGAACTGTGTCATTCGAAAACGCGTAAAACTCACTATAAATAGTGATTAACCCCTCATTTGAACAAATAATCACGAAAAATCACTGATAATCGTCCAGGACACTTCGTGAGCCTTCGTAATCGTACATATACCCTTGAAACTCGCGAACTAAGTGATAATTCTCGAATTCCAAGGCAGCCAAAGCATCTCTGTGTGGTACTGTGTGTTTGTTCTTCTACCTTTCTGTGTGAGTCACTGTGTGCCGGACACCTAAGCAGATCATAGATCCTTAGGAGGTTCGTGAAATATAATTCCGCGATATTTCACGTCCTAGATCAGTCCTAGCATCAGGGTGTGTTTAGTAATAGACCCCCGCCCCCGGTCCAACAGAATGTGACTTTTCTCGGATTGTACCTTTTCTCGGATTGTGCAATATATAGGAATCCGATTATATCGGAATTACCTTTGCTCGGATTTGAATAGTCGGATTTCATGTCTATCGGATTTAACCTTATCTCGGAATTGATTTTATCGGATTTGACTCAATCGGAATTGATGATATCGGATTTGGACACTATCGGATTTCCAGCTATGCCTATGCTCGAAATTGTGTCATATGATATGAAAGATCAATTCTTGGACATGAACTTGTTGCCTTGGCTTATGAAAGGAATGTAAGAATTGCCTAAGCTAAGGAGTTGAATGAAATTCACTGAATTACAGTAAGTAAAGGGTAATAGTGAATTGTAGTATATTGATTGTATATACATGAGTTGTTATGTACTTGTAATTATTTGTACATATGTGTGTTGATTTCAGTATTGTGCTTATTGTATGTTGAATAAGCAAATACTGATTGTTAGTTGTTTGTCCAGGTGGGGACAAGACTCAGTAGTAGGGAAAGACTGAGTCACCTGAACGTTTGAAGATATCGGTGAGTGGATATATATCTTGAATTATGAGAGATATCACCTGATTGTTTGCTCTTTTACTGTATATATACATGTTGTTGTGAGATCAGCGTGGCGGTAGTTATTCAGTTGGGCCTATGTTTAGAGATACACAATATTAGTAGTTGTCTTGATTTGCATTTGTTGTAATCAAGAATTGCTACTATTGTTGTCTGTTGTAACTTGGTTATCGGTAAACCTTTGCTTTGGCCGGCATTTGGTTGAAGGTCTCGCAAGACCGCCGGTTCTCTTGTTTGCTTCAGCATTGTTGTTTGGGCTTTATACCTTGTATGTTTGTGATATCTATTCTCTCACTTAGCTTTGTGCTAATCCCTACTGTTGTACTCTTTTACAGGATAAACCTGGTATGTGGATGACAGGAGTTAAATTGGAAATTGGGACTGATCATAACTCTGATATCTTGTTTTGTAAAAAGAGTCTGTTTCTAGTAACACTGTAATTGTGTTTTGTAAACCAAACTGATTAAAGTTGTATTTTCTATATTATATTATATTAGAAGTGTGTTTTAGCTTCCGCGCGTATTTCAAAGTAGTATTAAGAAAATACGGTGTTACATAAACCCTACATTCAGGTGGAGAAGAAAGAGATGTAGTTATTCATTGCACTTTTCTTAAATAAGTCCACCATGTACAAAAGAAAAATGAAAAAAGAAAAACTGGCATAGGAGTCTTCGGTCCACACCATCATCGTGCAGCATGCCACGCCGCCATAGTGTCGTAGCTACTCTTACCATGACATGGTGGAGGCTCTTCCACGCAGGGTTTGTCGCCCTCTCCATTCTCTCTTAGTTAACATTTTTAAACATGATAACAGTTTTTAATATAATTTAACTCACAAAAACTTAACTAGTCTAATAAAAATGGATGTCCCAACTTTATTGACATGTTATTTTATAATGTTTCTTACTAGCTATCCACGACACGTATACTTTTTAAGCAGATATCTACATAAATTATAATTAAATCTCATTATCTACAAACATGGAATTTTGAAATTTTGATAAACAAAATCGTAGTTGAAACTGAAAGCCGTATTCGAAATCAGAAAGTACCGTCGATCACGTTTGGCCGAAATAAAGAAATGAAAAAAATGATGACATGAATTGATTCTTTGATTTCGTTCCCCCGTTAGATAAAAATCACAGCCAATAAGGTGTGTATGGTTACTGGTGTCTGGTGGTACTAATACCTTCTCGACATTATTGAACTTGAAATCATTCTCAATTGCTCTTTGATACGAAACTAACTTGAATACAAATGTCACAAACTCAATAACATCATATGTGAGTAAAACTTCATTTCCATTATAATTCCGTAATGTCACTCTGTAAATAGAATCTTTGAGAAAGATTTAGAGTTAATTGCACCGATTGTCCTTTAACTATCCCATAATTGTAGATTAAGTTTTTTTTTCAAAAAGTTACAAAAATAGTTCTTTAAGTGCCCAAAAGTTACACCCATGAATCTTTTTAACGTTTTTTGTTTATGAAATCCATTAAGTCATGGGTATATATGTATTTTTACTTTTTTTTTTACATTTTAGTTAATTTAAAATAATATTTTAATTTTATTAAATAAATATTAAATATTTTCACTAAATCGGTGTCTCTCTCTCACGCACACACACTTTTCTCTTTCTCATTCACTTTTTGCCACCACCTCCCCCACCCTCCACCTAGAACCACCGCCTCCCCCACCTCTTCCGCCCATCACCACCTGAACTCCACTACCACCGCCCAACTCCACCTCTGTCATCGCCACCAAGAAACACACACACATGCACACACGAATGTCTCTCTCTAACACCTAAACCACCAAAACCACCAACACCTAAGCCACCAAAACCACCATCACCGTATACAACTACCACCACCCATGGAACCATCACAGTAAAACAGCTAAACCACAAGAAACCCACTACCACCCTAAATCTTAGATCTAAACACCGACCACTGCCACCGCCTATAAAAAACAAGTTTTTTTTTCGAGTTTTTCAAGTTTGGTCTGTGTTCAGAAGTGTTCTTGATTGCAAATCTAGGGTTTGGGTCTATGTTTAGACGGTGGTGGGGCGGGAGTTTTTCCGGTGAGGGTTTGGTCTTGATTGCAGATCTAGGGTCTGTTTCTTGATTGTAGATCTAGGGTTTTGTCTTCGTTCTCGTTCAGATAGTTTTTCCGCCGCCGCCTGAAATAGTCTAACAGACACCTAGAAACCGAGAACGAGAAGATCCAAACGAACAGCTCATGTGTGGTTGCTACTGAGATCCATATCTTTCGACGGAGATCCAAACGAGAACGAAGATCCAAACGAACAGCTCAGGCCACGGCGGAGGTGGTACAGATGATTAGCCGAAATTCACTTGGTGGTGGTGGCGGTTTCTTTGAGAGAAAGAAAGGGGGAGGGTTTGACTGGGTTTGACTTTAGGTTGCTTGTGCAATTAACTTTAAATATTATTATTATTATTATATAATTATGAGAAAAATAAATTAAAAATAGGGATAAGGATATAATAGTCAATTAATAAAAACTAACAAAATTAATTAACGTAAAATGTTAAAAAGAACCATTAGTACAACTTTTGGGCACTTAAAAGATTATTTTTGTATCTTTTTGAAAAAACTAAATCTACAATTATAGGATAGTTACAGGACCGTCGATGCAATTAACTTAAAATTTTATAAGAGAAAATATTGTATTATTTATCGTTGACAGTAGAGCATTTAACAAAATTCGTCGATATGTCCGAGTGGTTAAGGAGACAGACTCGAAATCTGTTGGGCTTTGCCTGCGCAGGTTCGAATCCTGCTGTCGACGCTTTTTTGATTTTTCCCAAAACCCTAAATTCAGAATTTACAGTTCATATCACTGCGTTTAATTTACAGTTCGTGAATCACAGCTCATCTGTTTCGGTACGCTTTCTCACCTATATAGATTGATGCTTTTAGTTTTTATTTCGACTTCAGTTTTCAAAATTTGTTCGTGTTCATGATCTTCTTCTTCCGGAATCCGAATTTGTTGAAAAGCAATTCCAACAGTTCAACACATTTTTCTTGTTTACATCTGTGTTCGTACTATTGTTCTTCAGTCGAGTAGAATCTGTATTGGCAATTGGACTAATTACGTGTGTTTTGATCCGTGAGTCAGATATATTTATAATATTTTAAGCTTATAGTATATCAAAAAGGCGCGGATTACTATAGCTTGTCGAAGTTTATGCATGCCAGTTGATAGGGCTATTTTTATGTTGGCTATCCTTTGTATTAGTTCTTAAGAATTGAAGTTTTAGGTAAACATCTAAAGAGATTCGAAGTTTTACGTCTTTTGATTTTGGCTTTTGGTTGATTAATCGATTGGAAAGTGTGTATAGTGTCTTAGGATTTTAGGGTTTCTGGTAATCCTAGTTTCATGATTTTGATCATGTCGTAACTGTCGTTGCTAAGCTTGAACAAGAAGCTCAACCATCAGTTCAATCAGAATCTAAAGTTAAATGGGAGAGACTAAAGCTCAAAATTGTATTTCTTGAAGATTTCAAAACAAAATTTTAGTCTCCCAAAATTTATGATATAGATGAAGCTAAAGTGAGAAAGATTACCCACATGAACAGACAACAGCTTGTATGGATGATCAAACATGAAGTTCAGGATAAAAGTTTATTTAATTCAGAGAGTGAAATTGTGGGATTCAAGGAAGCTGAAGAGATTTTTTCATGTTGAATATCCTGTTTTCTTTGTTCAGAGAAGAAATGCAAGGGATTACAAATTCTCACCTGGAGTTAGATGACTTTGACCGTGAGACCCCATGCTATACAATTTGCTTTTAAAGCCATCAAGAGGTTTATGAAGATACACTGTTATTGATCTAAAATGGCTTGTGAAAAAAATCATAGAAAGGTCAACATGCTGAATCCGAACAAAGAATTATCTGATGTTGACAATTATCCTGTAATGCACATTCTTGAACATCCTGAGTTTGGCATCATCTATAAAAATGTATACCGGCAAAAAGATTCTTATGGCTTAATGAAATTGCCAAATATTGTGATGGGACACTCAAATTAATCAAAAGAACAATAATTTGGAAGCTGATAAGAACGAGAAATTGAAAATGAAAGAAGTCGAAGAGCTGAGCATTAGAGCACGGGACACATTTGAAGACAGGATTCAGTTAAGACTCACTTTGAGAATTTCTGAAATCATTTTTCATAAAGGAAAGCGAATGACTAAAGTCACTCGAGCTAGAACACAAAGGGGAGAATGTTAGATATATAATTGTGTTTAAGTTTATTTTGTTCTATTGTAAGCTTAGTAGAGACCCAAGGACATAATGGTATATACTTAAGCGCTTAAAAAGAAAAATTCCTAAGTATATAATGGGCTACACTTTTGACATCATCAGATCATACTAGCTTACACTTTGATCCTTTTTGCATCCGATATTGTTCATATTTATACTTTTGATCTGATTTTGTTACTAATTGATGATTACTTGATACCATGGTATCTACATTTATTAAGAGCTACTCTTGATTTATATCACTTCTTTGAGCCCATAAGAACAAACTATGACTTGAGCCAATACGAGTCTGTCAGAACCCATGTATATGAACCTAACAAGGACTTGAACTCTTAGAATTACCTGATCTCAAAAAAGTAAATTTCTTCATTTTTTACTTATATAAATGGAACATATATTCTCATGTATCTTAACTAGTTTTTGTACAGATGTATATATGCTAACTATCAGGATTCTGCATCTTTCATTTACACCGAAGCAGAAAGTTTTACTAGCGGAGTTCCTCTCCATTCCAACACCACTTCATTCCCATTGTCTCCTTTGATTCTCATTCCATATGGACTTTCTCCTTCCTTCACCAATTCCCTTGCCTCATTCAAGCTTTCAGTGCTTATAGGTCGTCCTTTTAACCCGATATCTTTTGGGAAACCACTTGTTCACCTACTTCCTTCCACTTCTGGAACCAAGATTTTGATGATATACAAGGGGCAACAAAAAGGGTCTCCATAGCAATCCTCGCTTCTGCAAGGTAACTTGGAAGACCCCATTCCATTGATTCATATAATGCTTTGTAATGTGTCAAATTCCCATCAAAGAATGTAGGGTAGTTTGAGGAGATTTCCTTTCTTTCACCTTCTACTCCATCTCCAAAGGTTATAATCCCTTTCTTTTTCGCTAAAACACATTTTGCTACTTTTAGAAACTCCATAAATTGAGTTCTTTCTCTTGCCCTTCCCATATGTGGAAGGCCAACCATACAATTGAAGGCAAAAAATTTCCCCTATTCTTGTTCCCTCCATCTCCTTTTCCAGTTGTCCCAATTCCATCTCTTGTACCTTCGAATTTAGACCAACATATCTTGCATAGTCAGAGAGCTGCCTCTTTGTCACTTCAAATGCACTGTTATCCTCTTCTAGTTTTACACTTGTAATGGTCAATGATTTTCTTTGTTGTGCTATGGCTTCTATCACCACAGCCCATTGACTTCCTTCACCAATGTCAAAGTCAACTATGTGAAGCGATTTCACATGGGATGGAACAGCTTCCATAATGGTTGAATTTGCTGTGAAATGGGCAAACCTCCCGTAAGGAAAAATATCATAAAATGCTCTGAATGTTATCCTGAAGTTTCTCATTGATTCTTGTTTAAGGTATTCTTCTCCTTGATTTTCAGCCCATTGGAACAATTGTAGGCTATGCGTTCAAGGGCTGAACCAATGGGGTCATTTTTTTCTCTTATGCATCTTACAATCACTTGTGCAAGCTCTATCTGTCTCCTTGCCATGCTATCTGCATTGGCCTCTAGTAGAACCCGGAGTCCTGTTTGGGATTCAGGTTCTATGACGTCATTAATTGTGTCGCTCAATATATTGGAGAGGCTTGTGCTCCATACATGATCACCTTTAGTACACCTCTCTGATTGAATCTCTTCTATTTCTTGATCATTATCACATAATGATATAAACCACAATAGTGGGTAGGGTATTTGAATTAGTTGTTAGGATTATTTATTTATTTAGTAATTATTTAGTTTCCTAATTTATCGAGTTAGTTTCCTTATTTTAGGGTTTAGGGTTTGGCTATATATATTAGGGCCGGCCAACATGTGGGGGAGGAGAGTTCTAAGTATTTTTGTTATTTCTTTGTTTTGGAGATCCCCTGAGTCTCGAATATCAGGCCCCTTTTGTACTTTCAAGCATCCAATTACGGGTGTATTCTATCCAATTCTTGATTATCAATTTGATTCGTATCACATAACCATTGGCACACATCATCAAGTGTGTTGATGCTCTTTAAATCACTGTCAACTGGTGAAGGGCTTTGCATCTGATAATAATCCAATGATGGATATCCCATACATCCATATGATCCTGATGAAGATAAGAAATTTGTGATGTTCACTATAGAAAGAAATTTGTGATGTTCACTCTTATAACGATCAAGATTTGAATGAAGATAAGATTGAATGGGCCAATAAGTCTGAATTAGAAGCTCTGACTGCATCATGATCTTCCTTTATTTTCTTGATGATGGAAATTTTGAAGGCAGGTAAAGAGAAGCACAAGCTTTTTGATAATTATTGTGGTGTTTCTTGATATATTTATTCATCATTTTGGTTAATAGAATCTAACAGAAAAGTTAAAGTGGATATAAAAATTAGAATTTGGGGGATATTCACTACTTAGAGACCTCAGTATTTATTGGCTTGGAGTTTTCTCAAGGTTTTCAGCTGTACCCATCAGTCTTACGTTATACATTTAGAATAGCAATCAATTATTTTTTGTCAGAAAACTACAATATTAAACTTTAATACATCATATTGACGCATTAGAAGCTCTCCATCACTCTATTAAAATTTTCACCCCTGAAAAAGGTGTAATGGCTTTTACTTAAACTGCATGCTTACTGAGACCTAGGCGGAAACCTGTTACTTAGAGGATGTTATTTTGCTTTTCATATATTCAAATTCAATCTCTTTTATATATGGGAATGCTTTCATCCAATAAAAAACAAGCACAGATATATGGAGAAAATATTTATCTAATCTTAAAGGGTAATTGGGTATTAACATGTTGGTTGAATGATATTGTGGCTGCTTGCTGTCTGTGGGTCCCCAGTCCACAGAGTTCCCTTCGTCTTATGTAATCTTATGACTTTGGTTTCTTACAAACACTTGCTTGTGTATACACATTCCTTCTTTGAAAAATGTCAACATCTTATTTAACACCGGGATTCAGAATATTAGAACTCTTTGCAAGTTAACTACTTAATAAAATAAACATATTTGGTCTTCCGTCATAATTTGGAATTTTCCTATTGCTTGTCAGCTTTGCTCATTGCCCTTGTATTTTACTGTTTATTCCCATTCAAGAGTCAAGAATCTTGGTAGATAAGCATTCATGTCTATTTCAAGGATGTATTTTTTAGTTAATTAAATTTTGTATTTAGTGAATTAGAAAACGGTTTACCTCTTCGCCGTACTTTTCCATTTGTACAGGAATATATGGTGTTTATTTTTCTTGTTTTTAAGTCGGTGTTGGAATCAGGTATAAACTTAAAAGTTGAATAGTATCACGGCGTCTATTGTTTGTGGGGTCCACAAGTCCTTCATATGTTTCTGTATCTTTATCTTGACTATACATCCAACCGGCTATGAGAAAGATTACACTTGTTAAGCATATGTACAGTTTGATTTTTCTTGCAAACTCATTGTTGGTATAGCCTTAGCTTATTATGAATGTAAATATGTTGGTGTGACATGGTGTTTATATTTGGCTAATTGGCTTATTATTTATCAAGCTTTTGTATGTTTTTATTTATTTATGCTATGTATTGTAAATTTTTAGAGAGCATGTTAGCAGGATTATATCCTAAGAGAAATATATAACTAATTCCTTAGCATATAAGTTATTAACATAATTTGATGATGTAAATCTGTTTTAGAACTGATTTTTAAGTACCCGTATCATTCTTCTAGTTTTTGTACCTTTTTTAGATATATTCTAGGATTCTCTATTTGAATATGCTTTGAAAATATAAAGAAAATTTGTATATATTGATTGTATGTTACAGAGGACAACAATATGTATATAGAGGCCAAGCATGGTGTGGAGAGTAAGCTACCTAATCCTAATGGGTCACAATGGCGCAGAGTGCCCTTTCAAGATATTACACAAAGCCAAGCTGCTCTTAAATCCTAGTTGATACCACCTCTCTGATGGTCAAAGATTTCTTCATTTGTCTATGGCTTTTATGACCAGAGGTCATTGAAGGTCAAAGTCAACTAAGTGAACTGAATCAACTTGGGTCTGAATAGCTTCAAGGATGGCTGGATTCACTGTGAAATGAGCAAACCGACTGTAAGGAAAGACTATAAATGCTCCAAATGCTGTCTTGTTTTCACTGATTCTTGTTTAAGGTATTCTCTACTTGATTTACAGCACATTGGAACAAGTTAAGTGCTAACCGTCCAATAACAGGACCATCTGGGCTAGCTTTTTGGCGCGCACATTTCTGAATCACTTTGGCTAGCTGTTTCTGTGCTAAAACCATGGCCTCTACATGAGCTATGAGTAGGTTTTGGGCTTTTGGTTTTCCTGTTTGGAACTCCATTCCATGGATGATTGTGGTTCGTATGGGACATCTGTACATGCATCACTTGAATTTTATGGAGTTGCTTGGGCTCCATTCATAGCTAGCTATCAGTTGGAGTTTCTCGCATGTGTTCATCATCATCATCACATAGCCATCTGCATACATCATCAAAACCTTAATTGTAATCGAAAATTGAGTCAAAATGTAAGTGATCTTCTTCACTTGTAAGAAAGTCCATGTTTAGACCATCTTGATCTAAAATTGAGTCAAAATGAGAGTGAATTGGCCAAGAAATCTGAAACTTAGGCTTTGATGGCATCATGCTTTCCTTTCTATGATGATTTATGGCTATGTTTAGAAAGAGCGAAATAGATAGATACACAGTGCCCTGTGCTTCTTGGGTTATGATGATTCTAGGGTGTTGATACAACTAATATGAGATAGCTACTCTCCAAGAAACAAGAGGGAAGGACAGAAGATTTTATACCCATTAATAATATAAAGACATACTTATAGGGAACATAATGCAATGTGTAGGAAACAAAAAATGAAAGACCCACTAACTCCTAACTTCATGCAAACTAACAACCAGTACTGTGGGAGGTAACCCCATTTCTTTTCTATAAACAAGCTACTAACAGTGTACATGCAATAGACATGGTAAACAGAATATGCAATAGACAATTCTTATTAACGGCTAGTAGCGCTTTGTCCTCTTTAGTCTCTTAATTTCAATACCGGGCCGGAACTCGTGGGCTACACATGGGCTTAATTAGCCTGCTCGATATGCATGGGCCTAATGGCCTGCCTGACTTCACTTGGGCTGCCAGGCCCAACGGATGTATCAGGTGCTCCTTTATACTCCCTTGTAGTTAAGTATATTCCACAGAAGCTGAAAGTAAGTTTAAAATTTTAGAATTTGAAGCAAGTAAATTTCTTAACAGAATCATTTTTTGTTATCCTGTCTTAGATTGTATTCCTTTAATTTCTAGTCAATAACCCTTGTTTTCTCAATCCTTATTTAAGGATGGTTTTGTTTTCTTTTTCTTTAATATATCGATTTGTAGGATATTATTGTAGGGCATTAACTTGAAGATTGAATGCTATTGTGGCTGCATCATGATTCATGGCTGTGGGACCCGTACGGTATTTTTCGTCGTTGAATAATTGCTTAACCTATTAGTATAAAATTTATATTTGTTAATTATATGAAGAGTTTGGTTTCCTGTAAACTCTTCGTGGCATACCCTTACTTGTTTATAATGAAATAAAAAAGTGATTGGTGTGTTTTATTAGGCAAAACTGTTTTATTAGGCAAATCAGGAAACAATCTTTCTACCTACGAGTAGAGGTATGATTGTCAACTTTTTACCTTCTCCATATCCCGCTTTAGCGGGATTGGGTATTGTTATTGTTGTGATTGATTTATCCTAGTCTGTTTTTAGATGTAGAGAAATATTCAATATAGTCCATACTTAATGCATAGTCCCAAGGGACTAATCTTAGCCTTTGAATTAGCCCCATCAATGGTCCAGATTGAATTTTGAAAATTTAGGTGGAGTGGTATTTTCGTAATTAACATGTAATGATTTTACAATCCCATGTGATTGTATATTGAATCACATGTGATTGTATATTAAAATTTAGAACTATGTTTTTTTTTTTACTATATTGAACACAACTCTTTAGATGTAATATCCTTATCATTCCTCTAGTATACCTTTTCTGAAAATTTTTACATATACTTAACTTTATGTAATGAAATATAATTACTTATAGCTCGTCTTAATGCGACCATATGCTTTAAAAATTATTATTAGTTTCTACGTTGAATAATTACTGCTTAGTAACCAACACTTGTTGTAAAGTTCCTAATTCTTTGAACTTTTTAATTGTACGTGTTCTTGTTAATTGTACGTGCACTCTTTATCATGTGGTTCAGGTTATAAATATAAGTATTGATTATGATTATAAAGTTACAGTTTGATAAATTCCTTTCAGGTTTGCATACATATTGTTCTTGTCATTTTATGCTAATATTATATCAACATGTTTTCATTGTATATATGTGCAGTAACGCTAAAGCTCAAGAAGAACCGTGTTGCTTGTTTGTTCCTGCATATTTAGGTATGAAATTTCACTTCAATGCACAATCAGGCGCAATAAAAGACTGAGAGCCGTTGATTGTGCTTCAATCGACCGCGCAGGTCTGTTCCTGGTTAAAAGCCCAGCTATAGGCCCGAATTTCTGGTAATAAAATCCCAGTTTCATACTTGGGCCTAGAGGTGCACAAAAAATCCGAATATCCGATTTTGTGCAAAAACTATCCGAACCGATTTTTTATAAAACCGGATTTTTTTCAAACCGGAGCGGATTTAACCGGTTTTATCCGATCCGATCCGGTTTTAATCCGATCCGAAACCGGTTAAACCGGTTACACTTTTGTCCGAGAAAATCCGGTTTTAATCCGTACGAAACCGGTTACACCTCTGTCCGAGAAAATCCAGTTACAATCCGAAAATCCGGTCAAAAAAAAAACCGAAAAAATCCGGTCCGGATTTTATCCAATCCGGATCGGATTAAAATCCGAAGATGTGCACCTCTACTTGGGCCTGATCTCTAAAGTTCATTCATTTTCAATGGTTAGATTACTTTTGCATATGTAAATGTAGGTTTGAATATATTTCTGCTTTATAAACTTAATTTGAGGTATCTTCTAATTTAAGATATGGCGAAGGCTTAAAGTTGAGGCTTCTTACTTACTTTTGTCATTTTTCTGCAACAAACTCTTTTTTTTTTTGCCAAGATAAATGAAACCAAATTGATACTTGGGTTGTCTTCAAAGTTTTTTTTATTAATCAACTGGCCTTACGAAAACTTTTGAATACTTGGGTCGTCTATCCAGATGTCTAATTTTTGAAAATAAAAAAATATTGTGCTTCACAACACAAAAATAAAAAAAAAAGGATTATTTTGAAGAAAGGATGTGATCCAAGTCGGTACCTTCTTCAAGTTCAGGGGTCAGGCTTTGGCTAGGACCAGGCCTTGTGCACCTCTAGCCAGCATCATTCAAATTCCTACTTTATTGAGTATATATTTTCTACTTTTCACATTAATACAAGTACTTATTCATCTAGTGTATTTTAGTTCAGAACGCATTTAACTTGCACGACTAAGGGGTGTTTGAGATTGCTTATCTCGTGAGTGAAATAAGTCGTTCTGAATAAACGGTTTGAAGTCGTCTATTCCAAACTACTTATTACAAAGACGTTCTAAATAACAGTTTGAATAAACAATCTCAAACTCTCCTTAACTTCATTTATATACACTAGCAATATACCCGCAAGGTTAATTGCTCGTAGGAGAGTTTGGTTGAAGGATTAAACCTATAAAACAAAGAAAACAATACGTTAGAGGACTTATAGGGGCCAGGCCCTGTAAGCCGCTCCGACGCTCAAGTTAGCCATCGTTATGGAAAGAGCTTAAAGGAGAGTGTTTAGGCTGTGAAAAGTGCGTACCTTAATAGGAGATAATCATCTCCTATTTATAGTCAATTATGGTACTTGAAAGGACCGTCCCAATGATGGACACGTAGCGTGATCTTTTGTAAGGAAGCAAAAAGGTAATATCTTTTTGCTTTGAGTGGGATTTGTTCCCCACTACGGTTGTCAGCCAATCATGAGTAGTTGGTAGTACTTTTTACTATTGAGGCATTACCTCCATACTGTGAGATTTGCTCTCCATTACCGATGTCAGCCAATCATGGGTAGTTTGCGTGTGTCAGAGGTTTCAGACATGGCACGCACATCGCATCCATTGGCGTTATGACACGTGGCCTGGTTACATCAGGCCTGATACTGTTTTAGTTCTCTTGAGACATCAGGCCTGTGTTAGTTATGTTGCAAGGAACTAGGCCTGACCTGCAACTGCCTTTGATAAATATATCGGTCTTGCAACCGGTTACCCTGCACTAGGCCAGGCCTGGCTCGGATTTGGATGCCGAAAAGGCGTTATTGACAGGCCATTTGGCATTTGCTGGGCCTGGACGTGGGTACGTCATCAAGTCCCCCAGTCTAGTCTGTTATGACTAGTCATAGCAGGCTAGACTCTTTATAGAATGAAGGAGTCTGCTGTTACTGTTTGCTAGCTGTCCTACAGGGTATAAATTTACGTACAGCTGTTAAGGCGCGTGACTGTTGCGCGTGGTCTAGGATACGGCGATTTTGATGATTTGTAACGGCTAGTCATGTTACACACTACTCAAGGCGCGTGCTCTGACATACGGCGGTTTTGATGGTTGTGACGTCATGATTGACAGCGACCCTTAACGTTATGTAATGTCAGTTTTGCGACTTTCGAATTTCCCGCCTCTTAATGCGATTAAGTTAGGGTTACCCGACCCTCTGGTCACCCGGTTCGGGCCGATATGTTACCTATAAATGTATTGGATGGGTTTCCTTGATTCTTACGCATTCAAAAAACTCAGACCACTGTTCATCTTCTTCTTCCTAGAGTTTTCCACTAGTTTCCGAAGCTTTCTCACTAAGGTACCCCTCTGAACCTTTCTTTTCTTCTTTCTTGTTTATTTAAGATGAGCAACGTGGGGTATCCCGTTCTTGAGGTCGCTCCAGATGTGACTCCGAAAAGGTTCGCTACGTTTATGCGTGATTATCCATGGTTAGCGAAATTCCATCTCTCTATTCCTGAGTCTGATGACAGGGCTGATGCACCCCCGCAAGGTCGCACCGCGTTCTATATGGCGTATGCGAAGGAAGGAAACTTACGGATTCCGTTTAGCCGGTTTTTTCTCAAGTCTCTTCGTCACTACGGTATTGGTTTTTCTCAATTGCATCCTCTTGGGTTAGCGAGGCTTACCGCTTTCGAGGCTGCGAGTCTCAGTGTAGACTGTAGAGCCAGTCCAACTATCTTTCGTTCTTTCTTTAGCCTTTCATGCGCTGGTTCATGGTATACATTTGAGAAGAGGAAGCAACAGGCTAAGAAGTTCGTCCTTAAAAGCAAGGATAAAGGGCTAAAGGACTGGAAGAAGCATTGGGTGTGGATCGACGTCACTACTGACGTGTTTCCTGAGGGTTTTGAGAGCCTGCTTGTCTGGAGAGGGGGGAATGAGGTGTCCGCCAGGGTTAACAAGGAGCCGGTCCTGTCTGGGAATAGGAAAATGGTTTTTGATCGCCTGGCAGGACTTACTCTAAATCTGCGTCCTTTCCAGGAGGGCTTCCTGGTGATGCTTGGCCTAAGCCAACACTGGCCTGCTACACGCAGACCCAAAATTCTCAGTCGTGGGCAGGGTAATTCATGCAATGTCCTTTTGTTTATTCTGATTGGCAACCCGATACTAATCTTCATTTGTTTTTGCAGCAATGGGTGTCCTGGAGTACATGCAAGCTGCCGATGAATCGGTCATCAGGATTACTCCTATGACGGAGGAGGAGGAAGATATTGCCCTGCAGGCGGAGGCCGAGACTGCTGCCGCTGCTGCTGCCGCCTCCACGACTACCCCTGTTGGTGCAGCAGGGGACCAGGCCGACGAGGAGGCCAGCGAGGAGGAGCATTTGAACGAACTTCGCAGGAGGGAGGTGCGTGTTAAGCGTCGTGCTGATGCAGTCGCTGGCGTTGGTCGTTCGGAAGAACGAGGCACTCCTGACCCTGGTATGTTGGATGTTAATTTGTATTTCTCTAACTTAATTTATGCACCTGAAGTTTCATATCGTCAATGCTTTGGTGCAGATGACGTGGAGATAGTAGAGCCTGCTTTCGTTGCTCCCCCAGAGACTGCTGCAAGGGGAAGTTCTGCTGGGGGTCTTGCTGACCCGCAGGAGGGGGATTTTCAGGTCGCGGATCCTGAGGGTACGGGGCCTCGGGTTACTGTTACAAGCGACCCTGTTGTCCCTGCTGGTCCTCGTGGATCCAAAAGGAAAGGCAAGGAGCCTGCCGATGGGGGCAGAGCTGCGAAGAGGCCTTCTACAGCTACCCCTGAGGCGCCACGGTCACCTCGGGTGACTCCTAGCTTTACAAAGTCAGACGCAGAACGCTTGGTCGCTGAGCTTACGGCTCGATGTGAGTATCTATACTTGTGTTATGCTGATTATATGCTTTCAGGATTGTTCTTAATTATGCTTTTTCCAGCAAATTGTGTACAGGACGCTCTTGAGCAGCAGGAGGGGGACCACTGGTCTCCCAGGTTCTCTCTTCCTCCCACCTTCGATGGGACAGATAGTGCTGAGCGCCGCCAGTTTTTTTGATGGGCTGTTGCCCGCCGAAACACTGAACCAGGCCTCCGAGGCTTCTTTATTGGAGACCCTGGATGGTGCTGATGAGAGTATGTTTCGCATGCTCGTCAGTTTTGCAGACACCAGGCGGCGGTTGATTAATAATGCTTTATCATCTGTGAAAGAGCTATTAAACCGTAATGAGTCGGAGGGACGCCTGCGGAGGGAGCGCCTGGCCGCCCAGAATGTGACGAAAAGAGCGGAGGATGCTGAGCTTCGTGCCCAGGCTTTGGCAGGGGAGGAGGAGACTCCGAAGCTCCAATTTCAGGAGGCTGAGCATAGGTTATCAAAGGTCGGGGCTTTAGAGGATCAGCTCCAGGAGGTCATGACAAAGTTACAGGAGGCTGAGGGGGTGGCCCTAGGCAGGGAAGCAGAAATTACCCACCTAAGGCAGGATTCCCTTGCGGTTGGCCTGGAGAGGGATTCCCTGGCCGCTCTTCTGGAGGATTTCCAGGATTCATACAAGAGTCTTGGCGAGGCTTTCGAAAGCTCCCAAGGTAACTTTTCATCTCTTGTGCAGGGTATCCCCTCCCTTATCAATAAACTGCGGGCCTCTAGGCAGTATGGTGAGCCTTATGGGGCTTTATATGATACTGCCGTGCGTCTGGGGAGACATCAAGCCGCTTCTCAGCTCAAAGCTGCAGCTCCTGAGCTTTCGGACCACCTGGTGTCTCCTTTTTTGAACCCAGGTGCTTTTCAAGCTTTGAAGGATGGGAGTGACAAACTTGCCAACATGCAGTTCCCCTTTCTTCAACAGATTGCTGGTATGGTAAATAGTACCTGGGAAGATATTGATAGAGTGGACCCTAATGCGTCCATTTCTATTTAGTTGTAATTTTCTTTCCATTTGTTCTTTGATGTATCCCTGAGGGGAGTTTTCACTTGTAACTATGCATATATTCAATGATAGTTTTGCTTTTATGCCTGCTTATTTTTATGCCTTCTGTCAACTTTGTATTTGTGTGTGGGTAATTCTCAAGGTTATAGTCCAGAGCTTGTGATGGTCGATGACCATACCTGCGCCTTCAGGGGAGTCCATAACTTCCCCTTACTAGACTTTCCGGAGCTAGTGATGGTACATGACCATACTTGCGCCTTTGGGGGAGTCCATGACTCCGCCCTACCGGATGTAATTGAAGTAACTTAATAAAACATAATTTAGAATTGCAAATAAGAAATGGCAAGTGTATGCCTTCTTTTTATATAAGATAATGCCAGGGTATGACCTGGGCTTAATACAAATAGGGGGTACCAGGTAAAGGCCTGGATTTCATACATAACACTTTTTCAAATTGGTAATGTGCCATGATCTTGGGATGGGGGAGCCGTCTACATTGCTGAGAAGGCAAGAGCCGTTGCGGCTAGCCTCTCTTATGATGTAGGGTCCTTCCCATGCTTGTGTGAGTTTGCCTGGTATTAGGGCCAGGCTTGCTTCATTCTTTCGGAAAACGAAATCTCCAGTTTTGAAGGTGCAGGGATGCACTCGTTGGTTGTAGTACCTGGAGATCTCTCTTTTTCTTTCTGTCTCACGTACTGCTGCCTTGTCTCTTCTTTCTTCAGCAAGTATTGTGTTGACGCGTAGCTCCTCGTTGTTATTTCTTTCAGAAGATACCTGGGTGCGGTCAGTTGCTATTAATATTTCCGGGGGAATTACTGCTTCAGTCCCATACACCAGACTGAAGGGTGTTTCCCCTGTGCTGCGTTTTGTTGTTGTTCGATGTGCCCATAATACACTGGGCAACTCATCTACCCATCCTGACTTGTGTCGTCCCAGCCTGGCTTTAATCCTATGCACTAGTTCCTTGTTTGTGACTTCCACCTGGCCGTTGGCCTGAGGGTGAGCCACCGAGGTAAAAACTTGTGTGATGCCCATGTCTTGGCACCAAGAAACGAGGGGTTCCCCTGCAAATTGTGTTCCGTTGTCGCTTATCAAGAAACGGGGTAGACCAAACCTGCAAACTATGTGTTCCCAAATAAACGCTAGGACTTTTCGTCCGGTGATTGTTGCCATGGGTCTTGCTTCCACCCATTTAGTAAAATAGTCTATGGCGACTACTAGAAATTTAACTCCCCCTGGGGCTATGGGGAAAGGGCCCACTATATCAATTCCCCATTTATAGAATGGTCAGGCTGAAGTTACTGGTATCATGTCTTGTTTTGGTCGTCGGGGTATGGTGGCATGGATTTGACAGGAATCACACTTGATCAGCTCCGCTGCAGTGTCAGTGTACATGGAAGGCCAGTAGTACCCTAGGCGCATGATTTTTGTGACCACAGACCTGGGGCCTGCATGAAGGCCGCAGGTTCCACTATGTACTTCGTGAATGATGCGCTTTGCCTGAATTAGATCTACACAGCGTAGTAGTGGTCCCAAAGGTGATTTTCTGTACAGGTGGGCCTCCTTTAGCCTATACATGGGTGCTTTCATTCGTAAAGCTCTTGCTTGGAATTTATCGGTTGGCAGGATACCTGTTGTTAAATAGGCTTTGAGTGGAGTCATCCACGTTTCCTCTTCGTCCACTTGACTGACTTCTGCCTTAGTCGCAATTGATTTTTCTTTCAAGACCTCTACTAACACCTCCTTGGTCAGGTGTTCGAAAGCAAAAGTAGCTAATTTACTGAGGGCATCTGCACGCTTGTTCTGTGATCGTCTGACATGTGAGATCGAACATGTTGTGAAGTTTTTTAACTCTTGCTGTGCTTGTGCTCGATAGGGTTTCATTGACTCTTCCTTTGCCTCAAAACTTCCATTTATTTGGTTTGCCACCAACTGTGAATCCACATATACCTGCAGGTGTGAAACTTTTAGTTTGGAAGCTAACCTGAGCCCTGCCAGTAGTGCCTCATATTCTGACTCGTTGTTCGAAGCTGGGAAGTCAAATCGTAGAGCATACGTGTGCTCTTCTCCTTCCGGGCTGATCAGTATTAGACCTGCCCCTGATCCTTCGGAGCTGGACGCACCATCTGTGTAGAGGGACCAGGTATCATGATTAGGCTGTTCTCTTGTAGGGGCAGGGATTGCAGCCTGATTTAGCACCTCTTGTTGTGTTTCGGCTACAAAGTCTGCTAATACTTGACCTTTTATGGCTGTTCTTGGCGCAAACTCTATTTCATGCTCACCAATTTCGATGGCCCACTTAGTTAGCCTTCCGGAATTTTCAGGTTTTGATAACACCTGACGTAATGGTTTGTCAGTGAGTACCCGAATTGGATGCGCTTGAAAGTATCGTCGCAGGCGTCTTGCCGTGTGAACTAGTGCGTACGCCAGCTTTTCAATTGGCGGGTAATTAACTTCTGGGCCCTGAAGGGCCTTACTGACAAAATATACCGGTACCTGCATTGTTCCCCTTGTGGCCATTAAGGCGGATGCTATTGATTCGTGGGAAGTAGCCAAATAGAGAGTTAGTGTTTCCCCTAGCTTAGGGGCGGTGAGAGTAGGTAATCTGGCTAGACACTTCTTTATTTCCTGGAAGGCTTGCTCAGCCTCAGGCGTCCAGGTGAAATCGCTTTTCTTGATACATCCCTTCAACGTTTGAAAGAAAGGTATTGATCGCTCCGCCGAGTTTCCCACGAATCTTCCCAATGCTGCCAACTTTCCGTTTAAACTCTGTACCTGCTTCATGGTGTGTGGGCTTTTGAGTGCCATTATTGCCTGCACTCGCTTGGGATTAACTTGTATACCATCAGGAGTTACGATGTTACCAAGGAATTTTCCTTCTTCCATTCCGAAGGAGCACTTTGAGGGGTTTAGCTTCATATTTGTGGATCGTAGTGTGTTGAAGGTTTCTTGGATATCCGCTAGAAGCGACTTTTCTTCAATGCTTTTGATCACCATATCGTCGACATAGACTTCCAAATTTCTACCTATCTGTTCAGCAAATGCTTTATCTACTAGCCGCTGGTAAGTAGCCCCTGCATTCTTCAACCCGAAGGGCATCTTAGTGTAACAGAAGATGCCCATATCGGTGTGAAACGCTGTTCTGTCTTCATCTCTTTCCGCCATCTGAATCTGGTGGTACCCTTTGTAGGCATCTAGGAAACACTTGTAGCGGAAGCCGGCCACAGACTCAACTTTCCAGTCTATCTCGGGTAGGGGATAGTTATCTTTTGGGCAAGCTTTGTTGAGGTCTGTAAAATCGACACACATGCGCCAGGATCCATCTTGCTTCTTGACCATCACTGGGTTTGCTACCCAGGTCTGGTATTTGACCTCTCTCATGATGCCTGCCTTTATCAATTTTCTCACTTCGTCGCAAACTGCTTTGCTTCGGTCCAGGGCCAAACCCCTCTTCTTCTGTCTTATTGGATGCAGGCTGGGATTTAACTGCAGGCAATGCTCAGCCAGGTGTCTCGGGACACCAGTCATATCAGTGGGTGCCCAGGCAAAGACATCAGTGTTTCTTTTTAGCAGACTGATCAAGTCTCTTTTGGTTCCTAGGCTGAGCGTGTGGCCAATCTGCACGGGCTGCTCCGGGTAGGTTGGGTTAATTACAATCCTGTCTTCTGTACTATGTGGCTGGCTTGTGGCAGCTTGGGGTTCAGGCTGTTCCTGTACCTGCGCACACTCAACTGCCTTGAGCGGGGTGATTAATATCGTTGCTATACCGTTGGGAGTGGGGAATTTAACCTTGGAATGTACTGTCGATTGGACGGCCTGAAAACTAGATAATGCGGGTCTTCCCAAGAGGGCATTGTATTTGGAAGGTGCCCGTACCACCGCAAACTCCAGGGTTACTTCCCGGTAACGGGGGTATTTTCCTAATCCTACTACCAGCGGGACATACCCGATAGGCCACACCACCTCACCTGCAAACCCTGTTAAAGGAGTGGATGCAGGTTTTAGTTGCTTCTTGATTCTGTCTGGTAGTTGCTGGAAACAATGATCATATAGAATTTCAGTGGAACTTCCCCCGTCCAGGTATATTCTCGACACTTCGAAGTTATCCAACCTAGCCGTGATCACGATGGGATCCATGGACCCTGGGTGATAGGTGAAAGGGGGGAATGTGATTTCTGCTTTCTGCCACTTAGGCAGGTCGTCTTTCCGTGGCCTCTTTCTATAAATACCCCTGGCCTGTATCATGTGAATCTTACCTTCTGGTGGTGGGGGTGGGGGTGATCTTGTCTGGTTCCACTGGGAACGGTTCTTGTTGCCTTTGTCCCCTTGGGCCAGGTGATTTAGTTTCCCTGCTCTGATGGCAGACTCTATTTCCTTCTTTAGTTCTTTGCAATCATTTGTATCATGCCCGTTATCTTCATGAAACTTGCAGTATTTTTTGGTGTCTTTAGGCCTTCTAGACATGGGGGGTGGTGCTCGGAAAGAATTGCTAACACGCTCAGTTTGTAAAATTTCTGAAGGGGTTTTAGAGAGTGAAGCTACTAGCTTGGAAGCGTCTTCCCCTAGCTTAGAGTATGGTTTATGGTAAGTTGAATGGCTAGGCGGATCGTATCTTCCCCTTCTACTGCTTCTGTCTTTCCAGACCTTGCCTCCGGAACCCTCGTAGTGAGTCTTTTTGGACGGGGAGATTCCCTCCATTTGTGCACTGACCTTCTTTCCTCTGGCAAAGGCGTATGCTATGTCAATACATTCCTGGAAGGTCTGAGGGATCTTCCTGGATAACTCTTCTGTGAGGGCCCCTTTTCGAAGGCCAAAGATAAAGCCTGAGATTCTTTGGGATTCCACCAGGCCTTTGATCTGCGAGCTTTCCTTGGTATATCTTACGATATAATCTTCCAGTGTTTCTCCCGTATTTTGTCTAATCATGTGTGCCTCCAGGTGGGTTCTATTATGTTTTTTTTGCTGCATGAAATGGGACGAGAATCTAGACCTCAGGTCTTCTATCCCTGTCACTGAGCTTTTGGGTAGTGAGTTGAACCATTCCCTGGCCGCTCCCTTTAGCGTCATAGGGAACATATGACAAGCCACTGGGTCTATCCATTTTTAGGTCTTCATTGCTCCTTCGAAGAGGCTTTGGTGATCCTCAGGGTCATCTTCCCCATCGTAAGTGCCCACATTGTTAGGAATCTTAAGCCCCATGGGAAGATCAAATGTGGCTATCCAGGGGACGAAAGGAGAGTTAGCTGCGGTTGCCTGTAATCCCGGATGAGCGGGTGGTCGTAGGCCTGACATTCCCCCAGAGTTAACGAACTGCATTATCATGGTTAGGGCCTGCATTACCTGCGCCCAGTCCATCTGTCCTCCAGGCAGCTGATACCCCTGGCTTCCCATAAAACCCCCGCTGTTCCCCGCGATTGGCTGATAAGAGTTGGGTCCCTGGGGGTAGATCTGTGGTGTGAAGGTGGGTGTCCCCTGGGACGGGTAGCACGGTGTCCCCAGAGAGACTGGCGTCATGGGATATTGAGGAAAAGGATGAGGGAAGGAACTTACGACCGGGGTGGGGTTTCCGAGGTGTGGGTTACTGTTTTGCCCTCCTGTCCCTTGTAAGCTTGTGGAACCAAAGTAGAGAGCCAGAGTTGCTAAGGCCGCCGAGACTTCGGTGCTAACGGCCGGACCTGAGGTCAGCGTATTTAGTGGTACTGGTATGACCACCGTCGTGCTACTTGTTGGTGGTGCAACTTCGGCCCGCGAGCCCCCGCTTTGCAACAGTTTCAGTAGGTTGGTGGGCTGCATGACATGGCCTCCTTCAGCAGTACTGCGTTGCACAGGAGTTTCGGGTGTTCCCATCCATGGGAACCATGGCGGGTTGGCACTGAACTGCGTTGCTCCGCCTTAGATAGTGTTCTGCAACGAGCTTTGAGGGGTGCTGGGCTGGCTAGAGACAGTGGAGAAGACCGGAGCTTCACTCGCGTTGATTAGACCCGAGCTGGTTTATGGTGTTCTAGAAAGTGGACCAACAGTGGAGACTGGTTGTTCCATCTTTTCTGGAAAAAAGCGACGGAAGGTTTTCACAGTGGTCCCACGGATGGCGCCATTTGTTTGCTCGTAAAGTGAACAAGTGCAAGGTTAATGTGAAGAGTGTAGGATTATCTTCGTAGGAGAGTTTGGTTGAAGGATTAAACCTATAAAACAAAGAAAACAATACGTTAGAGGACTTACAGGGGCCAGGCCCTGTAAGCCGCTCCGACGCTCAAGTTAGCCATCGTTATGGAAAGAGCTTAAAGGAGAGTGTTTAGGCTGTGAAAAGTGCGTACCTTAATAGGAGATAATCATCTCCTATTTATAGTCAATTATGGTACTTGAAAGGACCGTCCCAATGAAGGACACGTAGCGTGATCTTTTGTAAGGAAGCAAAAAGGTAATATCTTTTTGCTTTGAGTGGGATTTGTTCCCCACTACGGTTATCAGCCAATCATGAGTAGTTGGTAGTACTTTTTACTATTGAGGCATTACCTCCATACTGTGAGATTTGCTCTCCATTACCGATGTCAGCCAATCATGGGTAGTTTGCGTGTGTCAGAGGTTTCAGACATGGCACGCACATCGCATCCATTGGCGTTATGACACGTGGCCTGGTTACATCAGGCCTGATACTGTTTTAGTTCTCTTGAGACATCAGGCCTGTGTTAGTTATGTTGCAAGGAACTAGGCCTGACCTGCAACTGCCTTTGATAAATATATCGGTCTTGCAACCGGTTACCCTGCACTAGGCCAGGCCTGGCTCGGATTTGGATGCCGAAAAGGCGTTATTGACAGGCCATTTGGCATTTGCTGGGCCTGGACGTGGGTACGTCATCAAGTCCCCCAGTCTAGTCTGTTATGACTAGTCATAGCAGGCTAGACTCTTTATAGAATGAAGGAGTCTGCTGTTACTGTTTGCTAGCTGTCCTACAGGGTGTAAATTTACGTACAGCTGTTAAGGCGCGTGACTGTTGCGCGTGGTCTAGGATACGGCGATTTTGATGATTTGTAACGGCTAGTCATGTTACACACTACTCAAGGCGCGTGCTCTGACATACGGCGGTTTTGATGGTTGTGACGTCATGATTGACAGCGACCCTTAACGTTATGTAATGTCAGTTTTGCGACTTTCGAATTTCCCGCCTCTTAATGCTATTAAGTTAGGGTTACCCGACCCTCTGGTGACCCGGTTCGGGCCGATATGTTACCTATAAATGTATTGGATGGGTTTCCTTGATTCTTACGCATTCAAAAAACTCAGACCACTGTTCATCTTCTTCTTCCTAGAGTTTTCCACTAGTTTCCGAAGCTTTCTCACTAAGGTACCCCTCTGAACCTTTCTTTTCTTCTTTCTTGTTTATTTAAGATGAGCAACGTGGGGTATCCCGTTCTTGAGGTCGCTCCAGATGTGACTCCGAAAAGGTTCGCTACGTTTATGCGTGATTATCCATGGTTAGCGAAATTCCATCTCTCTATTCCTGAGTCTGATGACAGGGCTGATGCACCCCCGCAAGGTCGCACCGCGTTCTATATGGCGTATGCGAAGGAAGGAAACTTACGGATTCCGTTTAGCCGGTTTTTTCTCAAGTCTCTTCGTCACTACGGTATTGGTTTTTCTCAATTGCATCCTCTTGGGTTAGCGAGGCTTACCGCTTTCGAGGCTGCGAGTCTCAGTGTAAACTGTAGAGCCAGTCCCACTATCTTTCGTTCTTTCTTTAGCCTTTCATGCGCTGGTTCGTGGTATACATTTGAGAAGAGGAAGCAACAGGCTAAGAAGTTCGTCCTTAAAAGCAAGGATAAAGGGCTAAAGGACTGGAAGAAGCATTGGGTGTGGATCGACGTCACTACTGACGTGTTTCCTGAGGGTTTTGAGATCCTGCTTGTCTGGAGAGGGGGGAATGAGGTGTCCGCCAGGGTTAACAAGGAGCCGGTCCTGTCTGGGAATAGGAAAATGGTTTTTGATCGCCTGGGCAGGACTTACTCTGAATCTGCGTCCTTTCCAGGAGGGCTTCCTGGTGATGCTTGGCCTAAGCCAACACTGGCCTGCTACACGCAGACCCAAAATTCTCAGTCGTGGGCAGGGTAATTCATGCAATGTCCTTTTGTTTATTCTGATTGGCAACCCGATACTAATCTTCATTTGTTTTTGCAGCAATGGGTGTCCTGGAGTACATGCAAGCTGCCGATGAATCGGTCATCAGGATTACTCCTATGACGGAGGAGGAGGAAGATATTGCCCTGCTGGCGGAGGCTGAGACTTCTGCCGCTGCTGCTGCTGCTGCTGCCTCCGCGACTACCCCTGTTGGTGCAGCAGGGGACCAGGTCGACGAGGAGGCCAGCAAGGAGGAGCATTTGAACGAACTCCGCAGGAGGGAGCTGCGTGCTAATGGTCGTGCTGATGTAGTCGCTGGCGTTGGTCGTTCGGAAGAACGAGGCACTCCTGACCCTGGTATGTTGGATGTTAATTTGTATTTCTCTAACTTAATTTATGCACCTGAAGTTTCATATCGTCAATGCTTTGGTGCAGATGACGTGGAGATAGTAGAGCCTGCTTTCGTTGCTCCCCCAGAGACTGCTGCAAGGGGAAGTTCTGCTGGGGGTCTTGCTGACCCACAGGAGGGGGATTTTCAGGTCGCGGATCCTGAGGGTACGGGGCCTCGGGTTACTGTTACAAGCGACCCTGTTGTCCCTGCTGGTCCTCGTGGATCCAAAAGGAAAGGCAAGGAGCCTGCCGATGGGGACAGAGCTGCGAAGAGGCCTTCTACAGCTATCCCTGAGGCGCCAAGGTCACCTCGGGTGACTCCTAGCTTTACAAAGTCAGACGCAGAACGCTTGGTCGCTGAGCTTACGGCTCGATGTGAGTATCTATACTTGTGTTATGCTGATTATATGTTTTCAGGATTGTTCTTAATTATGCTTTTTCCAGCAAATTGTGTGCAGGCCGCTCTTGAGCCGCAGGAGGGGGACCACTGGTCTCCCAGGTTCTCTCTTCCTCCCACCTTCGATGGGACAGATAGTGCTGAGCGCCGCCAGTTTTTTGATGGGCTGTTGCCCGCCGAAGCACTGAACCAGGCCTCTGAGGCTTCTTTATTGGAGACCCTGGATGGTGCTGATGAGAGTATGTTTCGCATGCTCGTCAGTTTTGCAGACACTAGGCTGCGGTTGATTAAAATTATTATAAATAATTTAATATTTATAAGAGTATTACGATTTTAATGGTTTATAACTAAAAGATGAAGTTAGAATAAATTTGTTGTACAATCCTATTAGATAAAAATATTTAATCACTAAATTAAAAGCATTTATTTACGTGAAAAAATAAAATTCAATTTTTATTTTTCTTTGATCAAATATAGATTCAATATTAAATTAATTAGAATTAAAATTACAAATCGAATTCTCATTAAAAAATAGACGGATGATAAATACTTCCTATGTACGTTTTACAGTTATTTTATTATAACTCTTACAATTTCACATCACCAAATTTTATACATTACTTTACACATTCCCCGTGTTTATATACGGGGTAATAAACTAGTGTATTATATAGGAGTGAAATACAATAAAAGTTACAAGAATTTAGAATTTTAAAATTATTAAAGTATGACAAGCCCAATAAAACACATCACTTAACTCTATTTGTAAGTAGGCGTATTTAATATGACTGTAATTAGATTAGATTATTTGTTATAATCTAATCTAATTATATAAATAAATCCATGTAGGATGTGAAAGCATTTATTACGTCCAGAATTACCCTTCCTCAAATTGTTATTATAAATGATGACGTTGCTATCCAACAAAATTCTTGATTATGACTTAAATATTATAATAATTATAATTATAATATATTATAATAATATACAAGTATAACGGTTACTGTAGCCTACTTTTAGAACTTGATGGAAGACCATGGTAACTACTTTTAGAAGCTGACTTGGCTTTCTAATTCCAATTTTGTAACGCCAATTTTTAACTTTATAGTTGACAATTTTCAACCAACAAGATGTATAAAAACACAACAAGAAACACCCAAAATCATCATTAATCAAACCCACACAGCTCTCTGAACATTAACTTTGAAATCATCATCAAAACAATAAAACCATGGTGTTATCTGAGCTTCTGCTTCAACCTTCTTGGCCATCTCACTCTTACTTCCACTCAAATCTTGATTACTGCGATCCAAAAATGAAACTTTATGAAAATAATCACCATGAACTCTCTTCTTCAGTCACCACCACTTATGAGAACTCCTCATCGGTTTCATCGGTCAATTTCCCCGTGTTATCCAATGATCTCAGTTATGATCATGATGATATGCATAACCAGTCACTTGGTAACATTGAGGGATTGAATGATGTATGCAGATGGCTGTGTCATGATGATAATGATGATGATCAAAGGATGGAAGACGTTTCCATTTGTGTACAAGATGATCATGATTCTACAGAAATTGATTCCCAAACAGGAATCAAGAATCTACTCATGGCTTATGCAGAAGCCGTGGAAATAGAACATGAAGAACTTGCTAAAGTGATTGTTAAATGCGTGAGTGAAAAAGCAAACCCAGATGGATCACCACTCGAACGCATAGCCTTTAACTTGTTCCAGCCTGCACATAGTCAAGATAGAGTACACCTTTTTCAAGAATCTTTAAGAAACTTCAAACCAGCATTTAGAGCCTTCTATGATATCTTTCCATACGCACGGTTTGCACATTTGACCGCGGGTTCAGCCATCCTTGAAGCTATTCCAACCCATGTGGACTCGGTTCACATAATTGACTTTGACATAGGTGAAGGAATTCAATGGCCACCGGTCATGGAAGCCATAGCACGAATCAAGAAATCTTTAATCATCACAAGCATCAAACTTGATCAAGATGATCAAGATTCACAGTTAGATCAAACAAAGATGCATCTTTGTAACTTTGCAAGAAGTTTTGGTCTAAATTTGAAGGTACAAGAGATGGGTATGGCACAAATGATGAAAAAAATGGAGGACATAAAATTTGGGGGTGAATTCATGGCCTTTAATTGTATGATTGGCCTTCCACATATGGGAAGAACCCGAACAACAACTCAAGTTATGGATTTTATAAAACTAGCAAAAGGGTTTTTAGCCAAAACCGAAGGGATCATAACCTTCGGAGACGGAGAAGGTGAAAGAACACCAAATGATTCGGATTTTTCTTCGTTTTTCAACAAGAATTTGACACACTACAAGGCCTTATACGAGTCGATGGAATGGGGTTTCCCTAGTTATCTCAATGAAGGAAGAATAGCTATGGAGACCCTTTTTCTTGCGCCTTTTGTTTCATCAAAATCTTGGTTCCGAATCTGGGATGAAAGAAGTGCAAACAATTATTTCGACCCAAGTTTCCTAACGGGTTTCGGGTTAAAAGGCGAAAGAATGAGCAAGGAAAGCTGGAATGAAGCAAAGGAAATGGTGAAGGAAGGAGAAACCCCATACAGGATTGGAATTGAAGGAGAGAATGGGAATGAAATGGTGTTGAAATGGAAAGAAACTCCATTGATTAGGGTTTGCGCTTGGAAGTCAATGAGATAATATGCAGAAGCTTTGATTATTAGATAGAATTATTGTTTATAGATGTGTACAAAGATTACTAAAGCAGTATATGATTTCTGTTGGAGAAATAAGTAGAAAAACACAAGATAAATTCACTACAAAGTATTCTTCTTAGTCCACAACTTAGAACTATGATTTATACACTTTTAAGAAACACAAATGAAGGGTCACAACCGTTTATATACACCAGTTCAACATAATAACCTTAATCTGATTACATGACACCCTAAAAGTTTTGACTTACAATTTCTAACAATTTCAACTCTACCACAAATTTGTTCGACATAACTTTGTTTATAAGCACACAAGCACTATTTAAGCTAGCGTTTGGTTGACAGGAATCCTTGGGATTCTAAAGGAATTGGAATCCAATTTCTGAGGATTCTTGTGTTTGGTTCACTTTAATGAGGGAATATGAAGGAATTGGAATCCTTCATGTAAGGGAAAGTGAATTCCATCACTAGGTGGAGGGATATCAAAATCCTTTGAATGAGGGAATGTGTAATATTACTTGTTATCCTTATAAACATCTCTATAGCCCTAATCTATCTATCTAATTTCATCGACATAACACGTGAGCTGACTCTACCCTCCAAACACCCACGACTTCTTCCTCCGCCGCCTCCTCGAGACCCTTCCCTTCGCCGCAGCATTCCTCTGTTGCCGTCTTCAGACCCTCCGCCGCCACCTCAATCCGATGCCGCCTCCAAACCATCCGCCGCCGCACCCTTCGTCGCAACCCTCTTTAGCTGCCTCCTCGAGACCTCTGCCGCAACCTTCCTCCACATACGCCACCAGACCATCCGCTGCAGCCTTCCTCCGCCGCTGCCAAACCGTCCGCCAAAGCCTTCCTTCGCTGCCGCATCTAGACCATCGGACGTAGCCTTCCTCCGCCACCTCATCCAGACCCTTCGCTGCAGCCTTCCTCTGCCGCCGCCTCTAGACCCTTTGCCGCAGCCTTCCTCCGCTTCTAGACCCTTTGCCGCAGCCTTCCTCCGCCACTGTCAAAATGATGATTTGAGAAGGCGATTATTTGAGACTTATGATACTTGAATTTATGCGGATATGTATTGTAAATTTTTTAACTTATGATTTTTATTAGCGTGATTTTCATAATTTATTGCTATGAATACTTATTCAATTAAATGAAATTTTTATATTTTATAATTTTTATAATATATTATTACATATAAGTTATAAAAAAAACTAAAAACAAGTAAAAAAACAAGGACAATTTTATCATTTTACATTGAAACCAAATTCCAATTCTATTTTCTGCCAATTAAACATATCACAAATTCAAATTCATGGGAGATTTCAATTCCTTCAAAAACATTATGGGAACCAAACGTCACCTAAGTGTTTAAATGAAGACAATTCTTTTTTGTTTATTATTTTATTTTTTTAATTTGTGAGCAGGTTGAACCGAGTTTTTAAAAATTTTCCATGGTTTTTAACTGATTTGATCTTTGAGATTATCTGTTCTTTGTTTTGTATTTTTGTTGTGAATTTATAATGTTCGCGGGAAAAAAATTCAGTCGAAATTAACACTATATATGGTTTGTTTAGTACGTAGTTTTTTGGAGTTGGTAGTTTTTTGTTTTGAAAGATAAACTATAAATCTTGTTTGGACGAGCAAGCTTCTAAAACAAAAAGACGTTTTGAAATAGCGTTTAAAACTACTTTGAAGCTTTTTATATACAAACTTATCTAAATACCCTCATTAATTGTTTAACAATCCTTCCTATCTTTATGATAGTCATTTCTTTTATCATTTTACATTATTCAGCTTCAGCTACCACATATACAAATAAAAGATACAGCTTCAAGCTCCAGCAACTATTTCTACCATACACTTTGAGATGTAAACGTTATTGAGTTTTTACAGCCCACAAACCGGTCAAATATTTTATTTTCACATTGATTTTGTATCAAAATTTTCTCAAAGGGTTGCGAAATAAAGCAGAACCATTTTATTTGAGAAAATATATATTTCTAATCAAGTTGCTTTTTTTATTGTTTAATTCATGATTATAGTCTATATGTTGAAGATCATCTAGAATATAAGGTGGACGTTTTGCACTTGACAAAATCATGAAGAACATATTATGCATGCCAAAGTGATTTGAGTCTACGATATAAGAGTTTGGAAAAGGTGTTTCCCAATTTTAGGGTTGTGGATTCTAGTTTTATGTGAAATATAAAAACTATAGAATTAAGAGTATGTGTTTAGGTGTTTAAAAAACTGTATTCGTGTATAGTCTTAAATCCTAACAAAAATGCCAAACCATCAACATTAAAAAAACGTTTTTGACGCAAGTCATGTATATTTCTAAAAATTAATATAACATATTTTTATACTTTAAAGTTTATATCATCCAAATCATCATAATATAGGAAGACAAGGTCCTCTTTGTTGCTTTGTTAATTCTAGTTGGAGAGCTGTCAGTATGGTCCGACAAAGCCGACCATTATAACTTATTAAAAAAACATCATATATCTTAGGTGATGTCTAAATGAAGTAAGTCGTTTGAATGTTTCAATATTTTAAATGATATATGAAAACAATATCATATAAGTAAGATGACATTAGCTGTATGTATCATTTCAATTTAAAGGATAAATACTTAATTTTATGGACATTAATTTGTTAAACATAGATGAAAAAGATGTCAAAGTCCCTAGTTGAGATACTCATATACATACCATGGTGTACCCATGAACTCTTGACATGTGTATATATTTATTAGAGTTAGTTACAAAAATGGTCCATGTGGTTGTCACTAATTTGCAGTTTTGGTCCTTCAACTTTGGAAATTACAAAAAACGTCACTGTGGTTGTCGTTTTGTTTCAGTTTTAGTCCTTTAACTTAACCGCCAATAAATTCTTCTGTTAGAAGCTCTCATGTGCCTTGTACATGAGGGTATTTTGGTCATTTTGATCACTATCCATGTTGCCAAACATATAAAGTGTATCTTTTATATGTAAATAAATTTTAAAAAAAAGAAACAATTAATATATACATCATCTTCCCCACACTCTCTCTCTCTCTCTCTCTCTCTCTCTCTAACATATCCTCAGTTACACGATCTCTCTCTCTAGCTTCTCTCTAACCACCGAGAACCACCACCACCGTCGCTTAACCACCACTGCAAAACATCATGACCGGAAACCTCCTTCGTCTCATCTAAAACAACTACCACCGACACCCTTTATTACACCGTCGCCTCTGTCTGTTGGGTCTGAACCACCACCCGCCGCCGCCATCTGTTGGATTTGTGTAACAGCGTAAAGCACAAGCCATTTTTTTTAGATCACAACGGAAGTATCAAACATAAGGAAAGCAAAATCCACACTGTACAACACAGTATTTCCTTTCGTGTTACAAAACATTTAACAAAGATGGCTCATCGTTTTCTCAAAAACCACAATATCAGAGCGACGGTCAAACTTCCCCTGTAGCAACCTACTATGCTCTCAAAAACCTGCAACAGAAAGTTAGGGTTGGGAATTAGCACAAAGCTAAGTGAATGGAATTTAAGCCACAAGCAACAATTAGCCGAACCACATTGTTCACAAGAACCAACCATCACAAGTGCCTCATAATCGGGTAATAATCGAAACTCACAAAGGAGTTCTTATCGATAATCGAACCTACGACCACTGTCGGCCAAGCAATGATTTACCGATAGCCTTATGCCAACCGGCACAGTTAAATCCCCTCCGTTACAACGAATGCAACGGGTGATCTACAACCGCCATCCAGAAGCATCTAGCCCAGCCCAAATACCGTTTAGCTGACATTTGCACAACCACAAGCTCACAAGTTCAAATCTTGATATTGCCAATCAATCACTTTCTCGCAATCCATCATCAACCATCCAATCCAACAGTCGATCAAACAATCACATCAGACAAACATTCTATCGCATGCTCAATCGTACACAAATTCAAGTAAGCAAAACAGTTACAACTAACAACAACCAGTGAGTCAAAGTCCACTCACCTCGTATCCACACCGCAATCCACTCAGTCACTAATTACTGAGCCTTTGAAACTCCTGAGAACATAAAATCAACCGAATCAGTTCTCAACCCATAAATATATTCATAAATATATTTATATCAGTTATTATATTATCATCATAATACAATCGCATAATCGGTCTCATCTAACATCACAATCGATCCTCATGCATACTAACATATTCTTACAATTTGATCCAAGTATGCGTATACGTTAATCATAATTGATAGGATTCATTTATAACTTAAATAGCTTCATCGATCTTGTTTACGTAACTAAATAAATAATCCTCATTGATCTAACCCATATAAATAAATAGAGTCTTCGTCGATCTCATGCATACCACCCTATCGAACCAACACTTAGTGTGTGTGTGTATATATATATATATATATATATATATATATATATATATATATAAAATTCAATTCAACACATCACCTACACAACAATATTTATATATATAGCACACACACATATCGCACATGCCACACACACATACCCATCGCATGCAATACTCACACACACTTATATTACTATCACATGCACACACATACTACAATTATTTCAATTAATATACACATATACACCATCCCATGCTACACCATCGCACACATACACACACACACACACACACACACACACACACACACACACATATATATATATATATATATATATATATATATATATATATATATATATATATATATATATATATATATATATATATATATAGGAAGAAGTTCCATCGAGAACCAATTTTAGTGCGAGAACCGCGAAACCAATCTGAGCCGTCCAATTCCCCCTCTTTCAATGTCATTGTCCACCAATAAATTCCTCACATATACCCTGTCACACTTGATCCTCCCCACGCTCTCCATCCATGAATTCCACTTATCAAATCAACGGCTAAGATTGGTTCTCGTGGTTCTCGCATTAAAATCGGTTCTCAATGGAACTCTCCCCTATATATATATATATATATATTATCTCACTATCGCACACACACCCACACATTATCATACTCACTTTATCGCACATACATACCCACATAAACATTCACACTATCGCATATTTTCAAATAAAAAGACGGTCGATCGATACATTAATTACACAAACACTCCTCACATACATACTCCATTGATCTCTTGCAAGCCATATATATATCATCAACTTCCAAACAAGCATGTCAATAAGAGGATAATATTTGTTTCTCCCAAGTTAAATTCATCATCATACCCATATTAAATTCTTCTGATATCTTATCCCCATTAACATCTTCAAGCTTTCATAATTTCAAGAACACATTTAAGAACATATGAACAAGCACCTTAATCTATAATATCAATTTTCATATAAATATACTTTAAATCATAATTTACTTCATAAACTCATGAATCATCATAAAACATATTTCTTAATTATCAAAAACACTTAGAAACCTTTTAACAACAACAAATCAAGAACCCACTTTTCATACTCAACTTCTATCATGCTTTTTCTTAGAAAATTTGAGCATGGTAACAACTTCAATCATGTTATTTAGTAACCAAGATCATATATTTCTACCTTGAATCAAACTAACAAATACTTAGAATGATATGAAGATCTTCAAGTAGCAAGTAGTAGTAGTTTCTCTCTCTCAACAACACCTTCAAAAGCACACACATAAGCATACAAACTACACACATAAAGGTATATTAATACCTTACTTTTCGGCCACTACCACACACATAAGTTTCAGTATTTAAAACGCTCCGTTCAAATATACAGTTTGTCACATAAACGACTAATAACAATTAATTAATTTCTAATAAAATAATATTCGGAATCCTTATTTAAAAACGAATCTAACGATACCATATACACATATTTTCAAAATAAACTTATAGAAAATGTTACGAAAACCCACTAAACAACTGGGCACAAATTTAGGATGTTACAATATGAACCACCATCGTTCACCGCTAATAAATCATCTAGTCGGATCTGAACCACCACCATCATCGCCGCCATCTAACGAGTCCATCTGAACACCATTTCATCAGATCTGAACCATCGGTGCTCACAAGATCTGGACTCCCCACCAGTAGATCTAAACTCGCCATCACAAGATTAGAACTCACCAGAACATCGCCGACAGCTCCTCATCTCGTTCTCGACCTGCAAGATCTGAACTCACCAGAACATCGCCGACACCACCTCATCTCGTTCTCGACCTGCAAGTCCCATAACTCATCTCTTCTCGTTTTTTGGTGGAATTAGGGTTTTTATTCTTCATCTTTGATAGTTAGGGTTTCAAGAAGCTAGTTTTATTCTTCATCTTTGATAGTTAGGGTTTCAAGAAGCTATTTCTTTATTACTAAAACATTATAAATTAGTGATATTGAACTTTAAATATCTATAATGGATTTTGAGTTTGATTTTGTGTGAAAATATGGGTTTTGTTCTTCATATTAGTTATGCTACTTGATATCTTCATATTTGTTCGTTTCTTCATCTTCAGATCTGTTACTTTTATTTATATCTGCACCATGGTATATGTAATGGAACCTCATGTGATTTTGTTCATATATGTAATTGATTTTGTTTACAGTTCATAATAACACTACAATTAAAATGCTTTAATTCTGAAAATTTAATATATAATATAGATTATTTCTTTTGTTTAATAATGATTATAAAAGAGTTAAATAGTAAGATAGTTTGGCAACATGGATAGTGATCAAATTGACCAAAATACCCTCATGTGCAAGGCACATGAGGGCTTCAAACGGAAGAATTTAACGGTTGTTAAGTTAAAGGACTAAAACTGAAACAAAACGACAATCACAGTAACGTTGTTTGTAATTTCCAAAATTAAAGAACCAAAGATGCAAATCAGTGACAACCACAGAACCATTTTTGTAATTAACTCTATTTATTAAAACCTTAAACTTTTTCGTTCATTTCACCCTCAAATGAAGGTTAAAATGAGGATATATTTAATAGCCTTTTGAATATTGAACCCAATAAATCTTTTTAAACATAATTAATCACGTTTTTTTTTATAAATATGACATTCAGACCTACAAAATACATCTCATCCAAACAAGTTTATTCTTTCACTTCTTAAAGATCGGTTTTAACGTACTCTTTTAAACGTATACTTATTTAAAACTTTTTATACAAATAGACTTCGGTTTTAATCCATTGCACATAAGAATGATAAAAATACTCGATCCGAATAACCCAGCTAACCCGAACTATCACGGGCTTTAATTAATACATTGCACACTGACACTACTCTTTTCTTATAATAAAAAATTTAAAAAATGAAGACATAAATGTAGTTTGGGTACAAGTGCTTTTCAACATCTAAGAGAGTTCTAAAGTTGCACTTTTTACCTTTTTAGTAGATGACACGAGATGCATATAACTCCCAGCTGTTCTCGTACTCATTTTCAACACACAACCACCTTATATCATCTTCAATTCTACTAAATCTTTCACAACTTCAAGAAACCACCATCAATGTCTACTCAACCAAAAGACCCACGAACGTTGAACCTTGACGCACCATTACTATCGACTAGACGGCCCACGGGTGCGACTAGCCACCCTGGTTCACGAGCCGCGTCATGGGACCCAATTAACAGGGTTCCTTTTTCATGGGAACTTAGCGCCGGTAAGCCTAAGGACACTGGAGCTGGATCCTGTGATGATTTTCTGGTCCCACCACCACGTCCTCCACCGGGAAGGAAGCTTGCGGAGAACGAATACGACGGCGATGACGATTTCTCGGACGCGGTCGACACGTTTTCGTTGTCGGCGGCGATTGATATGGTGGAGTCGGAGATGGCTAAAGGGAATGGGAATATGTTGGATGGAATGGAATTGGATTCCGGTGGGAATGAGTCTCCGAGTTTTATTATTCAACGGTTTCTTTCGGATGCTAAAGCTCTTGCGGTTTCATCTGGTCTCCCGATTCCGAAGAATATCAGTGACCAAAAGTGTAAACCGTCGCAAATGATCAACACTTCGCCGAAAGGTTGTGGGTTAGGGCTCGATGGGTTATTCCCGTGGTGGATGAAGCCGAAGAAGAAGCATAAACCGCCGTGTGGGGTTAAAAGTCCGGTGAGGGTGACGTCAGCAAGTGTTAAATCTCAATGGGGATGGAAACCGAAGCCCAAGCCCAAGCCCAAATAGGCCCATGAAGAGTTAGAATACGGGTTAGGGCTGGATGGGTTATGGATTATGGAACCCGAAGCCCAAGCTCAAGTACAAACCCAAATAGAACCATGAAGAGTTAGAAAATGGAATGTAGTTTTAGCTTTTAGGAAGAAGAGCACTCGACCACAATTTAGTATCTTTACGTCGTCGTATTGAAGATATCTATTATGCGGCACGATGTAAAATGTGGATGATTGTATGTAAATAGTTTTGTGCAATATTTATACAACGATAATTATGTTTTTTCTTTCTCTCCAAAAGTAACAATGGTATTTTTTTTCACTTTTTACTTTTTACGAATTTTTATTTTTTTCTTGAACGGTTAAACCGTAATAGATGGTAAAACCTCTAACTTTGTTTTTCGTTTAAGGGTGAAAAACCAATTTTATACTATAAAGGAAACTAGCAACAAAGTTTAAAGTTCTCCTGGCCACGCGTTGTAGAGGAAAAAAAATAAAAAAAATAATAATATAAAACTCACGTTCAAACGTCATTTTAGCTTGAAGAACTTATAGTGTATGTATTCACATAATTTTTTGCTGATATAAATATAGTTAGCTTTATTTTTTCCGTATTATGTCGAACAAACCACTTAGAATTAATTATCTATCTTCCCAACGAAAGAAAGATTTTCATTAAAATTAATAGATTCTAGTTTTTTCATTAAAAAGTATAGAGGAAATAAACCTTATATACGGTTTATAGAATGAAATTTATTTCTTTTTAATTTCAATATTACCATTTCAATAAATATAATTAGATTAAGTTTTATTTCAAAAAATAATATTATATAACTACATTTACGATATATGTTACTTATTAAAAGCTAAGATAAAAACAAACAACATATAAAATCAGTTCATTTAATAAAAGAAGAAAGGGTTAAAGCAATAAAATAACGGTCTACTTTCCTCATTTTCCCATTGCTAATTAAAACCGGTTGATATGGCCATTTAGGTTATTTTGACCTGCTATAGCAGGTCACATTTCCCCTTTTCTTCTTCACCTTAAAATCGAAACTTTAAACCTTAAATTCTTCATTTATACTTGATGAAAAATAATAATTCTTGAGTCTATGGAAAGGTAATCGAGTTGTCTATCAAGTTAAAAAAACGAATAAAAACGAGTTTAAAATGTGTCAATTTATCGAAATACCGTAAGGGTGTCGAATAGGGTCATTATCGACTTTAATTAGCAATAACTTAGTCTACACTTGATGGTTTTTCATGAATTTAGTGTCCATTGAAAGGTAAAAAGATTATCTACGACAATCTATAAAAATAATTATGTAAAATGATCAAGAATCAAGCTAAAAACACATCTTTTTTTCTGCCCTGTTTTCGAACCCATTAACACAAAAAAACGAAACTTTGAGTTCGAAATTCTCCCTCAATACTTGACGAAAATTCATGAATTTGGTGTCATTTGAAAGGTATAATGATAAATTACAAGATTCTACAAAAAAAAAAAATACACAAAACGATCAAAAATCGACCCAAAAATAGCAAAAAACGGGCTGAAAAGGTTGCAGATCACGAAATGGCCATATCAACCGGTTTGGATAAGTTTACTGGACAAATGTGTAAAAAAAAAACATGACGTGCCACAATGGGAAAATGAGAAAAGTAGACCATTATTTTATGGTTTTAACCCAAGAAGAAATGATATGCGCAATTAGCAACACCTATCTTAAATGATGTTATATTCACACGTAAATAAGAAGTATTTTAATTGTTTAAGTATATTGCAACAATACTAACAAGTGACGTTGACTGCACATATCATTCCTCTTCCCCCTTAAGACCACACATTGTAGTCGACCCGAAGCCATCGGGTGAGATCGAGTTCCATCGGGAACACCAAAACTCATCATCGGGTAGCACCATCGAGTAAGGCCTTCGGGCTCCTCTACTCGCTCATCCAACCGAGAACCCCACTCCCCACCCCCACCCCTTCCAACGGTCCACTTTACTTCACCATTTTTTAAATCACACAACTCCTCTCTTCTACTCTCTTCTACTTCTACCTTTATATTTTTTCATCTACATCTAGATTTTTATATTTTTTTCATCTACAAAGAATATGGATCCAAACGAGGTTCCTACCCCACCATCAACCGGGCGTAACCGTTCACGGGTTACGAGTTCCACACTGACACAACCGGATAATCCATTTTTCTTAAAAGTTCCGCCACCACCTACCAACCAAATCTTTTTTTCGCCGCACCCCAATTCACGTATACGGGGATGCTTAATCAACAATTCCCACTATCTCATCTCGGATACCCGATGCATCAACAATCGCCACAACAATTCTCTCTCGACACTCAAGAGGAGGATGATTTTTTTGATGTAGTACCGGAAACCCAACAAGAAACTCAACAATAAACGCAACCTCCAACACAAAAAGAAACTCAACCGTCACAACGGAAGCAAACCGGAGCATTTGCCAATCGAGCCAAAGCAATTCCGTGGACTCGATAGTCGGGAATTCACAACGGCGTGGGTCTATGTCTCCGAAGACTCAATAGTCGGGAATTCACAAAAACAAAGTATACTTCTTTCTCTTTAGTCTTTATATTATTATTACTATTATTATTATTATTATCATTATTATTATTATTATTATTATTTCGTATATATTATTATTATTATTATTATTATTATTATTATTATTATTATTATTTCGTATATATTATTATTATTATTATTATTATTATTATTATTATTATTCCGTATATATTATTATTATTAGAAGAATTATTATTATTATTACTAATATAATATTATTGGTGTTTGTAGATAACTTTTGGTTACGCGTCTTGACGTGTTTCCAAAAAATACTTGGCAAACCCAATAGCTACCGCAACGTACACCAAATTAATGCCAAGTATAAAGACATTAATACGAAGGTGTCAAAATTTGTGGGGATCTACAACAACCTCTACAATACGAGAGGTAGTGGTACGAGTGACGCCGATATTCTACTATCGCGCTCAACCGTTATCGTGAGGATAATCACGGTTTTCCGTTTGGTCATCAGAGTTGTTGGGAAATTCTTAGGAATTCTCCCAAATGGCACCAAGTTTCACACATTGATGCCGCCCTCCTCCTTCCAAACAAACCAAAACCTCGTCATCCCATACGAACCAAGTTCCAATCACTACCTCCTCCGACGCACACGTCCATATAGACTTGAACGAGGACGATGATGAGGATGAGGATGAGGAAGAACATGTTAACCCAACCGAACCTCGACGACCCGTGGGTAGGGGTCGGGGTAAGCGAGCGGCGGCATCGGAATCAACCGGAACGAGGTTGAAAGATGAGAGCATCTAGCCGTTGTTGAGCGGAATGTCAACTTTACACTCCCAAAATGCCCAATTTCTCGAGATGCAAGCGGAACAAAATAAAATGAAAGCCTTCGAATTTTTCAAACAACCAACGAGTCATATTTCGGGAGCGGCATTGGAAAATATGAAGACAATGAAGGAGGAAATACGACGCAAGTACAGTTGGAGGTCAATGGATTAAATATTGTTTTTAATTTTAAGTTTAAAATTATGTATTTTTTTAGTAGTTTAGTTTTTTTTAAGTTTAAATTATGTAATTTTAATTTTTAGTATTGTTTGAATTTTAAATTAATTAATTTATGAATTATGTTATTAATATAATTGGTTATTTGTTGAAAAAAAAGAATAAAAAAAGTGAAAAAAGATTGTTTAAGAAAATGTAAGGTATAACTTGATAATTAGGTAAGTAGAAAGATAAGAGACGGAGAATAATATAACGCTAACATGACATTGGGTAAGGGCTATCTTAAGATAACCCACAACGCGCAGCCTAATAATCCCCTTCCCCCTTAATAATGACAATAATTAAAATGTCCTGTTCCGGGAAAAAAGAAGCAAAATACAAAGGTCTTGAACAGTTGACCTAAGGGTTAAAAATCAGCAGCTTTACCAATCCTACTACATATTATTTCCTAAGCTTTTTCTGCAGTGAACAGTAACCTTTTAGCATTATTATATATAATTTATAGTGTTAACTTTTAAGGTAAATGTCATTATATATAATTTATAGTGTTAACTTTTAAGGTTAGAGACTTAGAGTTTTAAGGTTAGATCGTTAACAAGAGCAAGAATCACTTGATCCTTTACGACAACTTGAAACCAAGATCATTAACAAGTTTCATATGATATCACACAATTAAACACTTCCCTAAGCTTTGAACCACCCGATTTACAAAGAAAACACGAATGCCCAACGTGTACAAAATCACACTTGCACATCCAGTCTTTAACCCATATACAAGTATTATTATATACAATACCATTATCTCCAAAAAACTGTCGCTGCCCGCCTACTCGCCTAGACGCCAAAATGTGGTTGACCCACGCCAAAATGCAGTTGACCCGCCTCGGAACTTTCACATCTGTCAATCGTAGACTCAGAATCATATTTATAACTTTTCTCACAGCGAATATAAAGTATAAACTATACCAATAACACGATTATATTCATTAGTATATTACTCGGGTCATTTAGTTTACAGTTGAATAAATTTGCAAGATACGCGTCAAAATTCACAATTAGAGTATACGTTATAAGAGAAAATTACACGTTTCATCTCTATGCTTATACTCGCCTTATAAATTTAGTCCAATAAGTTTCAACTTATGCAATTCGAGTCCAAAATTGTCTTGGTTCTGCAAACTTGGCACTTAATGAAAACCACCAGTCTTGATGATATTAGCACAAAATTCGGATTATTTTTAACTGCAATAAATGAAACTTTTGGACCAAAAAATGCATGAAATATTTAACTATTCAAATACTTCCCATTCTTGAGTCACCTTTGAAGGAGATGGCAGTGAAGGTTCCTCGGCTTTTTCTTGAACATTACTGGTCAAGTTAGAGTTCTTTGCCCTAAGATTATCTAATGTTTCGACGAGTCCCTGGACACGACGTACCTGGAGCAGAAAAGAGAATTATAACATTATTTAAATGTCTAAAATGCCATCAAATACAAGGAGAATCCTGCGTGCAGAGCAAAACTATTGGTATCGAGATAGAAAGGATATTATGTTATCTCCAGTGATTTTCGAATTGAATTTATATGCAGCATGCCAGCATGTATGTTCTAAAGGGTAAATTGGACAATTGGCATATGGGTAGTAGTATTACAAGACACTACTTCGACTTTGGGATGCAATCTTTTACAATTTTGTCTCGCTAAGAAGTAAGAACTATCTTTATTTATATTGTTTTTATTTTGTCTTGCTAAGAAGTAAGAACTATTTTTATTTTTTACAAGAACTTATAAGCAAAATAGAAAAAAAAAGATGACAATTAACAAATAGAATATTGAGAAAAACATGGCTTCAGAAACCGCTAAGTGTGAACTTTCAATCAAACGACCTTGAAAAATATGCCTTGTGTATCTAATGGCAGAAAACCATTTTATATTTCAGCATGAGCAAAAAAATTATAATATGGTAGATAAGAAAGGAAAAAAAAATTCATAGAAACAAAAAAAACTCATAAACATGTTTTACTAGGCATAAAGCATATGAAAGGTTTTATGAAAAATTTCTTGTTTCCTTGTACTACGGTACTACCATCGACAAATAATGTTTAGTCACTCCAATATTAACATTAATTATTTCGTTACTTTATCATGATCGAATCCCGCATTTTCTTGTTTTGCACAATAAAACTGTTGAGGTTGTTGCAACATCTTACAAGTCAAGTTACATTCTTTTAAGTTTTTATGTGAACCGGCCTATAGAAAGTGGCAAGATGTGTGTGTGTGTGTGTGTGCGCGCGCGTGCAGCTGAAGGGAAGCAGGCTTCGGTAACAGGTGCGGGTCACAGAAGTAAATTTTCAAGACAGGCTGGTGGTTCAATAGAACCGCAATGAATTCCATAAAGTAACTAGCATATTTTAAAATAATTTAAAACAAAATATCTATATGCAGTGCTGATAATAATTATTAATAAAAATAATAAGTTGCAAATCAGTAGCAATAAAATAACTGACCTCCAATCTTCTCTGTGCTCTTCCTTCTCCTTCAGCATCAATTTCATCCAATTTCAGCAGCTGCCTCATGAGCATCTCGGTTAAAAAAACAAAATCTTTATCCGCAACCTGAGTTCCAGAACCAACCACAGCCTCCAAACTGACAACCTACAACAACAAAACCAATCAGTTTATTGTGGGGCAGGAAAAAGAAAAAGGATTCGGTAACTCGGCTATGTTCAAGATGAAAAATTGAGTAGCTTTAGCAGGCAAAAAGGGTCGGGTTGGGTAATGATAAAAGTCAAAACAGGTTGAATTGACCTTCCAGAGTTTTTATTCCATTTTATTATCAATACATGATTAATGAATTTTTAAAACTATACTATTTTAGTCAGAATAAACTGATATGCGAGGCCGGAAGCATCTAAGAATAACTTTTGGCATGACTTTTAACCATGGTTCTAAATAACGTAAGGCGTGACGTGGCGGCGAGGTCAAGCCTCAAGCTTTAGGAGCTGTGGTGTTTTTTAAGGAGTGACTTAAGGCGGCAACTTTGTATATATATATATCAAATTTATCATTATTGATATACTAATTTCACAAGTTACAAAAATGATGAGCAAAGTAACATATACAAATTACAAAATACAAATATATAGAAGTTCTATACACGCAATCGCAAAATGTATACAAAAAAGTCCAATTTTTTTTAAGAAATGATTTTTCCTGCGCGCCTTTTAGAACACTGCTTTTAACCCATCGACTCCCTCAACCACTTTGACCAGTATCACCTCTAGGTTAGTTTTTCAATTTGTCTCAAGCGGCCGACTAGAGATAAACATCTAACCCAAACCAATTCATCTTAGTAAACAGTTTAACCTGCCACATATACATCAGACCATAATTATTGTGAAAATGCAAAAGGAACACTGCATTTTCATAAGTGAGCACCTTATATAAAACTGTCGAGCACTCAGTTTCTCTTTCACTTCACATTCTACAGTTCCATCCAAAATCACCCATTCTTGCAAATTATAGTTATTTTTCTTCGGCTTTTATTACAACAACAATGGTTAGTTTGCAAAAGCCAAGTATAATGGTTCAAATTACGGGTACTGGCAATTTCGACCTGTTTCCTCACAAATGGATTACTTTGGCTAATGTCTGATGCCTAATGGGTTAGGTTTAAAGATTCAAATAGATAGAGACTAAATAAATTTATTAAAAAAGAAGGCTAAAATAAGCTAAAGCCAGCTGAAGTTTATTCAAATGCACACAACCTACTAAGCGTGCTTACAAAAAGTAAGATTCTTATTGTAATATTAACTAGCATGATTCCCACGCAATGTTGTGGCAACGAATAACTTCTATCTGATAACATGTCGTATTATAGAATATGTAAGTATGGTATTCGACAAATAATTTCTACCCCTTAACATGTCTTCATTTTTTTCTCTTTTTTTCATCAATTCTTTTCTTCACTTTTAAAGCAAATTTTTTGGAAACCATAAAATAAATCTTTTCCTCTTTTTTTCATCTTTTCTTCTCTTATTTCCGTTAACGGATAGGACTCTTCATTAGAGTGTATAATTGTATTGCTATTGTTTGATTTATTTAGTATTTTATAGTGTATAAATTGCTTCGACTTACCATTTCTATATGTGCAATTTAAATTTAGTAAAAATATATTTAAGGCATTCAACTTCCTATGGAGGGCACTATTGTAATTTTCTCTTTCTTAAAATTAAGACTTTAAGAAAACACCTAAATGCTTTATAAGGAGTATAGATATAGATTAGCACATTAGCAAGAACTTTAAAAGAATAAGGAATAAGAACTGCAAGGGTAGGCCAACCAGACCAGACCCAGCCCGTATTACCTGTTTTGAATCTTGACAGTCCATTTACCTTTAGTTTAAGAAGCCGTAACTACAAAATTAGCAAAAAAAAAAAAAAAAAAAAAAGATACCTGTTCTGCAAACTGATCGATCTCCTGCCTTACTAGATTGACAGCCTCAAGCCCTCTTGATATCTCCTTAATGTTTTCCTCAACTTGTTCAACCTTTCCAAGATCCCCATCTTCAGTAGGTCCATTCTCCATCACCCTCACCTTTGCATTGTACTTCACACCTGCCGAATCCAATATTTCCTGGTCTTCTTTTTCCTTTCCTCTAAATAACACATTTTGCACCTTGGGATCTAAACCAGTTGCTTCGGCAATCAACAGTTTCAAATCACCTTCATTAACAATATCATTAATAACTAAAAGTGGTTGACAAATAATAGAAAATTTGACAATAAATGAAATGTCAAAACAACCATTATTGCGTATTGGCTATCTTAGTAATCATTAATCAATTAATCATAATGCACATTTTCTTCAAGGGTACATATCTATAGCTTCGCAAAATCCTTTTAAGGCAATAATCACCTAAAACTAGAGATGGCAGTCAATATAGGTTATATATTTACATCTAACAGGTCAAACGGGACAAATTATTTGGGTTTTTCCTGTCAACTATATCTCTCTTTATTAACATGTAAAATACTAAATAGATTTTCAATTTGAAAGTTATGTCTTTTCTAATCTTCACTTACTTTGCTACAATTACATATGATTCATTTTCATTTTCTGAGTATTTGTTGTTTGCTTTTAACAAAGTCTCGAACAAGCGCAGTTGAACTATCATAAGTTATATTGCTTTCTACTAATGGTGCTTTTTATGTCAGCATATTGGTGTATTTTCTAAAATAAGATACTTCACTTATCTTTGTATTGAGATATTTTTTTCTTTTAAAATACAAGCTTCTAAGAATCTTAGATATTTCTTTGCTACTTAAGCATTAAATCTAACAGATTTTTATCTGTAATCTTAAGTAATTTAACAACATCCACGGGGCAAAGCAAAGGGCAGAGCTTCGAGTGACGGGCTCCCGAAGAGCAAAGAAAAAATTCACTCGGGCTAGATAGTCCATTCAACAACCATTCATAAATAAGCAACTGAAATTGTCCAAACAACCCTTAATGTAGTACTGATTAAAGAGGAAGAGTAAACACGCAGCCGCTAACTTTCTCTCCGAAAATAAATGCAGACATTTGACTAGCCACCTATTCAACTATCCATTGAATATCTAGTATCAAACTCAATATAGACAAAATAGAATGATCATGTGAATCAAACAATGTGAATAATGTTTTGTGGTGATTACCCACCCTTACCTATGAATTGACCTTACGCACAAATTAAAAACTTCCCAAAAACAAATATAAACGTTAAAAAAATGTTGCAAAATACAACGGAGTGTCTTTGCTTTTTTTAACAAAGAAAGAACCTATGCCAAAAATAGAATTAGTAATCATTCTTAAAGGTGTTTGGCAGTGCTTAGTAAAACTGCTAATTTGACGAACTATGTTTTGATACATACATATATATATATATATATATATATATATATATATATATATATATATATGGGTGTTTGGGATTGCTTATCCAAACTACTTATCTTACTATAAAGAGTTGAACCCTCATTCCAAACTGCTTGTGTCGGAAAGCAATAAGCAATCTCAAAGATTCAATAACACCTTAATAACTCTATGCTTTTGATACATACATATATATATATATATATATATATATATATATATATATGGGTGTTTGGGATTGCTTATCCAAACTACTTATCTTACTATAAAGAGTTGAACCCTCATTCCAAACTGCTTGTGTCGGAAAGCAATAAGCAATCTCAAAGATTCAATAACACCTTAATAACTCTATGCTTTTGGTACTTCAAGGAACAACTGGACTACTAAAGCATAGAATCCCAAAGAAAATATCCCACTCAAAAACAAGAATACCCAATCCTGCCTAGGTGAGATGTGGAGGAGGTAAGATGTAGACAGCCATATCTCTACTTGAACTGCTACTTGGAAAACCTTTTGCTAATAAAGTTATATTTAAGTTGTGCTTTATGTGAATAAGTTATAGAATTATAGAAAACGGTGTAAATTACCAAAATACTATTAGACTAACTACTAAGTTTTATATTTATGTTGATATTAGTTGCCAAACCTGTAACCCTTGTAAAATGTTGCAAAACTAGCTAGGCGGGAGCTAGGCGGGAGCTGGGCGGTAGGCGAGTACTCAGCATAGGCGGGGAGTACTCGGATTGAAATTTTTTACATATAAATTTCATAATATATATACTACATGTTCATAAATACTCAAATATAAATATAATGTTCATAGGCAGGGACGGAGCTAGAAGCTTGTTTCAATGGGTTCAAAGCTAATATTAATAACTTTTATAAGCAAATTTAGTGGGTTCTTAACTACAATTTTACCTAAATTACACTAATATTGCACTAAAATAATACGAAAAAGTTTTGTTCAGCGGGGTCAATGGAACCCTCTCGGGTCCATGTACCTCCGCCCCTATTCATAGGACTTGAAACATATGTATAAAAACACTAATATAATCATTCAAAACATCAAATACTAGTTCAAAACACTTTTAAACTTTGAAGTATCTAACACCGACTGAAAATCAAAGTGTGAACTATGAATTATTCAATTCCAAATCTGAAAATATCAAAATAATACTCAATACATAATGAAATATGAAGTATCCCGGTTAATGAAAAAATTAATTTTTTTCTTTTTTGACTTGGTTGACCACCTGACAGCCTAGAGCCAACTAGTGCCGCCTAGCCCCAACTTTGACCTAAACCGAGGAACAAGTCCGAGTAGCCATTGTTCTCCAAGGTTTATGACTGACTACCGACTAGACACCGACCAAAATAAAAAAAAGAACATATTTGGGTTTAATAAACGGAACAATAGACTAATTAGTAGTTGCAAACGTTATATGTCATTGTGAGATAAACAATTACATGACCAAATATGGAAACTATATAAACCTAAACTTTTAAACCAAATCAAACTAGTTTTGTAACGACTAAGCCAATAAACCCTAAATCCTAATACAAAATTTTATGATGCTGATAACGCGTTGGGTCACTTTGTCAATTGAAAATGATTCACTAGGTTAAAGGGAGAAAGTATAACAGTAAGCAAAAAGTCACGATGTTTATTCAAAGCTGGATACACAGATTAACACCATCATCAACACATAGAAACGTATTATCAGTTGTATAAGCAATTGAGCTTTGAAATAAATTAGGGATTATACCGAAAGTGGATTGAGGTGTGACGAAAACATCGAACTTTTTGGAACCATAAAAAACTTTGATCTTAATCTTACGGCCATCGCCGTCTTTGACTTTGTTGTAGCTGGTGGTAGTTGTGGCGGTGGCGGAGGGAGCGGCGGTACCTCCGGTTTCTTCCATCGTCGACGAAGCAAATTTACTGGCGATAGCCGTGAAGGAGAGAATTCAAAATGAAATCAATAAAGTGAAAAATTTATAAACCGACTGACATCAGGGTTGGTCAGGAATCATTCGTTATCGGTTTATAAAAGGATCTAGAAAATTTTATACAACCGACTTATATAAGTGTTGGGTCAGATGATCATCTATTAAGTGCATGTTCTCGTTTTATTTTGTAAGATTGCAAGAAAATGATTGCCACCTAAAAGACTTTAACACTGTGTTCCAGAAAAAAATTAAAGAAAGAAAGGGAAGGGAGGGATAATTTTAGAGAGAAAGGAAAGGGAAGGGATTTTAAATAATTTTCAGTTTTGTGTTCCTGAACATGAGAGAAGAGAAAAGAAAATAAAACAATAAGTAAAGAAAAACACATGATTTTATAACTTTCTCTCCAAATCTTCTCGATTATGGAAGGAAAATTAGGAAGGAAAATTAGCTAAATTTCCTCTCCTCTTCTCTTCTTTTCTTTCCATGAAAAATTTAGGGAACACAATTCATAATCACTTTCTTCCCAAATCATTCACTTTCTCTCCGTAAATATTGTTCGGGAACACAGCGTAAGGGGTTCGGTGTCATTTGAGTAGTAGTTTTTATTGTGATAAAAGAGGTTATTTAGTATAAAGAATGACAGATATTTATATGAAAGAGATAGTAGCCCGTAACCCAACATGGGGTTCCTGTTATAATTGTTTTAGACAAAGATACTCGATTTACCTTCAGGTTCTCGAGTAAATTTCATGAAGATATGAGAACGAAACTACATCTTAGTATAGTATTTCATCCTAAGACAGATGGTCAAAGTGAGAAAACTATTCAGACACTGGGGGATATATTTAGAGCTTGTATTATTGACTTCAGCCCCCGCATGAGATGTTGTACGGCATAAAGTGTACAACTCTTGTTTGTTGCGGTGAAGTTGGGCAGTACGGAGATAGTAAAGCAAACGACTGAGTGCATACAACCTATGCAGTTATCGCGGTGGGAAATCAAATAGCGGTCAAGGTCCTTGATTTGGGATAGCGGTTATCGCGGTGGGATATCGGTTTTTAATATTACGTAGAATATATATTTATATATGTATATATATATTTAAAATCATAAAACATTTATTAAATTCATTGTATAAAACTTAGTACACTAATATAGTAAAGAGTAATACGGGAATCGACCGTGGAATGTAAACCGAAAACAAGTATAATTTGCAAAAAAAATAAAAAAAATAAAAAAATGTGAAAACCGCTATCCCACCGCTATTTGTCCGCTATTTTGCCTCAAATAGCGGAAATAGCGCCGCTAGTAGCGCCTCCGCTATTTCCCACCGCTATATGAAAACGCTATTTCTCCTAAGGCCGCTAAACGTTATCCCACCGCTATTGACTGCCCAGCATACAACAAATACGAGAACGACTTAAGGCGGCCCAGGATAGATAGAAAAGCTATGCAGACAAGAGACAATCACCGCTAGAGTTCCAAGTTGGGGATTATGTATTGTTGAAAGTGTCTGAGTGGAAAAGGGTGATCAGATTCGAAAAGAGGGGTAAGCTAGGACCTCGGTTTATTGGTCCTTTCAAGATTGTTGCGAGGGTTGGGAGAGTAGCATACAGACCGGAACTTCGAGAAAAGATGTCTCAGATTCATGATACCTTTCATGTGTCCCACCTTCATAAGTGTTTAGCAGATGAATCAGCCATTATTTCTTTACAAATGTGACTATTGATGAAAAACTCAGTTACGTAGAGCAGCCAATAGCTATATTAGAAAGAAAAGTTAAGAGTTTGCGTAGCAAACAAATAGTTCTTGTGACAGTTCAGTGGAAGCACAGAAGAGGCTCAGATTGTACATGGGAGCCTGAGAGTGATATGAGATAGAGTTGAAGGGTTTTATAGGGTATAAAAACAAATAATAATCATACGCAGCGGAAACAAACAAAAACCCTCTCCAGTGATCTCATCTAGTTCGTACAGGAAACTAAACATGAGTAGAGGATTAAAGATTATACCTTTCAGCAAAAATCTTGAAACTTTAGTCCAGATAGCTAAAGGTAGAACACCGCTACTGCACCACTACGAACTGGCTGCTAGACCGCCATAGGATATCACCAAAAACGATTAGACCAAAAATCCGTGTGTGTGTATGTTGTGCGACGAGGCCGAGAACCCCCCTGGGGTTGCCTTGAGTTCCACGCAGAGAGAGGGAGAGGGAAAGGCTAGGGTTTATTTTTGCAACTTGTAATAATCCTTATGTAATTCCAAGGCTTATAAGGTTATTTATATAATAAACCTTATTAAGGCCCAAGCCCGTTTAATTAAAGCCCAGCTTTAGTTAAACTATTACTTAATTGCAGAAATACCCTGTGACCTTTCTAATTAATTAATAACTATTAATTAATTGGTCCAATTAATAGTTAAACTAAATATTAATTCCTCCTTTAAAACAATAAATAACTATTATTATTTTTCCTTCTCAATAATTAATTAACTAATTAATCATTCTTACACACAACTTGGTAAAATCCAAATGGTTCTAATTAGGTGTGTAGCAGTGTGATCTTTTAGTGTCTCATAGCATCGGACACGATGACACGTGTTATCTATATCTGCACATAATCCAACAGACTCTCACTTATGCAAGATAAGTAACACTCCTTGTACACCGTTGGCCCAAGGAGGTCCATAGTCAGACACTTAGGTTAACCAGGCTATAAGATCTCTTACATCTAGAGATATAATCCATCCCTTGGACTATCTAGGCTTTTTCTTTTGCATCGTGATATTTCATAATGTGAGTATTAGACATGGAGCAGGGATCTTATTCTGAATACTCAGATTTTCTCGACTCTGATCTCGACACTCTGCAGTTACGATTTACCGAATGAAACCTATCATTCTAACCGAGCGCGGCCACGCATTTTCAGTAGTCTCAATCGTCGAGGGGCCCTGAAATATCTCTACTAAAAAGGAGGTGCAAATCTCATCTTGACTATTTGCAATTTGAGCACATAGCTTCTGTTGCACCTAGACATACCCCTTATAATCACCCTGTTACGGCGTGACGTTAGAACGCGCTAAAGTACAGAAGTCACTATGCCCCAAACCAAATATCTCAGGTCTAAGGACAACCTATCAAGTTTACTTATGATGATGCTCCATGAAGTAAACTCGATGTGGATCACTCCTAATATTTATCCCTCTTGATAAATATCTATGAATATTTGGTCACAACTTTGTGCTTTTATTCAACCCCGAATAAATCATCAAATATTCATAATAGCATTATCTCCCTAATGTAGCTCCCACTACATTAAGTAGCTACGGACATTTAGATAATTCATAACTTGAAATTGTCATGGATAAATTAAAACATGCTAAAAATAGACAACAAGAAACAATTATGTAAATACCTCCTATTTCAATCCCATGAAATATAAAGACATAATAAAAGAGTTTCAAGTTACATCTATAGTAATAATCATAAACTTGAACTAGCTGCTATATTCCAGGTACCGCATCCCTATAGAATTCGCATGTCTCTCATGCTTAGCTCTAGCTAGCGGCTTCGTCAACGGGTCAGCAACGTTGTCGTCCGTCGGTAACTTTTTTAGTCTAATATCCCCTCTTCCAATAATCTCTCGGATTAGGTGATATTTTCTGAGTATATGCCTAGTCCGCTAATGATCTCTTGGCTCTTTAGCTTGCGCCACAGCCCCTGAGTTATTACAGAATATATCAATCGGTCTAGAGATACTGGCAACAACTCTAAGATCCGAGATAAAATTCTTCAGCCAGACAGCTTCCTTTGCCGCATCACTTGCTGCAATATACTCTGCCTCTGTAGTCGAATATGCTATTGTATCTTGCTTCTGACTTTTCCAAGATATAGCTCCTCCGTTTCGGGTAAAGACAAATCCTGACTACGACCTAAAGTCGTCTATGTCGGTTTTGAAACTAGCATCAGTGTAACCCGTTACACTAAGCTTGTCCATTGAACCTCCATAAACTAGGAACATGTCTTTTGTCCTTCTCAGATACTTGAGAATGTTCTTGACAGCTACCCAATGAGCTTCACCCGGATTTTGCTGGTATCTACTCGTGACACTTATGGAATAGGCAACATCGGGCCTAGTACATAGCATGACATACATAATTGATCCAATTGCCGAGGCATATGGAATCAATTTCATCTTGTTCTGATCTTGACTAGACACAGAACACTGAGCCTTGCTCAAAACCGTGCTAGATTGCATTGGAATAAACCATTTCTTGGATTCATCCATCTTGAATCTTTTCACGACTTTGTCGATATATGTACTTTGACTAAGTCGGATAAGCCGCTTAGATCTATTCCTATAGATCTTAATACCAAGTATGTAAGCAGTTTCTCCCAAGTCTTTCATCTGGAAACATTTATCTAACCAGGATTTTACTCCTTGTAACACTGGTATATTGTTTTCTATTAACAGTATGTCATCTACATACAAGACTAGGAAGGTTACCGCGCTCCCACTGAATTTAGTGTAAACACATGACTCGAACTCACTTTTGGTAAAACCAAACTCTTTGATGCTCTCATCAAAGTGTAAGTTTCAGCTCCTAGATGCCTGCTTCAACCCATAAATGGATTTTAGCAACTTGAATACTTTATTAGGATTCTTTGGATCCGCAAAACCATCCGGTTGTATCATATATACGTCATCTGTTAACTTCCCGTTAAGGAAGGTGGTTTTGACATCCATCTGTCATATCTCATAGTCAAAATATGCTGATATGGCCATAAGAATTCTAATGGTCTTAAGCATTGCCACTGGGGAAAAAGTTTCATCATAGTCAACACCATGAGTTTGCGTGAAACCTTTTGCCACTAGCCTAGCTTTAAAGGTATGTACATTTCCATCCATGTCGGTCTTCTTCTTGAAGACCCATTTGCACCCAACAGCTTTGCTATATTTAGGCAAATCAACTAACTTCCAAACTTGGTTGTCATACATAGATTGCATCTTTGCGTTCATGGCTTCTAGCCATTTATCAGATTCTAAACCTGAAGCAGCATCTTGGTAAGTGGTGGGTTCTAAAAGATCCCCTTTGTCTTGAGCAACTAGGAATCCTAGATACCTATCTGGCTCATGACGAGGCCTACTAGACCTGCGAAGGTCTTGTGTTTGCACTTCTTCCTCAACCACAGACTCGGGTTGAGATTCAACAATTCTCTGTTGAATTATGGGTTCGATTATCGGTGGTGGTGCTATCTCTTCCTCTTTAATTTCATGAAGTCTATTTCCTTTCTTGGAATCTCTGAGTTTAGAAACTTCTCTTCCAAGAACACCCCCTTACGAGCAACAAAAACTTTGTTCTCATCTGGATTATAGAAATAGTATCCAATGGTTTTCTTGGGATAACCCACAAAGATACACTTATCTGATTTGGGGTTGAGTTTATCCGTGAATGTTCGCTTAACATACACCTCACATCCCAAACCTTGAGAAAAGACATTTTAGGATTTTTCCCTGTCCATACCTCGAATGGTGTCTTTTCCACCGACTTCTTCGGAACCCGGTTCAGCATGAACGCCGTTGTCTCGAGCCCGTGCCCCCAAAACGACAATGGCAATGAACTTCGACTCATCATTGATAGTACCATGTCCAGCAGTGTACGATTTCTCCTTTTTTGATACACCGTTTATCTGAGGTGTATACGGAGGTGTGAGTTGTGAAACAATCCCTCATTCCTTCAAATGATCGTCGAATTCTTGACTCAGACACTCACCACCTCGGTCGGACCTAGGGATGTAAACGAGCCGAGCCGAGCCGAGCTAGACCCTTATCGAGCCGGGCTCGTTTAGGATATTTTAAGCTCGAGCTCGAGCTCGGCTCGTTTAGAGCTTATGATGTTGAGCTCGAGCTCGGCTCGTTTAATATTTGTGAAGCTCGGCTCGTTTAGGCTCATTTAAGCTAGACTCGTTTAGGCTCGGGTATTATTTTGATATTTTTATTAAAATTATATATATACTTATTAAAAATTAAACATATAAAGTATAAAAATATATTATATATGGAGCTCGTTTAGGCTCGTTTAAGCTCGCGAGCCCACTCTTTAGAGCTCGAGCTCGGCTCGTTTATTAAAAGATCTTTAATCTAGGCTCGAGCTCGAGCTCGTTTAGGCTCGGCTCGTTTCGAGCTTTTAACGATCCGAGCTCGAATAGTTCGCGAGTAGCTCGGCTCATTTAATCCGACTCGGACCGAAGCAGCTTTATCTTCTTGTCCAGCTGATTCTGTACTTCATTCTGAAACTGTTTGAACTTGTAACACTGTACTTTTTTAATTAACATAATACAGTGTGCGCACTCAGTAGACTAACTCACTGAGTCTGTACAGCTGCAGCACACTCAGTTGACTAACTCACTGAGTCTTCTTAGTTCCTGAGAAGATGTAAACACAAGTCAGTATATAATCTATTATACTGATTCACAATAAGTAATAAACTCATTCATACAACACATGTGTACATATATATCACACACACACACACACACACACACACACACACATATATATATATATATATATATAATCAGTACATTATAATCTAACTTGTTAAGAAAATTCCAAGATATTATCCAATACCGTATAAGTCTTTATGTGGTTTCCTGTTCATGCGGTTTTACCATCACAAGTCCAATTCCGAATAAAGTGTTAAGGAAAAGATCTAAGTCTCGAATTCCGGATGAATCATGCAGAATTATCATAATTCCAGATCAGTTTCACAATTCCGAATAAGCAAGGGCAATCCATGCGGTTTTATACCAATTCCGGATAACATTCGGTTTCCTCAGAATCCGGATAGGTTATAATTCCGCATAAGTCCAATACCGAATAAAGTCCAAAACCGATCAACATGTGAAATCCGATTGAACCATAGTCCAATTCTGAGCAAAGGCCCAAATGTTCAATTCCGAATGGTCTTCAATTCCGATCAATCAAATTCCGAGTAAAGGCAATTGATCAATTCCGAATGTTCTTTAATTCTGGTCAATCCAATTCCGATTAAAGTGTTAGGGAATTTCAGTCTTGGTCTTATTCGGATTCTACAAAATCCGATCATTTTGTTCGGTTTTCTTCCAAGTGTTAAGGCATATAATTCAATCGTTCGGAATTTAGTATAATTCCTATCAGTTTATTAGGATTCAACTCTAATCCCGATCATATTGATCGGATTTCCCCAATTCCGATTGATTTAAAGCCTCAATTCCGATTAATTCATGTTCTTGAGCATTTTCAATTCTATCTTCAATTCTAAAGTGAATATAAACATGCAAGGTAATCTATACTTCCAGAAGTCATTATAAGCATACAATGAACATCAATTATCACAAAATACTATCATGCAATCAACCTAAGTTCATAATTTCACCAATACATGCTTCAGTTGGTTTTTTACATATAAATTCATAAAACCGAAAATTAAATAACATATAACAATCCATTAAACTAACCTTATGATTCAAGATCTTCAAACAAGATAGTAGTATGCAAGTTTAATGATTGAAGATACTTAATTTCTTCTTTTTCTTGTTCCTACGGTCGAGAGCTCACAATGCACACACACACACACACACTCACTTGAGTTCTCTAATTTGATACAAATGAATTGGTGGAGGGTGGTGTTGGTGACTAAGTGTCTCAACAATTGACACCACATTCCCCACTAACACATGATTTATTTTATTTAATAATTTTTTTTAAATTAAATAAAATCACATTTATTTAACACATAATGATAATAATAATATTAATTGACAATTAAAGTCACATAATCAAATTTAAATCTTAAGATTATTAATTAATTACCTTAATAATACTAGGCCGGTAGAGGGGGTGTTACAAATCTCTCCTCCTTAATAAGATTTCGTCCTCGGAATCTTATCGTTTTCGAATAATGAAGGTTTCATCTAGATCTATTTTAACCCCAATCACTATTTTATAACAGGCACTAACCTACCATTTACTATTTCTGATTTTAAGAGAGAAGCAATCGCAGTAGCGGGCATTTTTAATTTATCACATAAGGGCACAGATATGAAAATTCTATTTGCACCAAAATTAAATAACACGCAAGCAGACACAGAGTTCATCAGAAACATACCCGTAATTACATCCTCATCTTCGGTGGCCTCATTTAATGTCATTTTAAAGGCCCTTCCTTCAGCAGAAGGTGGATTCTTTCGCTTCTGACCTACAGAAGACGATCCCCCGACATTTGCTACCCCTTGCCCTGTCCTCGTTGATCTTTGTTGTGCACAAGCTCCAGTTCTGTGACCCTCTTCGTGACAGTTCTAGCACACATTAGTTTTAAACCGACAGTCTGACGGTTCATGACCAATTTCACCAAAATGTAAACAACGACGAGTATGCGGCGTGCATGGACCGGTATGACGAGACCTACATGTCCCACACCATTGTTTTTCATGAGTAAATCTCAAACCTTCAGATTTCTGATCTTTTCTGGTCATTCTGCCACTTACCCTTATTCTGATTTCCACCAGACTTATGAGACGATCCCTTCTCTCTGTTCATTCTCTCCCTAGCTCTCATATCACCTTCAGCAGCCCTAGCTAAAGTGAACGCCTGAATCAAAGATGTTGCCATTCGGGTGTTACCCCAATATTCAGGCAATAAAGCTTGAACAAAATGTTCAATCTGAGCAGGTTCATCAGGCACCCACTGCTTTGTAAACCTCAAAGTCTCATTAAACTTGTTAATCAACTCATCAACAGTTATCTTGTCATTCTGAGCTAAGTCCATAAACACTCGTTTCACTTTTGCCAAATCATAAGCATTGCAAAAGTGTTCACAAAACTTAATCTGAAATTGTTCCCAAGTTACAGAGTCCAAAGTTTCCCTGGAAAGATGTGCTGTCAAAGAATCCCACCAAGTTGCAGCTTGACCTTTCAATCGTCGGGTTGCAAACTTTACTCTCTCAGACTCTTCACAATTACAGGCATCCAATGCCTTAACCGTTTCCCTCAGCCAATTCAAAGTAACAGTCGGATCGGAGCTTCTAGAATACTCCGGTGGTTAACAATCCATAAAATCCTTGTATTGACACCTAGGCTTATAACTCTCTTGAGATGGATACCATGGAATAAAAATATTCTGCTGATGAGGTTGCTGAGGTTGGTTGCCTTGCGGAATAGGCATAAAAGGCAAAGTTCCAAAAGGTATTGTCACAGTACCAAAAGGAGTGGTAGTATAAACAGGAGGTGGTATAGGTTGAATAAACACATTTGTTTCTCTAGGCATTTGAATTGTTTGGGTTTTTTGGGAAGATTGAGTCTGTTGCTGCTGTTGTTCTAACTGCTGAATTCTCGCTCTTAGAGTCTGCAGTGTATCCTCCAGTTGTAACACATAATCCTGCTGATCAGATTCACCATTATGTGAAGTACCGGCTCGGATATGTTGTTCATTCGCTGCTGTTGAGGACTGATTGTTGTTTCTTCTGGGGGACGCAGGAGTAGTTGTCTGGTTCACGTTGTTAGCCATATTCTGTCTCATACATAACATCTCACCAGTTGTTAGATTTAAATCCGTTAGTACAATCACACTAACTACTCTCAAAACAATACTACTAATTACCCACCCTGGGAATACTGGACTGACCAGAGCCTTGGTTCGAGTATTGCACGACAACACCAATGTAAATCCTCAAACCGGGGCTCTGATACCAATTTGTAACACTGTACTTTTTTAATTAACATAATACTGCGTGCGGAAGCTAATTACATATAAGTACATTAATATATAAATATATTTATAACACTTGGTCATATTTTAAGTTTACAAAATGCCACCACAGTGTTAATTACAAAATCAGGCTCTTTATAAAATATAGACATCAGAGTAGTGGTCTGTCCATAATCCCAGTCATTATCTTTTAGAAAATCACCACGAAGAATCTGCAAAACAAACTAGTGGGGAATTAACACAAATCTAAGTATGAAAATAGATATCTAAACATATACAAGGCAAACATGCCCAAACACAAAGCTCATAATCCCAGGTAAACCGGCGGTGTTGCAACCACCTACAACCAAGGTCGGCCAAAACCAAGGTATACTGATAGCCCTGCTAACATGGACAACAGTACTAGCTCCCTTGAATACAACAAATACATGTCAAGATCTAATACTGTAAATCCCCAAGCAACAGGCTCAGCTGAAATCCCATGACACAGATCTCCAAAACAACATGTATACATATTAAACAGGACATACAGTCCAATGAGCAAGTTACAATTAGGATATCATATCCTGTATATCCGAAGATATAAATCCACTCACCACAGTCTGTACAGCTGCAGCACACTCAGTTGACTAACTCACTAAGTCTTCTCAGTTCCTGAGAAGATGTAAACACAAGTCAGTATATAATCTATTATACCGATTCACAATAAGTAATAAACTCATTCATACAACACATATGTACATATATATATATATATATATATATATATATATATATATATATATATATATATATATATATATATATATATATATATATATATATAATCAGTACATTATAATCTAACTTGTTAAGAAAATTCCAAAATATTATCCAAGACCGTATAAGTCTTCATGTGGTTTCCTGTTCATGCGGTTTTACCATCACAAGTCCAATTCCGAATAAAGTATTAAGGAAAAGATCTAAGTCTCGAATTCCGGATGAATCATGCGGAATTATCATAATTCCGGATCAATTTCACAATTCCGAATAAGCAAGGGTAATCCATGCGGTTTTATACAAATTCCGGATAACATTCGGTTTCCTCAGAATCCGGATAGGTTATAATTTCGCATAAGTCCAATACCAAATAAAGTCCAAAACCGATCAACATGTGAAATCCGATTGAACCATAGTCCAATTCCGAGCAAATACTTAAATTCAATTCCGAATGGTCTTCAATTCCGATCAACCAAATTCCGAGTAAAGGCAATTGATCAATTCCGAATGTTCTTTAATTCCGGTCAATCCAATTCCGATTAAAGTGTTAGGAAATTTCAGTCTTGGTCTTATTCGGATACTACAAAATCCGATCATTTTGTTCGGTTTTCATCCAAGTGTTAAGGCAAATAATTCAATCGTTCGGAATTTAGTATAATTCCTATCAGTTTATTCAGATTCAACTCCAATCCTGATCATATTGATCGGATTTCCCCAATTCCGATTGATTTAAAGCCTCAATTCTGATTAATTCATGTTCTTGAGCATTTTCAATTCTATCTTAAATTCTAAACTGAATATAAACATGCAAGGTAATCTATAATTCCAGAAGTCATTATAAGCATACAATGAACATCAATTATCACAAAATACTATCATGCAATCAACCTAAGTTCATAATTTCCCCAATACATGCTTCATTCGGTTTTTTACATATAAATTCTTAAAACCGAAAATTAAATAACATATAACAATCCATTAAACTAACCTTATGATTCAAGATCATCAAACAAGATAGTAGTATGCAAGTTTAAAGATTGAAGATGCTTAATTTCTCCTTTTTCTTGTTCCTATGACCGAGAGCACACAATGCACACACACACACACACACTCACTTGAGTTCTCTAATTTGATACAAATGAATTGGTGGAGGGTGGTGTTGGTGACTAAGTGTCTCAACAATTGACACCACATTCCCCACTAACACATGATTTATTTTATTTAATAATTTTTTTAAATTAAATAAAATCACATTTATATAACACATAATGATAATAATAATATTAATTGACAATTAAAGTCACATAATCAAATTTAAATCTTAAGATTAATAATTAATTACCTTAATAATACTAGGCCGGTAGAGGGGGTGTTATAGAACTTGTCAAAACTTTCAGATTTAAGTCTCATAAGATAGACATAACCGAACCTACTGAAGTCTTCAGTAAAGGTAATGAAGTACCGGTATCCTCCTCTAGCTTCTGGAGTAAAGGGTCCACACACATCTGTGTGTATTATCCTTAGTTGCTCACTAGCCCTTTCATTCTCACTGTTGAAAGGATACTTTGTCATTTTACAAGACAAACAAGATTCGCAAATATCATATGACTCCAAGTCAAATGGTTCTAGAATTTCGTCATCTCGGAGTTTCTCTATGCCTTTCTCATTTATGTATCCTAAACGACAATGCCAGAGGTAAGTCTGATTCAAGTTACTCTTGGATCTCTTACTTATATGATATATATCTTTGTCATCGTTATCTAGATTTAGCATGTATAGACCATTTTGAGGAATAACTTTAAAATATAAAACATCATTTTTGAAACAAGAAATAATTTTTCTATTTAAAACATAGTTGAAACCACAGTCTATAAGCAAATTAAACGAGAACGTTCTTGATAAGTCTAGGAACATAGTAACAAGGTTCTAGTTCTAAGACCATGCCCGAAGTCAAACTAAGATAATATGTCCCTACAGCTTCAGCACCAACCATGGAGCCTTCGCCTACCTGCAGGTCCATATCTCCTTGTCTTAGCTTCCTACTTCTCTTGAATCCCTGCAAATGATTGCAGATGTGATGACCACATCCGGTATCCAATACCCATGATTCATAAGAAGTAATAAGACAATCTATCATAAAGATACCTGTGTCATCGGGTGAACCAATGTCCAGCTGAACTATGTCGAGTGAGTGCTCGCATGAATCCTTGCTACCACAGTCTGGGCAACAAATTTCTCCAAGCTCTTCCAACCATTCATCCTCTAGCATAGGGTCTACCACTGTCGACTCTAGCTTCTTTGGATCTAGATCGTCACTAATGCACATGAGGATCTCGTGCAGACTCGCGACAGTCATATCAAAGCCTCCTATAACACCCATTACCTTAGATTGATAATGGTCAGATAGGGAACCGAACAAGAGCATGACTAGCTCATCTTGCTTTGATCTTGATCCAAGGGTCACATAGCAATCAAGAAGCCTTCTCATATTGATGAGATGATCACTAATAGGTTGGTTTTCTTTCATCTTCTGCGAAAGAATTTCCTTCATTAGCAAGAAACGACATGTCCGTTCACTATTCTTGAACCTTTCCTCTAATGCTTGAACAACCTCAAAAGATGACTTCTTTCGGAGATCATCCGTAAACTCGAATGAAGCTGAGAGAACGAGAATCGACATAACATCATATTCATCAACCAGATACTGATAGTAAGCATCATACTCACTATGCTGGGCATCTACCCCTGGTCATCCTAGAGGTAAAGTCTCTATGACGTATAACTTTCCCTGTGCATCTAGTACATTCTTAAGATACATCTTCCAAACAGCAAAGTTTGGACCTGAAAGCTTCCACTTGCTAACGATAAGGCTTAGAGATTTCGTCGGTGAGTAAAACGGAATAACAGATAAAATAGACATCTACAGAAAAAGAAAAGATAAAACCGATTCAGTAATATCATTATATCCTCTAATAATTATTACCTTTTAAAAATAAATTATCAGACTAGGATCCATATTTCACATTTTCCGATGTAAGGTTTGGGTACTTCCTACCGGGACAATGCTATTTCTGGTAGGTAAACCTATACCAATCGTATCCTACCTGGACACGACTCCTAGATCCGCGTGACATTGGCTACAAGAACCGTGCATGCTTTAGTCCCTCTAGTGCATTTTGGGTCGGGACTCCCGATTATCACTAAAATAGATCGCACCACCTAAGACAGTGTGAACTCTGGCCGGGACTCCCGATTATCGCATACTCTTTCACACCCTTCCCCGCAATGATTTGAACCCGAATGCCCAAGGTTTGGTCACTTCCGACACCCGAGTACCGTTTAACAGGAAAGGTGTATCATTTGGTAGGTAGCACACTGATCTAAGATTTTTCTAAAAAGGATTTTGCCAGTTTTCTTTATAAAAACATTGTTTAATAATTTCTATTATTAAAGCCCTGTTTTATTTCATCGTGAGAATCACAACCACGCATATATAATATGTAAAGAAATAAAACAACCACAACAACTATGCCTTAGCCTTGCCCTTAACTAATGTCGGTTTCGTGAGCCACATGAAAAACCCGACCGTCCAAAACCTAAGTGGAAAACAACACACATGACATGAAACTCTGAAGCTCCTACTGGCTCCTGCATCCTATCCTGCTCCTTGCTCCTTGGTCCTTGTATCAGCTTCAAGTCTATTCTATCTACTTTATTCTAAAAAATAAAAAACTAGAAATGAAAAACTACAAGATAATCAAAGGCACGCAGACCCGCTAATCTAGTACTTTTACAAAATAGAATAGGGGTTGTAAGTGGCACGCAGGCCTCCCCACACCATAGAATAGAAAAACCAATCATAACCATAAGTGCAGAAAGTAAAAGTAATCCACAAGGTCTAGGGCTCGGCTACGGCTTCCCAAACATGTATAAACTAATACATCCAAAAACTGATTTCTAATTATCATAATCTGATGAATTACCTTGACTTTAACTACCTATTAAAATCACCTGGTTTAACAACAACTGCTATATATATTAATCATTGTTATGTGATTAAAGAATACTCAATATAATTAATTTTAACCAATACTTGATTATTATAAAATAATCATGATTAAAATTAAAATATTTTAACCATAAGTTTTATAAAAAAACTTATAGTAATCTTTTAGATTTATTCCTGTTTGGTGTTACCCAAAACTAAACCTAAAACATATTGGGCCACAAAACTGGGCCGAAGAAAGACCGGTGGACCGACCACCTAACTGGGCCGATCGAACTTGGGCCGCAAGTGCAGGCCGCCGCCGGGTCGCCCCCACGTCCCACCTCCAACGCCGCCGGACCCTGGCCGAAGACCACCACCCCGCCGCCGACCACCCTAGTGGCAACGAGAGCATCCGGCACCAACAACCGGCCGGAGCCAATCACCGATGTGGGCGATGATCTTGACGCCGTGAAAGACGCCGCCGACTACGGTAGCTTTAATGCCGCCGGCAACCAAATCGCAAAACAAAGAACAATAATAATAACAATTTTAAAATTATACCTTAACCTCCTTTTTATCATAACCAATCATTATCCATTTTAAAATCAAAACTTGATTTCAAAAATACTTAGATAAACCAAAAAAGGTTAAACCTTAATAAAAAGAAACCTTTTCATCATGATAAAAAGAAACCTACCTAGTTCCCTACGAGACTAGAAGTGGCTCTGATACCAATGAAGGGTTTTGTAGGGTATAATAACAGATAATAATCATACGCAGCGGAAAAAAACAAAAACCCCCTCCAGTGATCTCATCTAGTTCGTACAGGAAACTAAACATGAGTAGAGGATTAAAGATTATACCTTTCAGCAAAAATCTTGAAACTTTAGTCCAGATAGCTAAAGGTAGAAAACCGCTACTGCACCACCACGAACTGCTGCTAGACCGCCACAGGATATAACCAAAAACGATCACACCAAAAATCCGTGTGTGTGTGTGTTGTGCGATGAGGCCGAGAACCCCCCGGGGTTGCCTTGAGTTCGACGCAGAGAGAGGGAGAGGGAGAGGCTAGGGTTTCTTTTTGCAACTTGTAATAATCCTTATGTGATTCCAAGGCTTATAAGGTTATTTATATAATAAACCTTATTAAGGCCCAAGCCCGTTTAATTAAAGCTCAACTTTAATTAAACTATTACTTAATTGTAGAAAATACCCTTTGACCTTTCTATTTAATTAATAACTATTAATAAATTGGTCCAATTAATATTTAAACTAAATATTAATTCCTCCTTTAAAATAATAAATAACTATTATTATTTTTCATTCTCAATAATTAATTAACTAATTAATCATTCTTACACACAACTTGGTAAATTTAAAATGGTTCTAATTGGGTGTGTAGCAGTGTGATCCTTTAGTGTCTCATAGCATCGGACACGATGACACGTGTTATCTATCTCTGAGCATAATCCACAAGAGTTACCCTGAGTTGTTTTTGTTAGAAATATGCCCATTAATGCACGTACGCCATATGGACCGCTGCTGATGATGTATGGGCCTATTGGGTCATACACCGGGGTCTAACCTGACAGCAACTTAAGTTAAGGGACCAAATATGGCAAAAGACAAAAGTTGACATCGCAGACCGCGTTAGCGCTGCTAACTCTTAGGGGTTAGCGCCGCTAAGTCCTAGAGGTTAGCGCTGCTACGGCTGCATGTACTTTGTGTCAAATCGCTGACAGGGCGCGTTAGCGCCGCTAACTATTTTGAGTTAGCGCCGCTAACTTGTAGTTAGCGCCGCTAAACTCTGCCAGTGCCATTTGTCAAATACACCTCCTAAATCAGCCAATGCATGTAGTCCTACTAATCTCGAGGCTTGGCCGGTTGAGAGGGGTATTAACTCGAATCTGGAGTAAGGAGAGCACAAGAGAGACTCATATTTTTTGTTGGGGTTTTCTCTTCTTTTTCTCTCCAACACAAAAATACTCTCTTTGGTGCTACTAAGACCAAGAGAGAGCTTCACAAGTGAGTATTCCAGATTATTGGTCTCGTGCAGTTGCTGTTCCAGGGTGTTTTTCAGAGTGAAGAAACACGATGGCTTGCTAGCTCTTGTGGTTAGACGTGTTCCCGGGGTACTACCCACTAGTTGATCCGCATTTCACACTTGGAGCATCACCACCACGAGACAATCAGTTTTCTGGAGCTTAGGAGAAAGGTATAACACCTCTTTCCTTTCCTTGTTGCATTTCTTTACATAGAGTTTGGTCCATTTGTGGGATTTCGGTTTTTATGCTTTATGTGCTTGTACCTTGGGCTGTTTTTGTTGTACCTTGCTTACGCTGCTAGCCCACGAAATCCCAACAGTGGTATCAGAGCCACCTCTATGTTAGATTTGCACTTAGTGGCTTGAAAAATCCCGAAATCGGAATGTTTGTTTTCTGTTCGAACAAGGTTAGCGGCGCTAACTCATAAAACTTAGCGGCGCTAAAGCGCCGGTTCAGATTTTGTTTTTCAAGTTAAAAGCAGTTTTGGTCTTGGGTATTCTTGGCTATTTTGTAATTCTGGAAATTTGTTCCAGATTTTGTTTGGTAATTTTGTTACCATTTAGTGATGTTTGGTTGTATGTGGTAGATTTGAAATTGGTAACCTTGCCTTTGACCTTGTGGTTGACTTTGTGTGTTTGGATGCAATTTGGTGATTTTAAACTCACAATATGGGATGTAATATTTATTAATTCAGTTTGGTATGTAATAATATTGTGGCTTGCATGCCATTTCATTCATCCGTGTATTTGTACTAGATAAATAGGAAATTATTGTGGCTTGTACGCCATTTCAATTTCTATTGTATGTATTGTACAATTTGGATGAAGACACACAATTTGGAGTCGGAAGGAGATGGAGCGTGTCCATAGAAGCCCGTGAAGTCCGTTGGAGATGGCGATTCTAGTAGGAGCTCGCATTGAAGACCTTCCGTTCCTTAGATTGACCACGTTCTACCCGTTTTGGCTCACAGGAAGAACGCATAGGAATTATGGCAAGGGTTACCAATTTATTTCGTTTAAATGCGTGTGATGTGATTTTATATTTTTCTTGCATGGTTTGCTTAGGATTCGCATGCTAGATAATTTTTCGAAAATTAATTAAAATCACAAGAGATTTGGTAAAAATGGTTTACAACTCTCTCGCGCGCTCACATACAAGATTAACTCACCTAGTGGAAATAGGTTTTGTCACTAAATAAGTTAATCTGTAACCAATCCGGAAACAAAAGCCCGTTTTTTCATAAAACGTAAATTTTGCACCATCCGTAAGTCGATACCACCCGAATATAGATTTATGAGTTTTGGTTGTCGAGCTTAGAACGAGCCAACTCTCATAAAACTGTGTGGAAGGTGCATGTGGCAAATTCACAATTTTGGTTGTCGAGCTTAGCACGAGCCAATTTTGGTGGGTTTGACATCGTATGTCTTGACGGACGATTTACAATTGCAAATTAAAATCCTTGAGTGATTGTCGAGCTTAGCACGAGTCAACCAATAATTTTAATTTGGTATTGGTGCTAGTAGGGATCAAACATGCCAAACGACTGATGGTTGTCGTAGGATCCCGCAAGTGTCTAAGAGTTGCAATAGTGATTGCAATCGGTAAAATGGTTATCGGCCTAAATAGCTCCATGAAGTGATCCGCGGCAACCCCGTCATGAATTGGAGTGAAATATGGTTCTTAGCCCTTGTTAAAATATTTTTCGAGACGATATGGGTAATTATTTTAACGAGGATTAAATCAAACCAACTAATTCGCGTACTCTTTCTTATATATAGGATGTCGAATCAAAACCACACCACATCGAACTTTTCACTACGTATGTTCCTACAAAGGAAGAAACTCACGGGAGTGAACTTTGTTGACTGACTTAGGCAATTGAGGATTGTCCTTCGTGCCGAGTCTAAGTTGCACATTCTTGAGGAACCCCTTCCTGAACCACCTGCTATCAATGCGGAATGGACTATCCGATACGCATATGAAAAACGTGTTCGGGATACGCACGATGTTGCTTGTCTCATGTTATCAAGTATGAGCTTAGAACTGCGAAAGCAATTTGAGCACATGACTGTGTATGACATGATTAACAAGCTGAAGGATGTATTCCAACAACAAGTTAGGCAAGAACATTATGAGTGTGTTAAATGTCTAACCGGTTGTAAGATGCGGGAAGACGGGAGTGTTAGTGCCCATGTTTTGAAGATGAAATCTTACATGGACCAAATGGAGAGGCTAGGATTTCCTGTAGGAAGGGAGCTTGGTGTGAATTTCATACTTCAGTCTTTGCCCGCCACATATGAAAAGTTTGTAAAGGACTATCATATGCATGGAAAGGAAATATCTATAGATGAATTGCATGGAATGTTGAAGGTTGTAGAATCTAACATGTCCGAGCATACATCATCCTCATCCACTCCCGTTCTTGGTTCTAAGGGACAACTTTTAGCCAAGAAGAAGAAATCGATCCCATTAAAAGAAGAAGTTGGAGTTTCCAAGCTTGCTTCAAGTTTTGAGTCTATGGACATTGATGATGTGTCTAAGGAGACTCAACAAATGGTGGTTTGCTACTACTGTGGAAGATTTGGGGATTGGGGCCGTCATGCCTGCCCTTTGTGCCGAGAGGATATAAAACTTCTCAGAAAAGAGAGAGTTAATTTTCCTACTTGAGGTACATTCATGATTATACTTCATTGCTATTCCTTAATAAGTTGGGTTGTTTACCCGAGCTATGAGACTCACGTTTGTCACAAATTTATTTTTTGTTGCAAAGTGTAGGTCTGCTCGCTATAAGAAGGAAAAGCTTGAAGAACCGGATCTCTGAAGAAGAAATTTTGTTGATTGTCTTCTACAAGAGAATTGGGAGTGTTAGTCTCGCCATTAATTCCGGATTAATTTATTACTATTGTTTGTATGCCCTGCGTGGCAAGACTTGCTTCATTGTATGTACTTTCCAAGATGATGGATGTTTTTGTATCTTGTATTTTTGATAAAAAGATTTTTCATATTGATAGTTTCATTTCAATTTGATCCATGTCAATGCTTATGTGTTATTTTGACTAATTTTAGTGCTTAAATACACATTTGATGACGATGGATATGACTTAGAATTGAAACATTTTGAAAAATTGTTTTTGAGATGATTTTATCAAAACTTATCCATATCATTGCATACATAAAGGCTCGTTATAAGTAATAGTGCAATCATGAATAATTGATTCTTAGATCCAAAAGTGGTTTGGATATATGAACTCTATGGCATAATCAAACTTGACCAAGTAAACAACATTTACATCGCTTAGATCCATGTGGTTAGGATCTTTGTAAAAGTTTAGCCTCGGGCTAAATGAAAGGTATAAATATTGTTTATTGGACTTGATTGATTATAAAATCCTTCACCAGTGTTGGTAGGAAGGATTATGACTTGTTGGATTTTGATCACACTTGTGTGGATAATCCGTTCAAGTATACCACAAAGAGTGACACTAGTGAAATTCTCCATCACCGTCTTTATGATAGTTGTTGAGAGAATGTTTACTAGAGAAAAGGCTTGTGTCTGAAACCTAGTGGTGTTCGGAACTAACCTAAAGTAAACTAAGAATCAGTAAGGGCATATAGATATAAATTCTTAGATCTAGAATAAATGCTAAGTTTTCTTATCTATATTCGTTTAAACATAATGAATCATGGGTTTGTCCCATAATTCGTTTTCTCGAAGAAACACATTTGTACATGGTGTTACTTTAAAAGAAAACCGGATATCTGTGTTGATGATCTGGTAAAAGGCAGGCCTAAAACATGTATTCAATGTGATTGGTATACATTAATTTTATGAACCAAGTCCTCGATCTAAAACACAACATTATGGTCACTTAAGCATCGAATATTGACTAGAAAGAGTCCTTTGCTTGTCAGTCTTATAACTTAAATTATCCAGTCTACATTCAGTAGGAGATGGATGAATTATAAGTTGATGCCTATACATTTGAGTAGTTCATCTGAATTTTGGATAATTGTTTCTTAGACTTATGGGAACCATGTTTGGTTGCTCAAAAGGGAAAGGACAATTTACAAAAGCATTCCAGTGGAAGAACGTAAAACTTAAATAAGAGACCTAATGTTGACACTAGCATTTAATCAGTATAGAGATGCTGGTAAAACATGACAATATCCATTGCTTCTATAAATCTGATGAAAATCAAGAAGGCTGTTTAGATACGACGTTGTCATATTTTAGTAACAACAGCTTGATGGTAAATCATTGTGATGTTACCATTCATCGGAAACATAGTGGGACCCTGTGTTCACTAGTGAATAAAAGGAAGGGAATGGTATTCATAGATGTAACCTTTTGTTGCATCCAAGTACTTGACTTGGGTTAATCCCATACCTGAGGTGTAATCCAAGAAGTGTGAAGGGACTAACATATATGCAATAATAGACAACTTCAAATACCGACTAGAGACAAAGTGTTTCATATTGATTATATGGAAACATGTTCTAGTGGCTATGTTGAAGATGACTTGGACAAAGTGAAATTTTGTTGTCACCTTGAGGAAACAAGTTAGTTCACTTGGACGTAAGAAGCCTGAATCCTTCATAAAATTAAGTTGAGGAAATGCTTATGGCACTTTCCGAAGGTCTTACACATCCGTAATATCCAGATTAGGTCTGGATTATGTGAAACATTGTTGTCGCTTTAGGGAAACAAGTATGTTTACATGGAAATAAGAAGACCTTGATCCTTCGCAGGATTAAGTTAAGGAAATGTTTTAAAGCATGTTCCGAGGTCTTACATATCCATGATATCCAAAGTCCATGAATAAAGTCAGCAAAACTTACATCTTGTAGTTGTAGTCTTGCTTTACGAGAAAGTCAATGGAATGAGTTTTCTAGAAAGCATAGACTAAACCAGATACTCTTGTCAGGGCTAGTGGAAGCTTTATTTGTTCTTAGTAAAATATACTCAAATGGAAATAATGTCCTAATTTAGGGTTGTTTTCAACCTATTGATGGAATTATTGTTCTACGAGTATAAGTATGAACATGAAGTTAAGAGGATTCTAAATTCAAAAAAATATTGAAGTATGTTCTTGATGTTCGACGAAAATAGAGTTGTCTTGAGTAAGTTATTACTGCAAGCAAATCTAGACTTGTAAAACTGTCGATTTTAATCGAAGTTTTGAATATCCAAATATATGTGGTGTAGATACGACATCTAGATTCAAATGAGTGTCATAGACCCTATTATGTACTTCGGTAACATTAAGGGTATGTCAACTCTAATAAAAATGAGTGTCAATGACTCTATTGTGAACTTCGGTTGCATTGAGAGTATGCGACTATGATAATCATAAGTGTCATTAATCCTAATGTAGACTTTGGTAACATTGAGGATATGACGACTATGATAATCTTGTGTATGATCTCTTTGATGAACACCTTGCAAGTGGTTTAACAAGAGAATACGAAAGAGTACAAAGGGATATCGTGTAGATGATCCCATAGTTAAGCCGTTGTCAAATACTAGTGATGGTTTTTTATACCAAGTATAATAGCATTATTAATGCTTATGACTAGGCTTGAATATCGTTTTAGTAAATGTTTGATTTACTTATAAGCTTTGGGAACTGTAAGCAGTACTGCTAACCGATGATTGTATCGATATATAGTGGGGACTATATATACGCATGATGCGGTTACCTTCATTGGTCTTTACTGTGTTCCATCTTAGCATGTTTAACCACTTCCTAGAATGTTTATACATTCTAAATTTCCACAGCCAGTCATTCTTTAAGGGAAGGAAGCTTGAATTAAGGTTGAGGTTAGGTGTTGGTTATGCATTGATCAAGGATTGAATGCATGAAACGAAACAGTAACCTGTGCTTGAAAGGAGTTTTAAGTGACTGGAAGACCCACACCCGAGTTCACTTCATGGATCATAGTCACAAGTGACTCGGAAGGATAACATCATTACGTCCTTCGACCTGAGATGTATGAATTGCCATAGCGTGAAAATTTCTTACTTTAACTATTTCAAAACGTAGTTCGTAACTGGCTATTATAAAGGGAATAGTTAAGTAAGATAAGGTTCACGCTATGTGATTGTACAGTCAACGGAATTTGTTCCTCTGATATGAGAGATATCCCTGGGCCCCTCGATGATTGGGCGCTGACCCCAAAATAAGCATGGCCATGCGCTAAGGAATATTGATTGAGAATCAGATATGTCCTTAAATTTTGGTCACCACCAATCAAGATCAAGAAACATAATCGTGAACGATCTGAAGATTGACATGTTAATCCATGTCTCGTGTTCACAAGGATATCACGAACAAAAGGAGTTTTGATCACTTATCAATAGGACCTCTACGTTCTTTTTGTAGGTAATGGTTTTCTGCAAAGAAGCGGAACCCATACTGACTTGGGGGCATTGATGCTTTTGCTAGAGACCGCTCTTTGTCTGTGGTTACATGGGTACGGTGTATTATGTGCAAGTGGGAGTTTGTTAGAAATATGCCCATTAATGCACGTACGCCATATGGACCGCTGCTAATGATGTATGGGCCTATTGGGTCATACACCGGGGTCTAACCTGACAGCAACTTAAGTTAAGGGACCAAATATGGCAAAAGACAAAAGTTGACATTGCAGGCCGCGTTAGCGCCGCTAACTCTTAGGGGTTAGCGCCGCTAAGTCCTAGAGGTTAGCGCTGCTACGGCTGCATGTACTTTGTGTCAAATCGCTGACAGGGCGCATTAGCGCCGCTAACTATTTTGAGTTAGCGCCGCTAACTTGTAGTTAGCGCCGCTAAACTCTGCCAGTGCCATTTGTCAAATACAACTCCTAAATCAGCCAATGCATGTAGTCCTACTAATCTCGAGGCTTGGCCGGTTGAGAGGGGTATTAACTCGAATCTGGAGTAAGGAGAGCACAAGAGAGACTCATATTTTTGGTTGGGGTTTTCTCTTCTTTTTCTCTCCAACACAAAAATACTCTCTTTGGTGCTACTAAGACCAAGAGAGAGCTTCACAAGTGAGTATTCCAGATTATTAGTCTCGTGCAGTTGCTGTTCCAGGGTGTTTTTCAGAGTGAAGAAACACGATGGCTTGCTAGCTCTTGTGGTTAGACGTGTTCCCGGGGTACTACCCACTAGTTGATCCGCATTTCACACTTGGAGCATCACCACCACGAGACAATCAGTTTTCTGGAGCTTAGGAGAAAGGTATAACACCTCTTTCCTTTCCTTGTTGCATTTCTTTACATAGAGTTTGGTCCATTTGTGGGATTTCGGTTTTTATGCTTTATGTGCTTGTACCTTGGGCTGTTTTTGTTGTACCTTGCTTCCGCTGCTAGCCCACGAAATCCCAACAGTTTGCACAATAGATTTTTCGGACTATATCGTCCCAAGTAGGGAAGAGTTGTAACGCCCCAAGGTTCGACATGTTCGATATAAGTTTATAATTATTGTTAAGTGACATATGTATATTTAACAAGTTGGCCTTTTATGTGTATATGTGATTTAACTAGAGGAGCTATATGTGTCAAATGTGCAAAGTGTTAATCCAAGGGCTGAATTGCTATTATTATAAAGATATGTATATGTTTGTTAGTATTTGACTAGTTGCTAGTCAAACTTGCAAAGAAACACAGGCAAAATCACGCACACAAGCACAAGTCATTTATGTGATTTTTAAGCTAGCAATATAGTGTCTTTAACATGTGAATTCAATCACTTGATTATCCCAAAAGCTTTGAGGTATATGTTCTTTCTTATTGTTGTGTTGTAGTCGTCAAGAAAGTGATTCCTAGGTGGAATAAAGGATCAAAGTGTGTAATACATGTTTCATATTGTTTCTTGCTTGTGTTGAGTATGTTTGGGTGTAGAAAAACACCCCTAACGAGCTTGAGTCGAATTAAGGTCGAAAAGTGGGTCAAGACCGTGACTGAAATGAAAAACACTTGGCTATATTGTAGGCTACACGGTCCGTGTATCAGATAAAAGGGTGTGTAGGCCAAGTCGTGTAGGTCCCGTGTAGCGGTACACGGCCCGTGTAGGTAACTGTTAGGATTTATAGGGTATAACATGCACAACGGAATAAAATTTTAAATCCCAAATCCTAGAGATCACAACTGGATCAACTAGGGGAGCAAAAACATATATAATCATATTAAACAAATATATAAAGTATAGAGTAAATGTTTAGATAAATATACCTTTGGAATGCTATAGGGGGATACACAGCTACTTCACCAGTGAAACCGGCTGCTGAACTGCCTAGATTAATACCCGCGAAAAACTGATCGCGTCCCGTGTGTGTCTCAAAAACCGCCGACACCGCCACCTGCCCTACGGGCTGCCGAAACCTCCAACCCGCCGCAAGGGGCTTCTCGGCCGAAGGAGGGTGTCGCCAGAAAGCTACCGCCGCACATGAAAGATAACTGCTGAAGTAAACCAAGATGGTTAAACTTATTTTCAAAGCTTCTATGTATGTGTTAATGGACTAAAAGAAGGATGGCTGAAGGGTTAATGATAAGGCTAGATGGTTGCTTCTTGAAGACAGTTGTCAAAGGGAAGTTGTTATTTGCAATTGGGAGGAATGGAAACAATCAGACATAACTTATTGCATTGGTTGTGGTAACTGTTGAAAACAAAGAAAACTGGTTGTGGTTCATTATATTGTTAAACGATGATTTACAGCTCAATGAGGGTGCTGGTATAACTCTCATATCAGATCAACATAAGGTTAATGTCAATGCTACATCATTATTACTATTATTGTTGTTGTTATTGTTGTTGTTGTTGTTATTGTTGTTGTTGTTGTTATTATTATTATTATTATTATTATTATTATTATTATTATTATTATTATTATTATTATTATTATTTTTATTATTATAACTCGTTGTTGTCATCATCACTATTATTAGGGACTTATAGAAGCTGTGAAGGATGTATTACCTTGGGCTAACATAGACAATGTGCTAGACACGTATATGCTAATTTTAGAAAAAGTTTTAGTGGGCGGCAACTACAATATCTTTTTTGGTAAGCTTCTAAAGCTTCATATCCTCAACAATTTGAAGAGGTAATGGAAGCAATTAAACTACAAAACCCACAAACACACGAGTATCTCACGGGGAAACAACCTCATACATGGTCTAGAGCATTCTTTAGAATAAATATGGGGTGTGAGACAGTTGAGAATGGTATTACTGAGTGCTTTAATTCTGTAATACTTGATGCTAAAAAGCAACCTATTATTACCATGCTTGAGGCAATAAGAATTATCATCATGGAAAGGATGGGGAAAATGAGGAATAATATTCGTAGATGGGATCATGATATTTTCCTTGCGATTAAAAAGAAGCTTGAACATTTAAAAGAGTTATAAAGGTTAAAATTATATTTTTTGTTCCTTTAAATCTTTAACTGATCTGATCTGTAAACAAATAACAAAAGGCTTCGCTACCAACTCAAGAATCTCAAACAGGTCAGCCTTTTCACCATACTGTATCGACATGCGAACAAATAATTAGAAGACCAAAACTAGTTCCTTGGTCCAATGCAATAAGCAACTCGAGATCATGGACTAATGGTTAGCATATAACATTTTAGTGTTTTTTGTTGTGGAGCTAAAGTTTTGCTGCATTTTCCATCATGTATTGTTGTCTTTTGATATGTTTTGATCATCTACCAGCAACAACTATTTATGAGACAACTTTTTAATCTTAAATGAAATGAAGTTTTGCATATGGTATGCTTATAATGTGATTTTTTAAACTTAAATTTGTACCTATATTTTGATCTTTATTAAGATGTTTTGTATATGTTTATTATGTGATCTATTTCTAAAGTATGTCACCCTTTTTGTCAAAGACTTACAACCTTTTGTTTAGATAAAGAATTGCATTAATTGGTAGTAAAATAAAACATAATTGCATAAATTACTAAGTAGTAAAGATAATTGTATAGATTGATAAAAAAATAAAATTTAGAGTTAATTACAAAGATGGTCTTTGTGATCTAGGACAAATTTCACATTTAATTCTTTAAACTAAAAAATTACATTGATAGCTGTTATAATTGATATATTTTTTTCTCATTTTTCCTTGTAACGTTAACCCTCATGAGGAAACACACCCTATTCTCTCCCAAACTCTCTCCAAACTCTCATCCATACTCCACCATCCCCTTCTGGCCACCGCTCCCGTCCCACCATCACCATCTCACCACAATCGCCTTGTTCTTACTGATTTGAGGGTAACAATTGGTATCAGAGCAGGAGACCAGGAGTGGATTAAAAGGTGTGTATCGATCGACAGTTTGCGCTTTATGAAGATTTACATTACTGAGGTTTCAATCGATTTGCATATGGATATGATATTTGCAATTGAAACTATATTTGCAATTGAAACTTGTTTCATGGTTGCATATTGTACTAATTGTTTTGGAATTGAAATATATCAATATCGTTGGAAATTATATGGTTTAGATTTGAGACTTGGTTCGTATATCAGTTACGGTTTTTTGGTCCTGTTTTTCAAGTTCGACTTTGAATTTCTTCATCAAACCTTCATCATTTGTGTTGATTCTTGCTTTCTTGATCTCGTTTTCTATAAAATCTGGTTTGTGTACTTATTTCGTCATTTGCATCTCATTTTTTAGGGTTAATCGACTGATAATAGTCTCGAATTTTGATTGTGTTCTTGGCGACTGCAATTTCTAGGGACGAAAATGACCATTTAGGTTTTCTAAACTGAAATCGATGATCTGTCTGTTGTTTAGCCTAATCGAAGTCTTATAAACTGATTTAACATGGTTTAATTTATCAAAAATCGGTTTATTAGTCTGCTATTGGAATCAATTTTCGGTCGATCTTTATTGTTCAAAGTCGAGATGCCTTTTGGATCAATTGCTTTCTGGAATCTTTATAAATGCTAGTATATGTGTTTAATCTTCATATTTTACGTGGCCACTAAATTTTGATTGGTGATGTTTTGATGATTATAATTACTAAGGGCTGTGCTAATTCTATTTTTCACATCCCTGGGTTAATTTTCAGTCACCACCCAATTGAAATATCCATCCCCTGTTCTTTGAGAAAAAAAAGATAATCAATTTATTTAATGAATGCTGAAATATGTGTTTGGTTACAAGGATAAGTTAGAAAAAGATCATAATACCCTTTAACTAACGGTTAACTTTAACTGAAGTTAGTCTAAGGGATCAAAATTGAAACAATATAACTATCAGTGTTAATTTTTTAGTTTAAAGGATAAAATGTGAAATTTACCCAAGACCACGAGACCATCTTTGTAATTAACTCTAAAATTTGGTTGCATAAATAAGTCACTTCCCTAGTTATTAGTAAGGTTAGATTAGATTAGATGTTATCCAAATCTTTGAACATTGAGTCTACTCACGCCCTTACATGTAGTATCTTCTCAATTGGTTCATCGTTGTACTCCCCCAGGACGTCAAATTTCTGGAACCCGTTAAGAAATCGCCATTCCAAGTTAGAAGTTCGATTTGGTCTGCAACGAATTTCAAATTCTAAGCACGCGTATGATTTTCTTGCGAGATGGAGCTATCTATTCACGACTATGGTCACTTGCACAACTTGTCATCTTCGTCACTTACTTCGTCCACCAACTGTTTGATGAAATTCCTGAATGAACGCCCACAGCCTTTTTCAAACCAGTCGTCTATCCTTATTACAACAGCTAAGAAGAAGTCCCACGTTCCTTCTTCACAAGATATCCAAAGATCGACTGAGAAGCACTTGTCTCGTATCTTAAGGTCAGAGGCTGCCATTGAAGCAATTGAAAGAAAAGCCAACTTAGCTACTGTAAGGAATCACCGCTTTTCGCCAAAACTTGTTTTGGAAGCTTTGGACAATGCCATTCGTCATAGACGCTGGGAGTCTGCTCTTAAGGTTCGTGGGTTTTCAATGTGGTTGATAGGAATTGATTATTTCATCACATGATTGTCTATGAATTCGTATGATGAGCATATAGATAACATCTACATTATCTACAAATCTTGAACTTAAAAAGATAGATGTATGAGTTTTTATGTACGGAGAACTGACGCATTTAATTATGTTTAGATATTTGATCTTCTTCGAAATCAACACTGGTATGAGCCAAGATGCCAAACGTACACAAAGCTAATGGTTCTGTTAGGCAAGTGTCAACAACCCATGAAAGCTAGCTTGCTTTTTGAGCTGATGTTGCAGGATGGGCTTAAACCCACTATTGACGTTTATACTGCACTTGTTAGTGCATATGGTTACTCTGGTCTCCTTGAAAAGGCATTAGAAATCATTGAAGAGATGAAGTTGGTACCTGACTGCAAACCAGATGTATATACCTACTCGACCTTAATCAACTGTTGCACTAAGCTTCGCCGTTTTGATATGATTAAGCACATTCTTGCTGACATGGAATATTTGGGAATCGAATGCAATGTTGTTACATACAATACGATAATTGATGGGTATGGGAAGTCGGGATTGTTCAAATTAATGGAGAGTGTGTTGAGTAATATGCTTGAACATGGGACGTGTGTTCCTGATGTTTACACATTTAATTCAGTTATTGGTGCATATGGAAATTCAAGGATGATTGTAGAAATGGAGAAATGGTTTGATGAATTTCAACTAATGGGGATAAAACCGAGTGTGACGACATATAATATCCTGATTAAGTCATACGGGAAAGCGGGGATGTATGATGAACTGGTGTCTATTATGGAATATATGGGTAATAGATTCATTCCGTTTACTATTGTCACTTTCAACATAGTTATTGAGATATTTGGAAAGGCTGGAAATATCAAGAAAATGGAGGAGTTTTTCTTGAAAATGAAGCGTCAAGGAATGAAGCCTAATGCGGTTACTTATTGTTCTCTTGTGAGTGCTTATGGCAAAGCTGGACTTATGCAAAAGATTGATTCAATTATGAGGCAAATAGAGAACTCTGATGTGACTCTTGATACAACGTTTTTTAATAGCATAATTAGCGTTTATGGCCAGGCTGGTGATATGAAAAAAATGGGTGAAATGTTATCAGCAATGAAGGACAGAAATTGTGAACCAGATAGTATTACTTTTGCTACCATCATCCATGCTTACAAAGCCATGGGAATGCTGGAAGCTGCTCAAAATTTAGAGAATAAGATCATATTAACCCAACATAATCAAGGTACTTTTCAGCTCCATTTGTTCTTGTTTGAAATTTTTTAAGATCATTTGTTTCTGAACAATTCAGATTCTCTCAATCCTTATGGTTGCCAAACAATTGGATATGTGATACTTTAGCCTTGGTGTAGTGTTAAGTTGTGTCGAAAAGTTGCTAACTTCCCATCTTTATCAAGAGATTATTTCACTAAATTAAATAATGTGAAACCAGGATTGATATGTTACATCATATTGTTGTGCTCTTGAAGGCAATATGGTCAAATATAATGTGGGATGAGATTCTGTAAAAGAAAAGAAGACGTCATAACTTCACTATTACTTCATCATGTCCAATTTCTACAAGTCTTTTGACTTGTATTTAGGCATTTGTAGCCAGTAACCTGAAGATCAAGATGCAAATTAACATCATTTTCTGTCATTGAACATTTCATGGATTTCTATTCTGAAGTAAATGTGGTTCTTTTCTTTGACCAAGGTGGAATGATTAACTTGAAGATTTGCTATGAAATTTCAATTGTATTCTATTTGAACTAAAATGGGTGACCATGTCATACTTCTCGGTCAACAAGTAATTTCCAAGCTTCTTCCACCAATGTCTTGTGTGCTGATTTTGCATTGGGGTATGAATTTTGTCTTATCTAGAGCTAGCTGTCAATCTTACTAAACACGGAAACCTACCTGGTGCAGAGAATTTACTAAACTGATTCTTTTTCATTCTTTTTTTATCTTAATGTTTGGATGTTGGCATGGGTTCTCAATGTTAAGGAAAAATAGCATACAAGGAATATTGTCATTTTTATATAAGCCTTGTGCTATGTAATTTTACATTGCTTTTTTTACTGCAGCACCCATTGGCTGATGGCTATGGAAAGAAGAGAGGGGGGGGGGGGGGGGGAGGGGGGGTTGCTGCCCTCCGTCGGCTAGGTTCAAGAAGGGCTGGAATGTCTATGTTTTGCAGCATTCCTTACCCCAAATGAGGTTAGTCATTTGTTATGGAAACAACTGTTCAATTTTTGTCCTTTTAGATCCGAAAAAAAATGGTTCTATTTAAGTTCAATCCTTTTCTGTCGTGAAAAATATATGTTCTGTTCTAAAGATAATGTTAGATGTGATGTTGAACGTAATGCAAAAAATCTTAAACCTAGATCGATTTGTATCTGAACTATAGGGTTTGAATACAAAAGAATTTTATAAGTTTTAATATTTCATTCATCCTAATTTTTTTTTTCCTGCTGCAACGCGTGTGTTTAAATTAACTTGTTCATATACAAATGTTAGGCTGTTTAGTATCTATTTATTTGTTTAGTTCTTTATTTTTTTTATTTGTGTCACATTCAAGTTCATATAAGTTTTGTCATGTTTGCTGCAGTTGCTCTTCGTGCTGGTTCGTACTCCCATCAGGCCATCACAACCTGCTCATTGCTCTCCCTAAACACCCACCCAAACCCAGGTAACTGAGATTTTTGTTTGAAATTACAAGATCTCGGCTTAACTTACTGGATCCATTCTTGGTCCATGATACCATGGGTCCAATGAGTTTTGTTCAATATTCATTATGGGTCTTCTGAAGTTTGTTTAACCCAGTAAATTTTAGACTAGATTTCTTTATATATATAATTTTTTGTTTAGAGATCTATATTTCTAGGTCTGTTTGTGTTAATGTTTTTTAGATCTTCTAATTTCTAGAATTGCTACTTTGTTTATATCTGTTTTAATGTGAAATCTATTTGTTTCAACAAGAGATGTTCAAGGTTTAAGACTTAAAATACACTGTGCACAAATCAGGTCTTGATAGTTACTCACAGCCTTTTTAAGTGGCTACTGTATGTAACTGAATGCACCAAGGATAATAAAGGGGTAGTGTTATTCGATTGTCAATCGGTGCTAATTACAAAACAAGTCGATACCTACAATCGTACAGAGTTTTTTGGAATCCAAAGGTGAGCAAATCTGCTTCACAGTTGTTGATTCTTCTCAAATCACCCGAGTGTTCTAATTTCACAAACAAATGACTATTTAACTTTCAAATGGAACAAGTTTAGGGGGCTCTTTATTCATGATTGTTAGTAACCTTCTAATCCCATAAATATACATGTCACAAATTCAAAGAAATCTTCCAATAAAGTGTATTTATTTATTTGCCAGATCTTCTTTGATGTAAAGATCAGAATGTTTACAATATTTCACTTTCTCCAACAACTTATACTTGTAGTTCATTTTTCCTTATTTAAGTTTATTTCTCACCAAATGCTATAGTTTTTAGTTTTAAGTTCTTGATTAGGATGGTTTTTTTTTTTTTTTTTTTTTTTTTTTTTTTTTTTTTATTGAGCTAAGTATTTGAATCATGTATGCAATCCAGATTTTTTTAGTGACATAATGCTTAAGAGTATAAAGGTATGATATAGAAGGAGTTTTATATGAAACTTAAAGAAATTGTTTTCTGACCGAGACTTGATGAATAAAATAATGTCTCTCCTATATGTTTTAGGTAATGATTAAAGTTTCTGCAGCTTACAGTTTGAGATGATCAGCTAAGATGTAAGTGGACTTCTTATGTTTTATAGTTTTAGGAACCAACAAGTAGTGTATCAAGTATCTTATTAAGGAAACCGCAATGGCCTCTTTATGGCCAATTTAACGAGCCAAGTTTGGTTTGTGAAGGTGATGATTTCGTTATGGGTGTTCATGTTACGCTTGTTAAAAACTAAGCTCGTGGTAGGTGGTCCGTCGCCTCATTTAAACCAACCCAACACCGCCACTGCCCTTCAAACCACCATCGCTGCCGCATGCAAACGAACACCACGGTCGCTGCCTTCAACACACTATCGCCACACCGCCTTCAAACCAACATGGTGCCAAATGTGTTTAGGGTTTTCATTATTCTTCATCTTCATCTGAAATTTAGGGTTTTTATTGTTCTTCATTATCATCTTAGATTTAGGGTTTTCATTATTCTTCATCATCATCTTAGATTTATGGTTTTCATTATTCTTCATCTTTGTTCAAGTTCTTTATTTAAGTTCATTTGTAATTTCTAAGTTAATCTTTTGGTTATTGATATTTAATCCTCCAGCTCTTCATTTAAACAATAATCAAAATTTAAACGAAGTTCTAAAAAATAATGAACTAGTGAACACACTACCTAACAAATATACAAATATCAACAAGTGAACACATTATTTACAAAGCACCAACAACATGAACTAAAGAACATAACAATAACACCTAACTAAGAAATAGAATAAATAAAAGAAAATTAAAAAGACATGCGATTTGTTAATTGTTATTCACATTATATTTTGTATATAATGGGAGGAATAAGTAAGTTGGTTGTATTATTTTTTAAATCAAACTATAATACAAGAAGGGGAATTTAGAATTCGCTTTGTCTTTGGGTCGAAAGATAAAGCTTTAATTTTGGCTATAAAAGTTTAAATAGAATTTCTATTTTTAACAGAATAGATGTTGAATTTTGATAATTAATCTTTTTTATTTAAATTAACTGTGAAGGTTGTCTAATTATTTATTTATATTAGTCTTTTATATAATAAACAAGCAAGGTTGGATCAAGTGGTTATCACCCTTGCCTCTGGAGACAGAGGTCAAGGGTTCGATCTTCACTCCTTGCAAGGCCGGAGGTCCTTTTCTACATTTAGTAGAATTGGAAGCATCCTCTCTACCATAGGTAGAGGTATGAGTGTCTACATCTCAACCTCCCCCAAACACCGTGCAAACGGTATTGGGACCCATAACCCGTGGAAGACGGTATTGGGTGTTACTTTACTTTACTTTTAGTCTTTTATATAATACTATATTATTGCCCCGTGTAAAAACACGGAAATGTTTAAAAAAAAAGTATAAAATTTGATGGTATGAAATTATAAGAGGTATAGTAAAATAAGTGTAATAGTGTTTCAGAAGTGTTTTGAGATATTAAAATTTTGAGATAAAAATAATAAAATATCACCAAAAATTTACATATGTCAGAATTTGTAACAAAAACAATAACTAAATTTTTTGAAGTACTACTATTAATGGTAACAAAAAAATAAAAATATCCTAATTTTTAAAAAGTGTCATATTACAATAATATTTATACCAAAACGTAGATGAAAATGAGACGATCGTAAATATATAATTATTTTTTCTCTAAACATGTATCACAAGTTACTAAACATAATTTATAAACACCATATAATTAATTACATTAATATACAATTTTTATAAAACCCCCTCACATTTTCTTAAAAACTCATCACATGTTTTATAAAACCCCCTCATAATTTTCATTCAGGCCCCTTCCAATTAATTTAGATTTGGAATTCCATGCCTATTAATCTTTCTAAAATTGTTTTTGAAATTGAATAATTTTGAAATTGAAGATTGTGATTGGTTGATTGAGTTTCAATTTATGGTTATTTTAGAAAAATTTGCAAATAATATTACAAATTAGAATAATATATAATAGATAGATAGATATTTAAAATAGAATTTCAATTTATTATAATATTACAAATTAGAATAATACATAGGATAAATCTTGACTTTAAATCGATAGCTAAAATTTTTATTAGTTCATTAATGGCCTCGATAACTAATTAATAAGGCGTATTTTGGGATGGAATGCGCGAGGGCTGATGATAGCAATGGCTTCATCTAGGCGTATTCTTTTTTCCTGGTATAAAAATCGAGCTGAATTGGGATGGAATGCAGGAAAATGGATCGACTGGTGTACTAGTCCTAGTTCATGTTTTGGATAGTGGTTTATGTCCTGGTGATTGTATCTTTGTTGGTTTTGTTTTGTTTCTCATTCTCTTTGATCCTGTAACTTTAGAACTTGGCTCAGCATCTTGCTGGGTTGACTTCTGTTTTCTTTTCTAGTAATAAAATTTGGTTGTGCAATTGGGGGTGATGCCAATGTCGAAGCTTATTCCTTGTTCAACCTTTGCTATTCAACAAAATAGTAATAATAATAAGGCGTATTTTGGAAAAATCAAACTAATCTACTAATGACTCATCCATCCATATATAATTCACGGTTGAGTAATTACATAAATATACAAAATGCCCCTATTAATAAGTCTTGCATTGTACCCGCGCAATGTAGCGGTGATAATTATGCTCGACAACATGTTTGATTTTAAAAATGTGTGTATAGTATGTCTGGAATGCGATGTTAGTCAACCAATTCATGTTCTTTCTTTTTTTTGATTTCTTTGTTTTTTTTACAATCAACCATTTTGTTAGTTGTTAAAATAGTTTTTGAAAAACAATAAAAAAAATATTATTATTAAATTTAAATTAGCGAAAAACATACTCTAACCTTAAAATCGTATTGATGTAAGTAATTTAATCAAAATTAGATAAATTAAATAGTTGTTGTGATATTTAATAATTTATTAAAGTAATAGTTGCCTTAAATTAGTTGAAATAATTAAGGATAATAAACATATATTGTTTTTATATATTATATGTTTACTAAAATTAATCACCTAGAAATATGGAAAGTTTGAACATTAAATAACTTTAGTATCTAAACTTAGTTTCGATTTTGAATAATCACCTTGATATAAGAAAAATAAATATATTGGAAATAGGAAATTGTGATTGGTAATTATAATGTGGTTTCTAAGAAAATTTGTAAAACTGAAAGTTGTAATTGATAATATTTCCTATAAATAAGGATGATGATGTGATAGTTATTTTCTTTTAATTAGTAAGATTTCTCTTCTCCAATTCAAGTTTATATATATTATTCATGTTTGTTCATACCTATGTTTGTTTCCGGCGGCTCCAGCTCCGGCCACCGTCTCAGATCAAAGGAAAAGTATGGTAAACTTTCGGGCCACCCACCTCCGTTCAACCTCCGATCAACCTCCGGCCACTGTCGTCAAGCGTTAACCTCCAGCTACCACCCGCCACCGTCGTCCGGTGGCTCCAGCTCTAGCCATGATCTCAAATCCGAAGAGATCCTAACAAAACAGGAAAGAAAAAAATTAAGAAATCCTAAAACAGCCACCACCGCAACTTAGTGGCTTTGGCTACTGTCTTAGATATGAAGAGATCTTGAAGAAAACAAAAGAAAAAAATCAGCTTAGGCTACCGCCCAAATGTCAATAGATCATCCGGAAAGAGGCGACACTTTCGGTGAAGTGCGGCGGTTTCCGGATAGTTGCAGTGGTGTCTGGCAAATGGCAGTGTTATCGGAGAAAGGCTGCGGGTTTCTGTCGAGTAGGATGGTTAATGGGTAGGAGAGGAAGCAAGCTTAGGAGAGAGAGAGAGAGAGAGAGAGAGAGGAAGCTTGGGAATGGAGAGATTTGGGTTTTAAAGGGAGTAATGAATTGGGGCGTGGAGGTAATAACTAGTTTATAATTAAAGTAATAGGGGTATGGAGGTAGGTAGAATATAGACTCGGGTGTCTCCAACAATACTAATCACAAATTAATAGTTCTAAATGCTCAAGGAATACTATATAATCAAACCCTTGTGATTTAATTGCATTTTAACACACTAAATCAAAGGAATTCCGGTATAGGTTATGTATAGCAGTTTTGTATGAAGAACATGAATCAATTGATTAAAAAGAAAAACCAACCTGTTTTATCAATCTTTTGACTCTCATAGCACTTGTAGGTCCAAGTGGATCTGATATCAACTAACAATTAAAGCAATCAATAAGACTATTAACTTGGTTTGATGATAGATACAATAGAGAGAGAGAGAGAGAGAGACCCGAGAACAAGAACGTAGGGCGTGTTTGGTACGTAATTTTTTGGAGCTGTTAGCCTTTTGTTTTCAATAGAAAAGTTGTCCGGAAGGAAAAACTTGAAGTTTTTCTAAACAAAAAGCTTTAAAACAAAAAGGCTTCTTGAAATAGTTTTTAAAATTAACTGAAAACTTTTTACATACCAAATTACTATATGCACTCTTTAATTATTTTATAATATGTTCTATTTTTAGATTTATCTTTTTTGTCTTTTTACACTAATTAGCTTCGGTTACTAATTTGACAAATACATATGTAATTATAATATACAACTTTAAGCTCCAGCTACAATCTTCCAACTACAGCTACCAACTATTTCCATTAAACATACCGTTAAACGTGAATATGAGTGCTTAGTTGAATTAGGATTAATTATAAACTTTTTATACCACGAAGGTATGTACAAAATATAGAATAATCTATTCCCGATGTTACATAGAAACTAGAGTTAATTGATCAAATGGCCCTTTAACTTAGAGTTTTCTGTCGTTTTAGTCATTTAATTTTAAAAGTGGTGAAATCTGTCATTTATGATCCATTTCGTGGCAAGTTTGCTCCTTTCTAATAGTAGCCGTTAGTCAAGTCTACTAAATAAGGGGTAGTTTTGACTTTTTACAATAATTTCTCGTTTTTTATTTATTAAAATAAATTTAATTTTTTTAAAATATAAATATAGATCCTCTCCTTCCTCCATCACTCTCCCCCTCTCTATATACACACTCTCTCCCTCCTCTCTCACTCTCTCCATCTCGATCGGTCTTCTCTCAGTAGATAACCACCCCACCAACCAAACGCCACCACCCTACCACTACTGCACTGTGCCGTCGCCGCCGCTACAAACAAACACCGCCGTCTCTCTCTCTCTCTCAATCCCAATACCACCGTCACACACAAACACACCGTTCTCTCTCTCTCTCTCTCAATCCCAAGACCACCACCACACTTCACCATCTACGACCATAGCCACCACTCCGCCACCGGCACGCACAAACACCGTCGGCTATCTCTCTCTCTCTCTTAAATGATCCTCCAACCATCGACACCTGTGTGCAAAACAGAAACAAACACAAACCCTAGATTTGTACACAAATGTGTTAAAACCCTAGATCTATACCCAAATCATGGGAAAACCCAAGATTTATACCTAAATCGGTGCTTTCTTCGAATGAGGTAAGAAGTCCCGAATTTTTCTTCGAGTGAATGATGCAGATCTGCCACACACACACACACGCTTCTGCCACCAGAGGGCCCAAGTGCGGTGGTGGTTCATTTGAGAGTAGATTGATGTCTAAATATAACTAAATATATTATAACATATTAATCGGTATATGTTCTCTTTACATGAAAAAGTAGATTGATGTCTAAATATTATATATAAATGTAAGTGTTAATTGAAGTTTATACTTTATACTTTATAGTCCACTTCATATAATATGTCATTATATTTTGTTAATATTATTTTTGTGATATTTAAAATTCATTATGATTAATATTCTTTTAATCAAAAAACAATTGACACAGTATCATTTGATTTTAAACAATGTTGATAGTAAATATTTTTTTGTTAACTCTTCATTAACTATCATTAATTGATAACTAGGAAAACAAAGTCAATGAATAGGGTAATGTTGTCGAAAACATAAACTAAAGGTAAATATGTATTTTTAGGGTCGTGTCCATTTTCAGGTGTCACCACTTATTTTATCTTTATTATTGTCAATCACCACAAAAACTCATCATAGTGTCTCTTTGTTCGTCACCGCTAGGGGTGAGCATGGTACCGGACCGGTACCGGTACCGATTTTACCGAATACCGAATTTAATCTAAAGATGGTACCGAATACCGTACCGAATTATTCATATACGGTACCGGTACCGGTCCAGAGTACCTATTTTAACTAGTTAGTTCGGTACTAGTCCCGAATACCGAGAATACCGAGTCCCGAATACCGATTTAGCGATATTTCAAGTACCGAATACCGGACCGAAAACTCTGATTCGGTACCGGTACCGGTTCCGGTACGGTGCCGGTACAGTTCGGTATTTTCGGTACCAATGCTCACCCCTAGTCACCGCCACATAGCGCGGGTACCACACTAGTATATTTAATGTACGTAGCAAAAGGCAACCATTGCGCTGATTGAAAAATAAGAATGGGTGAAACTATGGGTGAGCATTGGTACCGAAAATACCGAACCGTACCGGCACCGTACCGGAACCGGTACCGGTACCGGTACCGAATCAGAGTTTTCGGTCCGGTATTCGGTACTTGAAATATCGCTAAATCGGTATTCGGGACTCGGTATTCTCGGTATTCGGGACTAGTACCGAACTAACTAGTTAAAATAGGTACTCGCGACCGGTACCGGTACCGTATATGAATAATTCGGTACGGTATTCGGTACCATCTTTAGATTAAATTCGGTATTCGGTAAAATCGGTACCGGTACCGGTCCGGTACCATGCTCCCCCCTAGGTGAAACCGTAAAACGTTTGGACCACAATGTTTTGTTTTGTGGAACCGCCACTTGCAGCCTCATGTCTTGATCAATTTGTTAGAACGTACGGGTTAATTTTATTAAGGCAATAAAAGTTAAAAAATGAGATTATTATAGAAAACCGTTAAGATTTAAACTACCCAAAAATTAAAGTTTGCTGGTTTAGCATGATTAAAATTAGGGTAAATTGATTAAAATACAACCAACTTTATCTTAGCTAGTTATCATTATATACAATCAAGTTTATTTTCTTAAAAATAATACAATCAACTTTCATAATATTCACATTGTATGCAACTTGTTGTATACTATGGAAGTTATGACAAAATTCATTGCGTATAATGATAACTAAACAACAGACACATACAAAAGTTGTTTATATACAATGAGAGATATGAAAATTAATTATATTGTTTTTAAATTTTTAAAGTTGGTTGTATACAATATCACTACAACAAATATGGTTTTCCTTACGCTTTATCAAAAGCTTGTAGAATTTATAAAAAATAACACTTAAAAGTGCGTAGAATAGTTTTAACAAAATGTTACGAAAAAGCTCACACTTTTTAATGTATAAGATTGATTTTAAAAAGTTCACACTTTTAAATGTGTAGAAATAGTAATTAATAGAAATTGAGAAAAGTTTAAGCTTAAAAGCGTGAACTTTTTATATCCTATAGATGTTTTTTATATTTTCACATTTAGAAATATGAAAACTAAAATTATTTGTTCACATTAATAAATGTGATACTTTAACTACATTTATTACATTTTTACATGTGAAGTTTACAAAAAAATTTGTCACACCATATTTTTTTCACACTTGTTTATAATTCTTTACATTTTAAAGTGTGAAAATGTTACTAAAAAAGTGTGAAAAATTAACATATTTGTTAGTGAATGGTAATTAAGACTAAGTTCATTACATTTTTATGTAATTTGCCTTTAAAATTATAACTAATTGTTTGGTTATCTTAAAAATGTTTATTTGCAACAGTGATTGCATAAAAAAAACTTTAATTAGTTAGGGTCAATTATATGTAACAAATTATAAACTTGAGATTAAGATTCATACTTTAAATCAAAATTGGATGTGTTTGTATGTTTCTCTCTATGTTTGTAATGAATTTAACAGGAAGGAATACTATATATGTTATTTGAAATGCTTAAGCCACTTAAAACAATGCAATTGGTTATTCTTGTACACAATTAAATTTGGGCACTAAAAAGTCTTTTATAAGTTAAGATTTGCCATGGATTATACTGTTATCAAAATTATAAAATAAAACGATTATAAACTCTTTTAATTAATTAATTATACTGTTCACCACCTATATATAATTGTGCGTCTATTTGTTTAAGCTAGCTAGCATCAAGTTAAGGTCAGACGTACAGTTGTTTGGATAAATACACCGTGACAGCGTATTAAAATTATGCCATTTAATTATTAAAATAACATATATAATCGACTAGAAATTAAGATTTATATATAGAAAATTAAGTGGTAATAACTTTTACCTTAATTTGGGTCACTCATGTTATCTCCTCCGATCGATCCTGACTCGCATTATTTGAAGTATACTATGCAAAGTTTATTTTTTCTTTCTTTTTTTCTAAAGGTGAATTCACTACTACAAACATTTGATTAAATTATATGATGATTGTGTAATGAAAGATAAAATAATTAGTCAATGAAGTCTTGCACTTAGGACCACAACATAATTCTGGATTAAGGGAAATATGATAAACATGCATAAACTAATAGAACCTCTAAGAACTTCTTTTCTAACAACCGAAACTTTCATTTAAAGATTATATCCTATAGAAACTAAAAAGATTAATGGTATAGCATAGACTATAGATCATATCCTATAGAAACTAATTCATGATATAGTATAGACTAAAGAGATTCATGGTATAGTAAGAAACTTTCATATAAAGATTATATTCTATAGATACTAAAGAGAGAGCATCTATACTATTTTCTATATATGTGTTTTTCAATACATGAGCATCTATATATAGATGTACAATAGGAAATAGAGGAGAAATAACAACTATAACAGATCCATAACACACTCAACTGAATTGATGTTATGGCACACTATACATCATATACTTTATCAGAAACACCACCTGTTAGTCTCGAATGGATACTACAACAATAAATGTTTGTAGGGAGGAGGGGAGTTTGAATACAAACTTTAGCTTTTAAAATTAAAGACACCCTATTATACTTTTATAATATAATTCTTATAGATTCTAAGTTCAATAAAATGTGGCAACAATCTATCTAACACATAGACTAAGCTATTCCTAAACAACTATTTGACTTTACTAAATATAGAGTTGCCAGTCATAGGCTATTAAGGGATCTTGAAGTCATGACGTCTTACAGGTTGTCTATCACTTTTCCTCTGTTTTTCATATATTTGTTTTGTTATATACTTATACACCATCAGATTAAAGAAAAAAAATCTGCAACAATATCCATTTCGGAATTTCTTATGAAGATTTGGGAAATGGGAACTTTCCGGTTGACTATCTTCTATTTGCCTCATCATTAAAAGATTTTTGGTGTTGCTTTTGGTCCCTGTGGTTTGCCACCAATTACATTCATAGTTTTTAAACTTCATTTATTATGCTGGTAGTCCCAACTATTGAGTTTTGTTTCAATAGTGTTGGGTTACTGCATGTGCACTTAAAAAGATAGTAATACCCTTTTATTATTAATATGTTTATTTTTATAACTTTTATTCAATTAAAAACTAATTATTAAATTCAAAATATTACTAACAAATAAATAATATAACTTTCAACTTACCACAGTCAACAAAAACTTAAACCGCCACCAACTTCTTTCCCTGACCACCGTCTACCACTGCCCACCCTCCCTTGACCACCGTCTACAACCACCCACCACCTATCAGGCTACCACCACTCACCACCATCTACCCCTAATCGTCTCATCAAGAACACCAAAAACCACCACCTTCTACAACCCAAATCAAAAACAAGATCAAGAACACCATGGGTGAAAATTTACGCAAATCAAGAACAAGATCTCAAATGCTACACAGATCTTCAAAGTATGAACAAACCCTAATTTGAAATGTGGCGGGGGTGATGATGCGAAGGTGGTGATGATACGGCGGTGGTGGCGATGATGTTCATACGACAATGTCTTGTCTTCTCCGGCGAGGTGATGGGAAACGGGAAAAAAACCCTAATCGCAGACACACACACTAATAGTTGTGTGTGTGTGAGAGAGAGAGAGATTGATGGAGTAAGGGGGCTGCAGGTGGTGGTGATGTGACGAGGGGAGATGATGGGTGGTGCTATTCTCCGGATAAGGGGGAGGTGACGGGTGGCGGAGGAAGAATGGAGAGAGAGGAACGAGAGAGAGAGGGAGAGAGAGAGAGAGAATGGTCTAGAGTGGGAAAGAGGGGGTAAGTTATAATAATAACCATAAAAAATAGATGATAATATATAATGATGAGAAGAACAATATTTATAATTAAGAAGAATAAAAAAGGACATAAGGTTATCATGGTCATTTCATGTTAAAAGTTTGAGGGTGTTTTGGTCTTTTCAGTTGGACCACGTAATAAATGAAGTTTAAGGACTGTCATTGTAATTAGTGGTAAACCACACGTGCCAAACCACAGGTGCCAAACCACAAGTAAAAGATATGCCTTCTGCTCTTTTCTTGGGATGCTAAACAATTAGGCAAAGCAACCTGTTTTATAAGTACATTTGAAACATAGAGTAATAGAGTTCACTTGGCCATCATCATTAGAGAGGTTATATATCCCCTTACAAAATGTTCACTTCCTACCCATCCTCCTACTTACTAGATCAAGACATGTGTCAAAATCAAGAGAGGAGATAAAGAGAGAAAATTAGCGGATTCCATGTGTCATTATCTAATGAGTAGGACGAAATAATTTTTTTTAATCATTATTGCTGTAGTTCTTTTTCACTTCATCTCACAGGTCCTAGGCCCATTGTCATTATTGCTTTCGGGCCCATTCTTTGATCCTAGTGGCAGATTCTACCCATCATCATATGTGGATATGTAGGTCTGTAAACGAACCGAACGAACACGAACGGGACTTGTTCATGTTCGTTCTTTTAACTTTAGCCGAACAAATAAACGAACACGAACGGATAAACGAACGGATTTCGGTGTTCGTGTTCGTTCGTTTAACTTTAGCCGAACAAATAAACGAACACGAACGATAAACGAACGAGCGTGTGTGCTCGATTGTTTAAAAGATTGGTTAGTTCGTGTACATTTTTGTTCGTTAATTCAAATGATAAACAAACGTAAACGAAGGAACACACACTATAATACAAATCCAACATTACTAAATACAAATAAACCCTATATCTAAACACACACATATAGTATAATATATATATATATATATATATATATATATATATATATATATATATATATATATATATATATATATATATAGGGGAGGGTTCATGCGAGAACCGTTGTTAATGCGAGAACCAATCTCAGCCGTTCCTTGGATATGGGAAGTATCATGGATGGAGAGCGTGGAGGGATAGGGTGTGACAGGGTGCATGTGAGGAATTCATGGGTGGGCAATGACATTGAAGGAGGGGAATTGGACGGCTTAGATTGGTTCTCGCGGTTCTCGCGCTAACAACAGTTCTCGCATGAACTTTTGTCTATATATATATATATATATATATATATATATATATATATATATATATATATATATATATATATATAATATAAACGAACGGATAAACGAACGTTCACGAACATAAATGAATGAACGAGAGCTCTGTTCGTGTTCGTTCGTTTAATTAAACGAACGGAAAATCTTGTTCATGTTCGTTCGTTTAATAAACAAACGAACATAAACGAACTTCCTGCCGAACAATTTCACGAACGGTTCATGAACGTTCGGTTCGTTTACAGCCCTAGATATGTATTACCATTACAGTTCATCTTTTTAAAATTTAAACTACACAGATTTAAAAATAAAAAAAGGGTTGGGGGATAGACGTGCAATGGTTAGCCCACATGGGCACAAGTGTGTCCTTGGACCAACAAGTTATTAACTATATTCTTAATGAAGCCTGTGTAACACCTATGATTTACCATAGACCACCTGTGTTTCTCGGACTTGATCCCAAGTGTAAAAAAAATAGATGAAAATCCAGGTTCTTTTAATCAGCCGGGGAAAGACCGTAGTGAGCTTGTGAAATAGGAGTGGTAAAGTGGTAAAACTAACTCGATCCAAGTCTCCTCTTGGCAGTATAGAAGAAAATAGAAAATGCACAGTTTTTTTTATTGCTTAATTTGATTTACTTTTGCTTTTACCAAATGCTCTCTAAAGTTATTCCTCGATTTCATACCGACTAAAAGACTAATCTAGTTGGTTTGCTACAGCTTTTGTATGGTATGTAATTTAGTCTGCTGCAAGGAACGAGAATCACACAAATACAATATGTATATTTGATCTATGGGTCTTTGGCTTGTATGTTGTTCAACTAATGGAGGTCTCCTTTTTGGTACAATTTTTTTATAGGGAACTCTCTAAAAAGGCACAAAAAGCAAACAACTTGTGGTGGCGGTTAAGCGGTTTGCTTGGAGATCAGAATCGTCTGTTTATGTACAATCTGCTGCAAGCTGTTTTTACAGTAGCAACAACCGCACTCACATTCCCAATATTTCTGTCATATGAGTTGCACCTTGCTTTCCAAATGCTCAAGGTCTCAGCAACTGTTTGGAATGGTGTTCATTCTTACTAGAAGTCATGCCAAGGCAAGTCGTTCTCAAGGAAAAGAAGAAACAAAAAGTGGTGCAGCCTGTAGAAGAAAACTACCTGCATGACCGGAGCCATGAGACATCAACCAACGTTTCTCAAACAGAGTCTTAGTACGTGTTTGTTTCGTGTGACATGAAAGTTGAACACTTTCGTTTTACATTTTATCTTGCTTAGTTTGTTAGTTATTACTTGGTTTTGTGTATATATTTTGACCTTGTTGAAAGAGTAAAAGGTGTGTTCCATATTCAATGCGTGTGGGCGTTTACGCTGTTAAATGGCGTGTCAAATGTTTCATGGTTTTGACTTGGTTGGAGTGGGTGTGAACTGACGCCCATGTCTGTATCAAGGCTTGCATGATTGTGCTATAGACCCAACGTGTTTATATTTTTTTTTTGAAAATTCCCAACGTGTTTATATGAATCAAAAGGCATATGGTTGGGGGCTAAATGAGTTAGGGTCATATACATGCTGATGTAACTAACCCATTTAATAAATGGGTTGGGTTCAGATTGACCTTCTTAGTCTTACCCCTTGTCAAAAGTATAATTTAAGGAATAAAATATATGTTTCTAGCAACATCTATCTTGGATACTTACACACACTTTAAATGAGGGGTATTTTAGTCAATTTATCATTAATATAAAATATATGTTTCTAGCAGCATCTATCTTGGGCTCTTTTAACTTTGTAGTTGTCTATAAGCGTGTTGATACAACTAACCTGTTTTATAAACGTGTTGCGATTGAACATTTCAATGTTGAGTAATGTCCCACATCGAACAGAACGTGACTTTGTAATCTACTTTATAAGGGTCTTGGGCTACTCCTCTCATAACCAATTAGTTTTGAGTTGGAACCCCACAAACTTACATTCAACACGAGTAGGTAAAATGATTCAAGGTTAAAATATATATGAAACTATCAACCAAAATCCATTAGCTGGAACATGATACAAATTGCAACATACACATGAGAGAGATGTCGTCCTAATATAAATATTATATACCTTAGGGAGGGAGTGTTGTCGCATGATCCGAAGTGTGGTTCCAGAAGAGCTTCGTGTTATAAGCCATGACTCCACCACCTCTAACTCTAATTGGAGAACTATGTCCCTATGGTTTTAGGAGTTGGCGTATCATGTCTATATAAATGACGACTTTTCAGTTATTCACCCTCCTCCAGTTTCGATATGCTGATAGGGTCCTGTGTGTCGAAAAAAGGCGTCATCATAAACCTAATACTAACTCGTATGCGCTTAACCTTAGTCAGTCCACCATAAATACAATTCTGTGTAATAGTAATCCCTTTATAGTTCGGCCATGGGGTACATTGATCTTTAGACCACGTGAAAAATAAGTTTTGATTTACTCCCTACTTGCACTTAACTTCATTTGCTATTATTTGTGGGAGTTGCTTTGGTGATGGAGCAAGGGATTTATAGATTTCGGGGACTCCTAGAATAGTTTATATATTACAACTGATTGATCCTCGTAATAAAATGGTCCATATATGAAGTGGCCCATTCACCCGTCTAATAGACTTCTAATCTTGTTTTATGGTGGAAGTATTTTATCAATAAAGCAACGAGGGAGTCCCTTGTAACTTCGTAGCTTTTTAAGATTTGAGTGATTGCTTTTTAAGGAGCGGGACTTTTATTTATAACAAACAGAATCAAGTGACTGGTGGTACGGCATTATACATCACAACTTCAGAGTCTTAACTCTCATTTCTCACTATAATGCTATGTCAGCTTTTCACTTTTATCACTCAATCCATTACACACCCTTTATGATCATTTTTCACTGTATCAAACTATGGGACTTACATAATACTCATTGTCCAATAAAAATAAAAAATGGACCAAATCTTCACCACGCAAAAGCTTCTTGTGCTATAGCCACCATATATGCAAGCATCATCACCACACGTCCATATAGCGGCAAATTTGAAGACCACGGTGTGGTGAAGCCCCCTCACAGCCTCGTCACGCTCCATTGCAGATACTCTAAATCCGAGTACCTCTACATGTATCTCTCTCTCTCTCTCCCATTTACAGAAAAAAAAAACGTTTAAAAACCTTACAAACAACAATAGCAACCAATTTTGTACGGAATGTTGAGCAAGGAGTTTAGATTCTCCTGCAAATCAAGAAAAATTTATTGGCTGATAATTACATGAAACCAGATTAAATGTAAGGGTAAACGAGCTGAAATACTTTTTGAGCCGAGCTCGTTTAGGCATTTTTTAAGCTCTAGCTCGGCTAGTTTAAAACCGGTGATGTTGAGCTAGAGCTCAGTTCGTTTAAGCTTGACTCATTTAGGCTCATGTATTATTTTGAAATATACAAGTCCGGTAACGAGCCATAAACCCTATGCGTCTTTCCCGTGAGCCAACGGGCAAGACTAAGTCATCTAAGGACATCACCAAGACTTTGATGTTTGCTCTCCCACTTGATACTTTGCGTCTCCCACCGACCTCCGGATCCAAGTCTGCCAAGACACCCTCCGTGGTCCTTCTTGGTTGCTTCGGTTCTCCTTTTACAATATACAAATTTAAAAGGAAATGACATGCAAGCCACAATTCTCTATCCTAAGCTAATACTACAAATTACAAAGAATAGAAAACCGGCATGCAAGCCGTTAAATAATACAAACCGAATTGAATTAATTAATTATTACAAACCAATGTGGTACAAACCACCAAATAAATGAATAATTTAATTTAAACAACCAAACACATCACATAGGTCTAAAAGGCTCAATTTGTTACCGGACATAAAAATTACAACCACATACAACAAAAACAAATTCGAAGGCATGGTGTGCCACACAAGACCATGCAAATCTTATATGTCTTAGCTAAGATTATCTAAACACTCAAGGCACTAATAATCCTATGTACATATGCATTATGAACCTTAAACAAGTCAAAATTCCATATTCATATATACACAATGTAAGTATATGCAATTAACCATTTTCATGCCAAAATGTTAATCCACATATAAATATACCAACCAAGATATAAGGCAACTTAAATAAAATATTTCCAAAATTCTAGAACAATTCCACAATGTACAATCGAGCCAAAAATCCGAACAAAATTGATTTTTAACAAAAAAATGCATTATGTCAGAACAGGTTAGCGCCGCTAACCAAAACATAGTCACGCCGCTAACCAAGACAGAGTTAGCACCGCTAAACAGTTTTTCATTAGCACTGCTAACTATAAAGAGTTAGCGTCGCTAACTACTGGACAAGACCAAAATCACATCTTTTCGGATTTTTCACGCCACCAAGTGCAAAACTAGTGTAGAGGTGGCTCTGATACCACTGTTGGGGTTCGTAGTAGGGCACAACGGAAGCATACATGTAAATTAAAAACATAAAAGAACCACATGATGAACCCAATGGAAGTACCAAGCTCTACAACTATATTTTGCAACAAAACAGAAGAGAGAGTAGAGATTTATACCCTTGATGTCTCTCGAGTTGTTGTGTGCTAAGCTCCAAGCCTTGATTCCTACTTCTTGAGCTATCAAAGTCCACCCCGAGAAACTTGGTGACCTTTGTACTAGCACCCCTTGAATACAACTCACTATTTGATTGTATGGAAGGAACAACAACTCTAAATCTCCAGTAACCTTTCCTTGACCTCTCTCTCTAAGACACTAGAACAACTCTCAAAGTTTTCTAAGTGTTTCAACTCAAATGTGACCAAGAGTATTAGAGAGAGTTATGTGCATATGTTTTATGGAGCCAAAGATGACTCTAGAGCTCCCCAAGGTCGGCCAAGACCGAATCATTAGATCTAACATGCATTGGTTGAGAGTGGAGGTGAAAAGAATAAAGTTATAATTTGTCAGGTGGGTTAGCGCCGCTAACCGCCCATGTGTAGCGCCGCTACACACTTAAGTGTAGTGCCGCTAATGAGGCTGAGTTAGCGACGGTATAGTTAGCGCCGCTAACCCTGACCAGATTACCAACTACCATTATTTATTCTTTCTCGCCCTCTTCTTTTAGGTTGTTGTCAAGATCTACCCCCGGTGTGTGACCCGATAGACCCATATATCATCGGTAGTGATCAATTGGCGTACGTACCTCAGTGGGCATACTCCAACAATATGCATACATGTTCGTGTGTTTGTAAGTATGCAACTTTAGATTTCCTTACATATTTTAAATGTAATACATGTACTTGTGTATATATGTGTATATGTACGATTGTATACAAAGAAAACTATCGATAAAAATGATTTTAGAGAATCACTGTTGCAAATCTGTGTGAAATTTCTGACGGATTTCCAACGGACTATTTTAATTTTAAAAGATTTTTAAAGTTATGATCGTTTTTTACGATATCTTTATACATATTCTCATAGAAGAAGTGTTTTTACTTATAGATATCATTTTTCGACTCATGATATGCATATATGTATATCACGTGTCACGAGTTTTTTTGTATATGTATATGTAAACGTATAAAGATACATGTTCGTGTGTTTATGACTATGCAACTATAGATTTCCTTGCATATTCTAAATGTAATACATGTACTTGTGTAAATACGTGTATATGTATGATTGTATACGAAGAAAACTGTCGATAAAAAAGATTTTAGAGAAGCACTGTCGCAAATCTGTCGCAAACCCGTCGGAAATTTCTGACGGATTTCTTACGGACGGTTTTAATTTCCGAAGATTTTCAAAGTTATGATAGTTTTTTCCGATATCTTTATACATATTCTCATAAAAGAAGTATTTTCACTTATTAATATCATTTTTCGACTCATGATATGCATATAGGTATACCACGTTGAAGGGTTTTGGACCTGACCAAACCACCCAATGACACAAACTGGTCAATCCTGGGTTTGATTCTACTAGTTCAATCCTAAAAGCGGAACTGGATCAAACATAGCTTCTTACAAACAATCCACAGATAAGGTTACAAGATTATACCTGATCAAACTTGAGATTGCTAAAGTAGTCCACCACTACTGCACCTACTTGGAACTGGCTGCTAGACCGCTCTTGAATTACCAAAGCTTCAAAAACTCGAAAACCTTGTGCGTGTATACATCTTTCGTCAATCACCAAACACGCAAACACCCTTGGTGTTTTTTCTTCTTCGACTTCGACGAAGAGAGAGAGACCGAGAGAGAGTGAGTTCGACGAGAGAAAGAGAGAGTTTTGGTGGCTAGGTTAATTCTTCTAATCCTTTGTCTGTTATGTCTTAATCCTTAAGGCTTAAGGATATATATATATATATATAAGGATTAGATGGACCTAAGCCCGTTTAATTAAAACGTTTAATTAAAAGCCCACTGGTTTTAATTAAACTTTCATCTCTTCTCACTTTAACCCCCTGGACTTTACTAATTAATTAATTAACTATTAATTAACTTAGTCCGTTAAATATTAAAACTTAATATTTAATTCTCTTTAAATAATAAATAACTATTTATTATTTATTTCCTTTCTAATAATTAATACAAACTGATTAATTATTTATTTCTCTCTTTTCAATAATTAATACTACTGATTAATTATTTACTTTTCTCTTTAATAATTACTCCAACTGATTAATTATTTCCACACAGATTAATGGTAAAATCCAACTGTCCTTATTTGGGTGTGTAGTAGTGTGACCCTTTAGTCTCTTATAACATTAGATACAATATGCCCATTAATTATCTCTGCACATAATAGAACAGACTCCCACTTGTGCAAGATAAGTAATAATTACTGCACATTGTTAGCCTAAGGAGGTCCCTAGCCAGACACTTAGGGTAACCAGGTTATAAGAACTCTTATACCCCAAAGTAACTTGTGATAAAAATTCATAAGCAACCTGCTTAGAAGTGACTTGTTATAAACTAACTGTTTATAAACTAAACTATCATAAACTCCCTGTTCATGAATGGATACGTTTTTATATATACATACTTGCATATATATATGTTTGTCCCTTGCATATACATACTTGATTTCAAAACTGCGTGATAAACGACAAAGAACAGATCAGTTCGTTTGGGCACGGCCGTGCACTTACCAGTTTCTCTAATCAGTCAAGGGGCCCGGAAATATCTCTTCTAAAAAGAAGTTTCAATTACCATCTTGTATATTTGCATTTGGAAATACGGCTCTCACTGAATCTAGACACGCTCCTTATGACCACCCTGTTACGGCGTGACATTAAAACAAGCTAAGAAGACAACAGTTACCGCATCCCAAACCAAATACCTCAGGCTTAAGGATAACCTATGTGATAAATACTTTTGACATGAATTCACGAAGTATTTTTCACAGTGAGTCAATCCAATATTCGTAACCCTAACGAATATCCGTCAATTTTGGTCCGCAAAAACCTTTTGCAGCTATATTCGACATACTTTCGAATCTATCCCAAAATTACGATGACTTTATAGCCCTATCATAGTTCCCACCACGATAAGTTGTCATGGATAATATTTTGAATAAACCTAGTTTATTCCTGGATGAACCAAAACATACAAAATTGTGAAGAATAATGAAACTAATTTCTACACCCTTTCATATTTCATCCTGAAATAAAGGTGCATAATTTCTACCATTTCATTGACTCGATTCACGGTGTATATCTGAATTACTTATTATTTTGCATTGTAACTTATCACAGATTACAAAGAAAGATAATATGATTATAAACCTAAAACACAAGACTAGCACCCTGAAGTACTCTTTCTTGGTTTTGCTAGAACTCGTTCTTGCAACCTAAGAACAATTTCATGTGGTTAGGATCTTTGTAAAAGTTTAGCCTCGGGCTAAATGAAAGGTATAAATATTGTTTATTGGACTTGATTGATTATAAAATCCTTCACCAGTGTTGGTAGGAAGGATTATGACTTGTTGGATTTTGATCACACTTGTGTGGATAATCCGTTCAAGTATACCACAAAGAGTGACACTAGTGAAATTCTCCATCACCGTCTTTATGATAGTTGTTGAGAGAATGTTTACTAGAGAAAAGGCTTGTGTCTGAAACCTAGTGGTGTTCGGAACTAACCTAAAGTAAACTAAGAATCAGTAAGGGCATATAGATATAAATTCTTAGATCTAGAATAAATGCTAAGTTTTCTTATCTATATTCGTTTAAACATAATGAATCATGGGTTTGTCCCATAATTCGTTTTCTCGAAGAAACACATTTGTACATGGTGTTACTTTAAAAGAAAACCGGATATCTGTGTTGATGATCTGGTAAAAGGCAGGCCTAAAACATGTATTCAATGTGATTGGTATACATTAATTTTATGAACCAAGTCCTCGATCTAAAACACAACATTATGGTCACTTAAGCATCGAATATTGACTAGAAAGAGTCCTTTGCTTGTCAGTCTTATAACTTAAATTATCCAGTCTACATTCAGTAGGAGATGGATGAATTATAAGTTGATGCCTATACATTTGAGTAGTTCATCTGAATTTTGGATAATTGTTTCTTAGACTTATGGGAACCATGTTTGGTTGCTCAAAAGGGAAAGGACAATTTACAAAAGCATTCCAGTGGAAGAACGTAAAACTTAAATAAGAGACCTAATGTTGACACTAGCATTTAATCAGTATAGAGATGCTGGTAAAACATGACAATATCCATTGCTTCTATAAATCTGATGAAAATCAAGAAGGCTGTTTAGATACGACGTTGTCATATTTTAGTAACAACAGCTTGATGGTAAATCATTGTGATGTTACCATTCATCGGAAACATAGTGGGACCCTGTGTTCACTAGTGAATAAAAGGAAGGGAATGGTATTCATAGATGTAACCTTTTGTTGCATCCAAGTACTTGACTTGGGTTAATCCCATACCTGAGGTGTAATCCAAGAAGTGTGAAGGGACTAACATATATGCAATAATAGACAACTTCAAATACCGACTAGAGACAAAGTGTTTCATATTGATTATATGGAAACATGTTCTAGTGGCTATGTTGAAGATGACTTGGACAAAGTGAAATTTTGTTGTCACCTTGAGGAAACAAGTTAGTTCACTTGGACGTAAGAAGCCTGAATCCTTCATAAAATTAAGTTGAGGAAATGCTTATGGCACTTTCCGAAGGTCTTACACATCCGTAATATCCAGATTAGGTCTGGATTATGTGAAACATTGTTGTCGCTTTAGGGAAACAAGTATGTTTACATGGAAATAAGAAGACCTTGATCCTTCGCAGGATTAAGTTAAGGAAATGTTTTAAAGCATGTTCCGAGGTCTTACATATCCATGATATCCAAAGTCCATGAATAAAGTCAGCAAAACTTACATCTTGTAGTTGTAGTCTTGCTTTACGAGAAAGTCAATGGAATGAGTTTTCTAGAAAGCATAGACTAAACCAGATACTCTTGTCAGGGCTAGTGGAAGCTTTATTTGTTCTTAGTAAAATATACTCAAATGGAAATAATGTCCTAATTTAGGGTTGTTTTCAACCTATTGATGGAATTATTGTTCTACGAGTATAAGTATGAACATGAAGTTAAGAGGATTCTAAATTCAAAAAAATATTGAAGTATGTTCTTGATGTTCGACGAAAATAGAGTTGTCTTGAGTAAGTTATTACTGCAAGCAAATCTAGACTTGTAAAACTGTCGATTTTAATCGAAGTTTTGAATATCCAAATATATGTGGTGTAGATACGACATCTAGATTCAAATGAGTGTCATAGACCCTATTATGTACTTCGGTAACATTAAGGGTATGTCAACTCTAATAAAAATGAGTGTCAATGACTCTATTGTGAACTTCGGTTGCATTGAGAGTATGCGACTATGATAATCATAAGTGTCATTAATCCTAATGTAGACTTTGGTAACATTGAGGATATGACGACTATGATAATCTTGTGTATGATCTCTTTGATGAACACCTTGCAAGTGGTTTAACAAGAGAATACGAAAGAGTACAAAGGGATATCGTGTAGATGATCCCATAGTTAAGCCGTTGTCAAATACTAGTGATGGTTTTTTATACCAAGTATAATAGCATTATTAATGCTTATGACTAGGCTTGAATATCGTTTTAGTAAATGTTTGATTTACTTATAAGCTTTGGGAACTGTAAGCAGTACTGCTAACCGATGATTGTATCGATATATAGTGGGGACTATATATACGCATGATGCGGTTACCTTCATTGGTCTTTACTGTGTTCCATCTTAGCATGTTTAACCACTTCCTAGAATGTTTATACATTCTAAATTTCCACAGCCAGTCATTCTTTAAGGGAAGGAAGCTTGAATTAAGGTTGAGGTTAGGTGTTGGTTATGCATTGATCAAGGATTGAATGCATGAAACGAAACAGTAACCTGTGCTTGAAAGGAGTTTTAAGTGACTGGAAGACCCACACCCGAGTTCACTTCATGGATCATAGTCACAAGTGACTCGGAAGGATAACATCATTACGTCCTTCGACCTGAGATGTATGAATTGCCATAGCGTGAAAATTTCTTACTTTAACTATTTCAAAACGTAGTTCGTAACTGGCTATTATAAAGGGAATAGTTAAGTAAGATAAGGTTCACGCTATGTGATTGTACAGTCAACGGAATTTGTTCCTCTGATATGAGAGATATCCCTGGGCCCCTCGATGATTGGGCGCTGACCCCAAAATAAGCATGGCCATGCGCTAAGGAATATTGATTGAGAATCAGATATGTCCTTAAATTTTGGTCACCACCAATCAAGATCAAGAAACATAATCGTGAACGATCTGAAGATTGACATGTTAATCCATGTCTCGTGTTCACAAGGATATCACGAACAAAAGGAGTTTTGATCACTTATCAATAGGACCTCTACGTTCTTTTTGTAGGTAATGGTTTTCTGCAAAGAAGCGGAACCCATACTGACTTGGGGGCATTGATGCTTTTGCTAGAGACCGCTCTTTGTCTGTGGTTACATGGGTACGGTGTATTATGTGCAAGTGGGAGTTTGTTAGAAATATGCCCATTAATGCACGTACGCCATATGGACCGCTGCTAATGATGTATGGGCCTATTGGGTCATACACCGGGGTCTAACCTGACAGCAACTTAAGTTAAGGGACCAAATATGGCAAAAGACAAAAGTTGACATTGCAGGCCGCGTTAGCGCCGCTAACTCTTAGGGGTTAGCGCCGCTAAGTCCTAGAGGTTAGCGCTGCTACGGCTGCATGTACTTTGTGTCAAATCGCTGACAGGGCGCATTAGCGCCGCTAACTATTTTGAGTTAGCGCCGCTAACTTGTAGTTAGCGCCGCTAAACTCTGCCAGTGCCATTTGTCAAATACAACTCCTAAATCAGCCAATGCATGTAGTCCTACTAATCTCGAGGCTTGGCCGGTTGAGAGGGGTATTAACTCGAATCTGGAGTAAGGAGAGCACAAGAGAGACTCATATTTTTGGTTGGGGTTTTCTCTTCTTTTTCTCTCCAACACAAAAATACTCTCTTTGGTGCTACTAAGACCAAGAGAGAGCTTCACAAGTGAGTATTCCAGATTATTAGTCTCGTGCAGTTGCTGTTCCAGGGTGTTTTTCAGAGTGAAGAAACACGATGGCTTGCTAGCTCTTGTGGTTAGACGTGTTCCCGGGGTACTACCCACTAGTTGATCCGCATTTCACACTTGGAGCATCACCACCACGAGACAATCAGTTTTCTGGAGCTTAGGAGAAAGGTATAACACCTCTTTCCTTTCCTTGTTGCATTTCTTTACATAGAGTTTGGTCCATTTGTGGGATTTCGGTTTTTATGCTTTATGTGCTTGTACCTTGGGCTGTTTTTGTTGTACCTTGCTTCCGCTGCTAGCCCACGAAATCCCAACAGTTTGCACAATAGATTTTTCGGACTATATCGTCCCAAGTAGGGAAGAGTTGTAACGCCCCAAGGTTCGACATGTTCGATATAAGTTTATAATTATTGTTAAGTGACATATGTATATTTAACAAGTTGGCCTTTTATGTGTATATGTGATTTAACTAGAGGAGCTATATGTGTCAAATGTGCAAAGTGTTAATCCAAGGGCTGAATTGCTATTATTATAAAGATATGTATATGTTTGTTAGTATTTGACTAGTTGCTAGTCAAACTTGCAAAGAAACACAGGCAAAATCACGCACACAAGCACAAGTCATTTATGTGATTTTTAAGCTAGCAATATAGTGTCTTTAACATGTGAATTCAATCACTTGATTATCCCAAAAGCTTTGAGGTATATGTTCTTTCTTATTGTTGTGTTGTAGTCGTCAAGAAAGTGATTCCTAGGTGGAATAAAGGATCAAAGTGTGTAATACATGTTTCATATTGTTTCTTGCTTGTGTTGAGTATGTTTGGGTGTAGAAAAACACCCCTAACGAGCTTGAGTCGAATTAAGGTCGAAAAGTGGGTCAAGACCGTGACTGAAATGAAAAACACTTGGCTATATTGTAGGCTACACGGTCCGTGTATCAGATAAAAGGGTGTGTAGGCCAAGTCGTGTAGGTCCCGTGTAGCGGTACACGGCCCGTGTAGGTAACTGTTAGGATTTATAGGGTATAACATGCACAACGGAATAAAATTTTAAATCCCAAATCCTAGAGATCACAACTGGATCAACTAGGGGAGCAAAAACATATATAATCATATTAAACAAATATATAAAGTATAGAGTAAATGTTTAGATAAATATACCTTTGGAATGCTATAGGGGGATACACAGCTACTTCACCAGTGAAACCGGCTGCTGAACTGCCTAGATTAATACCCGCGAAAAACTGATCGCGTCCCGTGTGTGTCTCAAAAACCGCCGACACCGCCACCTGCCCTACGGGCTGCCGAAACCTCCAACCCGCCGCAAGGGGCTTCTCGGCCGAAGGAGAGTGTCGCCAGAAAGCTACCGCCGCACATGAAAGATAACTGCTGAAGTAAACCAAGATGGTTAAACTTATTTTCAAAGCTTCTATGTATGTGTTAATGGACTAAAAGAAGGATGGCTGAAGGGTTAATGATAAGGCTAGATGGTTGCTTCTTGAAGACAGTTGTCAAAGGGAAGTTGTTATTTGCAATTGGGAGGAATGGAAACAATCAGACATAACTTATTGCATTGGTTGTGGTAACTGTTGAAAACAAAGAAAACTGGTTGTGGTTCATTATATTGTTAAACGATGATTTACAGCTCAATGAGGGTGCTGGTATAACTCTCATATCAGATCAACATAAGGTTAATGTCAATGCTACATCATTATTACTATTATTGTTGTTGTTATTGTTGTTGTTGTTGTTATTGTTGTTGTTGTTGTTATTATTATTATTATTATTATTATTATTATTATTATTATTATTATTATTATTATTATTATTATTTTTATTATTATAACTCGTTGTTGTCATCATCACTATTATTAGGGACTTATAGAAGCTGTGAAGGATGTATTACCTTGGGCTAACATAGACAATGTGCTAGACACGTATATGCTAATTTTAGAAAAAGTTTTAGTGGGCGGCAACTACAATATCTTTTTTGGTAAGCTTCTAAAGCTTCATATCCTCAACAATTTGAAGAGGTAATGGAAGCAATTAAACTACAAAACCCACAAACACACGAGTATCTCACGGGGAAACAACCTCATACATGGTCTAGAGCATTCTTTAGAATAAATATGGGGTGTGAGACAGTTGAGAATGGTATTACTGAGTGCTTTAATTCTGTAATACTTGATGCTAAAAAGCAACCTATTATTACCATGCTTGAGGCAATAAGAATTATCATCATGGAAAGGATGGGGAAAATGAGGAATAATATTCGTAGATGGGATCATGATATTTTCCTTGCGATTAAAAAGAAGCTTGAACATTTAAAAGAGTTATAAAGGTTAAAATTATATTTTTTGTTCCTTTAAATCTTTAACTGATCTGATCTGTAAACAAATAACAAAAGGCTTCGCTACCAACTCAAGAATCTCAAACAGGTCAGCCTTTTCACCATACTGTATCGACATGCGAACAAATAATTAGAAGACCAAAACTAGTTCCTTGGTCCAATGCAATAAGCAACTCGAGATCATGGACTAATGGTTAGCATATAACATTTTAGTGTTTTTTGTTGTGGAGCTAAAGTTTTGCTGCATTTTCCATCATGTATTGTTGTCTTTTGATATGTTTTGATCATCTACCAGCAACAACTATTTATGAGACAACTTTTTAATCTTAAATGAAATGAAGTTTTGCATATGGTATGCTTATAATGTGATTTTTTAAACTTAAATTTGTACCTATATTTTGATCTTTATTAAGATGTTTTGTATATGTTTATTATGTGATCTATTTCTAAAGTATGTCACCCTTTTTGTCAAAGACTTACAACCTTTTGTTTAGATAAAGAATTGCATTAATTGGTAGTAAAATAAAACATAATTGCATAAATTACTAAGTAGTAAAGATAATTGTATAGATTGATAAAAAAATAAAATTTAGAGTTAATTACAAAGATGGTCTTTGTGATCTAGGACAAATTTCACATTTAATTCTTTAAACTAAAAAATTACATTGATAGCTGTTATAATTGATATATTTTTTTCTCATTTTTCCTTGTAACGTTAACCCTCATGAGGAAACACACCCTATTCTCTCCCAAACTCTCTCCAAACTCTCATCCATACTCCACCATCCCCTTCTGGCCACCGCTCCCGTCCCACCATCACCATCTCACCACAATCGCCTTGTTCTTACTGATTTGAGGGTTACAATTGGTATCAGAGCAGGAGACCAGGAGTGGATTAAAAGGTGTGTATCGATCGACAGTTTGCGCTTTATGAAGATTTACATTACTGAGGTTTCAATCGATTTGCATATGGATATGATATTTGCAATTGAAACTATATTTGCAATTGAAACTTGTTTCATGGTTGCATATTGTACTAATTGTTTTGGAATTGAAATATATCAATATCGTTGGAAATTATATGGTTTAGATTTGAGACTTGGTTCGTATATCAGTTACGGTTTTTTGGTCCTGTTTTTCAAGTTCGACTTTGAATTTCTTCATCAAACCTTCATCATTTGTGTTGATTCTTGCTTTCTTGATCTCGTTTTCTATAAAATCTGGTTTGTGTACTTATTTCGTCATTTGCATCTCATTTTTTAGGGTTAATCGACTGATAATAGTCTCGAATTTTGATTGTGTTCTTGGCGACTGCAATTTCTAGGGACGAAAATGACCATTTAGGTTTTCTAAACTGAAATCGATGATCTGTCTGTTGTTTAGCCTAATCGAAGTCTTATAAACTGATTTAACATGGTTTAATTTATCAAAAATCGGTTTATTAGTCTGCTATTGGAATCAATTTTCGGTCGATCTTTATTGTTCAAAGTCGAGATGCCTTTTGGATCAATTGCTTTCTGGAATCTTTATAAATGCTAGTATATGTGTTTAATCTTCATATTTTACGTGGCCACTAAATTTTGATTGGTGATGTTTTGATGATTATAATTACTAAGGGCTGTGCTAATTCTATTTTTCACATCCCTGGGTTAATTTTCAGTCACCACCCAATTGAAATATCCATCCCCTGTTCTTTGAGAAAAAAAAGATAATCAATTTATTTAATGAATGCTGAAATATGTGTTTGGTTACAAGGATAAGTTAGAAAAAGATCATAATACCCTTTAACTAACGGTTAACTTTAACTGAAGTTAGTCTAAGGGATCAAAATTGAAACAATATAACTATCAGTGTTAATTTTTTAGTTTAAAGGATAAAATGTGAAATTTACCCAAGACCACGAGACCATCTTTGTAATTAACTCTAAAATTTGGTTGCATAAATAAGTCACTTCCCTAGTTATTAGTAAGGTTAGATTAGATTAGATGTTATCCAAATCTTTGAACATTGAGTCTACTCACGCCCTTACATGTAGTATCTTCTCAATTGGTTCATCGTTGTACTCCCCCAGGACGTCAAATTTCTGGAACCCGTTAAGAAATCGCCATTCCAAGTTAGAAGTTCGATTTGGTCTGCAACGAATTTCAAATTCTAAGCACGCGTATGATTTTCTTGCGAGATGGAGCTATCTATTCACGACTATGGTCACTTGCACAACTTGTCATCTTCGTCACTTACTTCGTCCACCAACTGTTTGATGAAATTCCTGAATGAACGCCCACAGCCTTTTTCAAACCAGTCGTCTATCCTTATTACAACAGCTAAGAAGAAGTCCCACGTTCCTTCTTCACAAGATATCCAAAGATCGACTGAGAAGCACTTGTCTCGTATCTTAAGGTCAGAGGCTGCCATTGAAGCAATTGAAAGAAAAGCCAACTTAGCTACTGTAAGGAATCACCGCTTTTCGCCAAAACTTGTTTTGGAAGCTTTGGACAATGCCATTCGTCATAGACGCTGGGAGTCTGCTCTTAAGGTTCGTGGGTTTTCAATGTGGTTGATAGGAATTGATTATTTCATCACATGATTGTCTATGAATTCGTATGATGAGCATATAGATAACATCTACATTATCTACAAATCTTGAACTTAAAAAGATAGATGTATGAGTTTTTATGTACGGAGAACTGACGCATTTAATTATGTTTAGATATTTGATCTTCTTCGAAATCAACACTGGTATGAGCCAAGATGCCAAACGTACACAAAGCTAATGGTTCTGTTAGGCAAGTGTCAACAACCCATGAAAGCTAGCTTGCTTTTTGAGCTGATGTTGCAGGATGGGCTTAAACCCACTATTGACGTTTATACTGCACTTGTTAGTGCATATGGTTACTCTGGTCTCCTTGAAAAGGCATTAGAAATCATTGAAGAGATGAAGTTGGTACCTGACTGCAAACCAGATGTATATACCTACTCGACCTTAATCAACTGTTGCACTAAGCTTCGCCGTTTTGATATGATTAAGCACATTCTTGCTGACATGGAATATTTGGGAATCGAATGCAATGTTGTTACATACAATACGATAATTGATGGGTATGGGAAGTCGGGATTGTTCAAATTAATGGAGAGTGTGTTGAGTAATATGCTTGAACATGGGACGTGTGTTCCTGATGTTTACACATTTAATTCAGTTATTGGTGCATATGGAAATTCAAGGATGATTGTAGAAATGGAGAAATGGTTTGATGAATTTCAACTAATGGGGATAAAACCGAGTGTGACGACATATAATATCCTGATTAAGTCATACGGGAAAGCGGGGATGTATGATGAACTGGTGTCTATTATGGAATATATGGGTAATAGATTCATTCCGTTTACTATTGTCACTTTCAACATAGTTATTGAGATATTTGGAAAGGCTGGAAATATCAAGAAAATGGAGGAGTTTTTCTTGAAAATGAAGCGTCAAGGAATGAAGCCTAATGCGGTTACTTATTGTTCTCTTGTGAGTGCTTATGGCAAAGCTGGACTTATGCAAAAGATTGATTCAATTATGAGGCAAATAGAGAACTCTGATGTGACTCTTGATACAACGTTTTTTAATAGCATAATTAGCGTTTATGGCCAGGCTGGTGATATGAAAAAAATGGGTGAAATGTTATCAGCAATGAAGGACAGAAATTGTGAACCAGATAGTATTACTTTTGCTACCATCATCCATGCTTACAAAGCCATGGGAATGCTGGAAGCTGCTCAAAATTTAGAGAATAAGATCATATTAACCCAACATAATCAAGGTACTTTTCAGCTCCATTTGTTCTTGTTTGAAATTTTTTAAGATCATTTGTTTCTGAACAATTCAGATTCTCTCAATCCTTATGGTTGCCAAACAATTGGATATGTGATACTTTAGCCTTGGTGTAGTGTTAAGTTGTGTCGAAAAGTTGCTAACTTCCCATCTTTATCAAGAGATTATTTCACTAAATTAAATAATGTGAAACCAGGATTGATATGTTACATCATATTGTTGTGCTCTTGAAGGCAATATGGTCAAATATAATGTGGGATGAGATTCTGTAAAAGAAAAGAAGACGTCATAACTTCACTATTACTTCATCATGTCCAATTTCTACAAGTCTTTTGACTTGTATTTAGGCATTTGTAGCCAGTAACCTGAAGATCAAGATGCAAATTAACATCATTTTCTGTCATTGAACATTTCATGGATTTCTATTCTGAAGTAAATGTGGTTCTTTTCTTTGACCAAGGTGGAATGATTAACTTGAAGATTTGCTATGAAATTTCAATTGTATTCTATTTGAACTAAAATGGGTGACCATGTCATACTTCTCGGTCAACAAGTAATTTCCAAGCTTCTTCCACCAATGTCTTGTGTGCTGATTTTGCATTGGGGTATGAATTTTGTCTTATCTAGAGCTAGCTGTCAATCTTACTAAACACGGAAACCTACCTGGTGCAGAGAATTTACTAAACTGATTCTTTTTCATTCTTTTTTTATCTTAATGTTTGGATGTTGGCATGGGTTCTCAATGTTAAGGAAAAATAGCATACAAGGAATATTGTCATTTTTATATAAGCCTTGTGCTATGTAATTTTACATTGCTTTTTTTACTGCAGCACCCATTGGCTGATGGCTATGGAAAGAAGAGAGGGGGGGGGGGGGGGAGGGGGGGTTGCTGCCCTCCGTCGGCTAGGTTCAAGAAGGGCTGGAATGTCTATGTTTTGCAGCATTCCTTACCCCAAATGAGGTTAGTCATTTGTTATGGAAACAACTGTTCAATTTTTGTCCTTTTAGATCCGAAAAAAAATGGTTCTATTTAAGTTCAATCCTTTTCTGTCGTGAAAAATATATGTTCTGTTCTAAAGATAATGTTAGATGTGATGTTGAACGTAATGCAAAAAATCTTAAACCTAGATCGATTTGTATCTGAACTATAGGGTTTGAATACAAAAGAATTTTATAAGTTTTAATATTTCATTCATCCTAATTTTTTTTTTCCTGCTGCAACGCGTGTGTTTAAATTAACTTGTTCATATACAAATGTTAGGCTGTTTAGTATCTATTTATTTGTTTAGTTCTTTATTTTTTTTATTTGTGTCACATTCAAGTTCATATAAGTTTTGTCATGTTTGCTGCAGTTGCTCTTCGTGCTGGTTCGTACTCCCATCAGGCCATCACAACCTGCTCATTGCTCTCCCTAAACACCCACCCAAACCCAGGTAACTGAGATTTTTGTTTGAAATTACAAGATCTCGGCTTAACTTACTGGATCCATTCTTGGTCCATGATACCATGGGTCCAATGAGTTTTGTTCAATATTCATTATGGGTCTTCTGAAGTTTGTTTAACCCAGTAAATTTTAGACTAGATTTCTTTATATATATAATTTTTTGTTTAGAGATCTATATTTCTAGGTCTGTTTGTGTTAATGTTTTTTAGATCTTCTAATTTCTAGAATTGCTACTTTGTTTATATCTGTTTTAATGTGAAATCTATTTGTTTCAACAAGAGATGTTCAAGGTTTAAGACTTAAAATACACTGTGCACAAATCAGGTCTTGATAGTTACTCACAGCCTTTTTAAGTGGCTACTGTATGTAACTGAATGCACCAAGGATAATAAAGGGGTAGTGTTATTCGATTGTCAATCGGTGCTAATTACAAAACAAGTCGATACCTACAATCGTACAGAGTTTTTTGGAATCCAAAGGTGAGCAAATCTGCTTCACAGTTGTTGATTCTTCTCAAATCACCCGAGTGTTCTAATTTCACAAACAAATGACTATTTAACTTTCAAATGGAACAAGTTTAGGGGGCTCTTTATTCATGATTGTTAGTAACCTTCTAATCCCATAAATATACATGTCACAAATTCAAAGAAATCTTCCAATAAAGTGTATTTATTTATTTGCCAGATCTTCTTTGATGTAAAGATCAGAATGTTTACAATATTTCACTTTCTCCAACAACTTATACTTGTAGTTCATTTTTCCTTATTTAAGTTTATTTCTCACCAAATGCTATAGTTTTTAGTTTTAAGTTCTTGATTAGGATGGTTTTTTTTTTTTTTTTTTTTTTTTTTTTTTTTTTTTTATTGAGCTAAGTATTTGAATCATGTATGCAATCCAGATTTTTTTAGTGACATAATGCTTAAGAGTATAAAGGTATGATATAGAAGGAGTTTTATATGAAACTTAAAGAAATTGTTTTCTGACCGAGACTTGATGAATAAAATAATGTCTCTCCTATATGTTTTAGGTAATGATTAAAGTTTCTGCAGCTTACAGTTTGAGATGATCAGCTAAGATGTAAGTGGACTTCTTATGTTTTATAGTTTTAGGAACCAACAAGTAGTGTATCAAGTATCTTATTAAGGAAACCGCAATGGCCTCTTTATGGCCAATTTAACGAGCCAAGTTTGGTTTGTGAAGGTGATGATTTCGTTATGGGTGTTCATGTTACGCTTGTTAAAAACTAAGCTCGTGGTAGGTGGTCCGTCGCCTCATTTAAACCAACCCAACACCGCCACTGCCCTTCAAACCACCATCGCTGCCGCATGCAAACGAACACCACGGTCGCTGCCTTCAACACACTATCGCCACACCGCCTTCAAACCAACATGGTGCCAAATGTGTTTAGGGTTTTCATTATTCTTCATCTTCATCTGAAATTTAGGGTTTTTATTGTTCTTCATTATCATCTTAGATTTAGGGTTTTCATTATTCTTCATCATCATCTTAGATTTATGGTTTTCATTATTCTTCATCTTTGTTCAAGTTCTTTATTTAAGTTCATTTGTAATTTCTAAGTTAATCTTTTGGTTATTGATATTTAATCCTCCAGCTCTTCATTTAAACAATAATCAAAATTTAAACGAAGTTCTAAAAAATAATGAACTAGTGAACACACTACCTAACAAATATACAAATATCAACAAGTGAACACATTATTTACAAAGCACCAACAACATGAACTAAAGAACATAACAATAACACCTAACTAAGAAATAGAATAAATAAAAGAAAATTAAAAAGACATGCGATTTGTTAATTGTTATTCACATTATATTTTGTATATAATGGGAGGAATAAGTAAGTTGGTTGTATTATTTTTTAAATCAAACTATAATACAAGAAGGGGAATTTAGAATTCGCTTTGTCTTTGGGTCGAAAGATAAAGCTTTAATTTTGGCTATAAAAGTTTAAATAGAATTTCTATTTTTAACAGAATAGATGTTGAATTTTGATAATTAATCTTTTTTATTTAAATTAACTGTGAAGGTTGTCTAATTATTTATTTATATTAGTCTTTTATATAATAAACAAGCAAGGTTGGATCAAGTGGTTATCACCTTTGCCTCTGGAGACAGAGGTCAAGGGTTCGATCTTCACTCCTTGCAAGGCCGGAGGTCCTTTTCTACATTTAGTAGAATTGGAAGCATCCTCTCTACCATAGGTAGAGGTATGAGTGTCTACATCTCAACCTCCCCCATACACCGTGCAAACGGTATTGGGACCCATAACCCGTGGAAGGCGGTATTGGGTGTTACTTTACTTTACTTTTAGTCTTTTATATAATACTATATTATTGCCCCGTGTAAAAACACGGAAATGTTTAAAAAAAAAGTATAAAATTTGATGGTATGAAATTATAAGAGGTATAGTAAAATAAGTGTAATAGTGTTTCAGAAGTGTTTTGAGATATTAAAATTTTGAGATAAAAATAATAAAATATCACCAAAAATTTACATATGTCAGAATTTGTAACAAAAACAATAACTAAATTTTTTGAAGTACTACTATTAATGGTAACAAAAAAATAAAAATATCCTAATTTTTAAAAAGTGTCATATTACAATAATATTTATACCAAAACGTAGATGAAAATGAGACGATCGTAAATATATAATTATTTTTTCTCTAAACATGTATCACAAGTTACTAAACATAATTTATAAACACCATATAATTAATTACATTAATATACAATTTTTATAAAACCCCCTCACATTTTCTTAAAAACTCATCACATGTTTTATAAAACCCCCTCATAATTTTCATTCAGGCCCCTTCCAATTAATTTAGATTTGGAATTCCATGCCTATTAATCTTTCTAAAATTGTTTTTGAAATTGAATAATTTTGAAATTGAAGATTGTGATTGGTTGATTGAGTTTCAATTTATGGTTATTTTAGAAAAATTTGCAAATAATATTACAAATTAGAATAATATATAATAGATAGATAGATATTTAAAATAGAATTTCAATTTATTATAATATTACAAATTAGAATAATACATAGGATAAATCTTGACTTTAAATCGATAGCTAAAATTTTTGTTAGTTCATTAATGGCCTCGATAACTAATTAATAAGGCGTATTTTGGGATGGAATGCGCGAGGGCTGATGATAGCAATGGCTTCATCTAGGCGTATTCTTTTTTCCTGGTATAAAAATCGAGCTGAATTGGGATGGAATGCAGGAAAATGGATCGACTGGTGTACTAGTCCTAGTTCATGTTTTGGATAGTGGTTTATGTCCTGGTGATTGTATCTTTGTTGGTTTTGTTTTGTTTCTCATTCTCTTTGATCCTGTAACTTTAGAACTTGGCTCAGCATCTTGCTGGGTTGACTTCTGTTTTCTTTTCTAGTAATAAAATTTGGTTGTGCAATTGGGGGTGATGCCAATGTCGAAGCTTATTCCTTGTTCAACCTTTGCTATTCAACAAAATAGTAATAATAATAAGGCGTATTTTGGAAAAATCAAACTAATCTACTAATGACTCATCCATCCATATATAATTCACGGTTGAGTAATTACATAAATATACAAAATGCCCCTATTAATAAGTCTTGCATTGTACCCGCGCAATGTAGCGGTGATAATTATGCTCGACAACATGTTTGATTTTAAAAATGTGTGTATAGTATGTCTGGAATGCGATGTTAGTCAACCAATTCATGTTCTTTCTTTTTTTTTGATTTCTTTGTTTTTTTTACAATCAACCATTTTGTTAGTTGTTAAAATAGTTTTTGAAAAACAATAAAAAAAATATTATTATTAAATTTAAATTAGCGAAAAACATACTCTAACCTTAAAATCGTATTGATGTAAGTAATTTAATCAAAATTAGATAAATTAAATAGTTGTTGTGATATTTAATAATTTATTAAAGTAATAGTTGCCTTAAATTAGTTGAAATAATTAAGGATAATAAACATATATTGTTTTTATATATTATATGTTTACTAAAATTAATCACCTAGAAATATGGAAAGTTTGAACATTAAATAACTTTAGTATCTAAACTTAGTTTCGATTTTGAATAATCACCTTGATATAAGAAAAATAAATATATTGGAAATAGGAAATTGTGATTGGTAATTATAATGTGGTTTCTAAGAAAATTTGTAAAACTGAAAGTTGTAATTGATAATATTTCCTATAAATAAGGATGATGATGTGATAGTTATTTTCTTTTAATTAGTAAGATTTCTCTTCTCCAATTCAAGTTTATATATATTATTCATGTTTGTTCATACCTATGTTTGTTTCCGGCGGCTCCAGCTCCGGCCACCGTCTCAGATCAAAGGAAAAGTATGGTAAACTTTCGGGCCACCCACCTCCGTTCAACCTCCGATCAACCTCCGGCCACTGTCGTCAAGCGTTAACCTCCAGCTACCACCCGCCACCGTCGTCCGGTGGCTCCAGCTCTAGCCATGATCTCAAATCCGAAGAGATCCTAACAAAACAGGAAAGAAAAAAATTAAGAAATCCTAAAACAGCCACCACCGCAACTTAGTGGCTTTGGCTACTGTCTTAGATATGAAGAGATCTTGAAGAAAACAAAAGAAAAAAATCAGCTTAGGCTACCGCCCAAATGTCAATAGATCATCCGGAAAGAGGCGACACTTTCGGTGAAGTGCGGCGGTTTCCGGATAGTTGCAGTGGTGTCTGGCAAATGGCAGTGTTATCGGAGAAAGGCTGCGGGTTTCTGTCGAGTAGGATGGTTAATGGGTAGGAGAGGAAGCAAGCTTAGGAGAGAGAGAGAGAGAGAGAGAGAGAGGAAGCTTGGGAATGGAGAGATTTGGGTTTTAAAGGGAGTAATGAATTGGGGCGTGGAGGTAATAACTAGTTTATAATTAAAGTAATAGGGGTATGGAGGTAGGTAGAATATAGACTCGGGTGTCTCCAACAATACTAATCACAAATTAATAGTTCTAAATGCTCAAGGAATACTATATAATCAAACCCTTGTGATTTAATTGCATTTTAACACACTAAATCAAAGGAATTCCGGTATAGGTTATGTATAGCAGTTTTGTATGAAGAACATGAATCAATTGATTAAAAAGAAAAACCAACCTGTTTTATCAATCTTTTGACTCTCATAGCACTTGTAGGTCCAAGTGGATCTGATATCAACTAACAATTAAAGCAATCAATAAGACTATTAACTTGGTTTGATGATAGATACAATAGAGAGAGAGAGAGAGAGAGAGAGACCCGAGAACAAGAACGTAGGGCGTGTTTGGTACGTAATTTTTTGGAGCTGTTAGCCTTTTGTTTTCAATAGAAAAGTTGTCCGGAAGGAAAAACTTGAAGTTTTTCTAAACAAAAAGCTTTAAAACAAAAAGGCTTCTTGAAATAGTTTTTAAAATTAACTGAAAACTTTTTACATACCAAATTACTATATGCACTCTTTAATTATTTTATAATATGTTCTATTTTTAGATTTATCTTTTTTGTCTTTTTACACTAATTAGCTTCGGTTACTAATTTGACAAATACATATGTAATTATAATATACAACTTTAAGCTCCAGCTACAATCTTCCAACTACAGCTACCAACTATTTCCATTAAACATACCGTTAAACGTGAATATGAGTGCTTAGTTGAATTAGGATTAATTATAAACTTTTTATACCACGAAGGTATGTACAAAATATAGAATAATCTATTCCCGATGTTACATAGAAACTAGAGTTAATTGATCAAATGGCCCTTTAACTTAGAGTTTTCTGTCGTTTTAGTCATTTAATTTTAAAAGTGGTGAAATCTGTCATTTATGATCCATTTCGTGGCAAGTTTGCTCCTTTCTAATAGTAGCCGTTAGTCAAGTCTACTAAATAAGGGGTAGTTTTGACTTTTTACAATAATTTCTCGTTTTTTATTTATTAAAATAAATTTAATTTTTTTAAAATATAAATATAGATCCTCTCCTTCCTCCATCACTCTCCCCCTCTCTATATACACACTCTCTCCCTCCTCTCTCACTCTCTCCATCTCGATCGGTCTTCTCTCAGTAGATAACCACCCCACCAACCAAACGCCACCACCCTACCACTACTGCACTGTGCCGTCGCCGCCGCTACAAACAAACACCGCCGTCTCTCTCTCTCTATCAATCCCAATACCACCGTCACACACAAACACACCGTTCTCTCTCTCTCTCTCTCTCAATCCCAAGACCACCACCACACTTCACCATCTACGACCATAGCCACCACTCCGCCACCGGCACGCACAAACACCGTCGGCTATCTCTCTCTCTCTCTTAAATGATCCTCCAACCATCGACACCTGTGTGCAAAACAGAAACAAACACAAACCCTAGATTTGTACACAAATGTGTTAAAACCCTAGATCTATACCCAAATCATGGGAAAACCCAAGATTTATACCTAAATCGGTGCTTTCTTCGAATGAGGTAAGAAGTCCCGAATTTTTCTTCGAGTGAATGATGCAGATCTGCCACACACACACACACGCTTCTGCCACCAGAGGGCCCAAGTGCGGTGGTGGTTCATTTGAGAGTAGATTGATGTCTAAATATAACTAAATATATTATAACATATTAATCGGTATATGTTCTCTTTACATGAAAAAGTAGATTGATGTCTAAATATTATATATAAATGTAAGTGTTAATTGAAGTTTATACTTTATACTTTATAGTCCACTTCATATAATATGTCATTATATTTTGTTAATATTATTTTTGTGATATTTAAAATTCATTATGATTAATATTCTTTTAATCAAAAAACAATTGACACAGTATCATTTGATTTTAAACAATGTTGATAGTAAATATTTTTTTGTTAACTCTTCATTAACTATCATTAATTGATAACTAGGAAAACAAAGTCAATGAATAGGGTAATGTTGTCGAAAACATAAACTAAAGGTAAATATGTATTTTTAGGGTCGTGTCCATTTTCAGGTGTCACCACTTATTTTATCTTTATTATTGTCAATCACCACAAAAACTCATCATAGTGTCTCTTTGTTCGTCACCGCTAGGGGTGAGCATGGTACCGGACCGGTACCGGTACCGATTTTACCGAATACCGAATTTAATCTAAAGATGGTACCGAATACCGTACCGAATTATTCATATACGGTACCGGTACCGGTCCAGAGTACCTATTTTAACTAGTTAGTTCGGTACTAGTCCCGAATACCGAGAATACCGAGTCCCGAATACCGATTTAGCGATATTTCAAGTACCGAATACCGGACCGAAAACTCTGATTCGGTACCGGTACCGGTTCCGGTACGGTGCCGGTACAGTTCGGTATTTTCGGTACCAATGCTCACCCCTAGTCACCGCCACATAGCGCGGGTACCACACTAGTATATTTAATGTACGTAGCAAAAGGCAACCATTGCGCTGATTGAAAAATAAGAATGGGTGAAACTATGGGTGAGCATTGGTACCGAAAATACCGAACCGTACCGGCACCGTACCGGAACCGGTACCGGTACCGGTACCGGTACCGAATCAGAGTTTTCGGTCCGGTATTCGGTACTTGAAATATCGCTAAATCGGTATTCGGGACTCGGTATTCTCGGTATTCGGGACTAGTACCGAACTAACTAGTTAAAATAGGTACTCGCGACCGGTACCGGTACCGTATATGAATAATTCGGTACGGTATTCGGTACCATCTTTAGATTAAATTCGGTATTCGGTAAAATCGGTACCGGTACCGGTCCGGTACCATGCTCCCCCCTAGGTGAAACCGTAAAACGTTTGGACCACAATGTTTTGTTTTGTGGAACCGCCACTTGCAGCCTCATGTCTTGATCAATTTGTTAGAACGTACGGGTTAATTTTATTAAGGCAATAAAAGTTAAAAAATGAGATTATTATAGAAAACCGTTAAGATTTAAACTACCCAAAAATTAAAGTTTGCTGGTTTAGCATGATTAAAATTAGGGTAAATTGATTAAAATACAACCAACTTTATCTTAGCTAGTTATCATTATATACAATCAAGTTTATTTTCTTAAAAATAATACAATCAACTTTCATAATATTCACATTGTATGCAACTTGTTGTATACTATGGAAGTTATGACAAAATTCATTGCGTATAATGATAACTAAACAACAGACACATACAAAAGTTGTTTATATACAATGAGAGATATGAAAATTAATTATATTGTTTTTAAATTTTTAAAGTTGGTTGTATACAATATCACTACAACAAATATGGTTTTCCTTACGCTTTATCAAAAGCTTGTAGAATTTATAAAAAATAACACTTAAAAGTGCGTAGAATAGTTTTAACAAAATGTTACGAAAAAGCTCACACTTTTTAATGTATAAGATTGATTTTAAAAAGTTCACACTTTTAAATGTGTAGAAATAGTAATTAATAGAAATTGAGAAAAGTTTAAGCTTAAAAGCGTGAACTTTTTATATCCTATAGATGTTTTTTATATTTTCACATTTAGAAATATGAAAACTAAAATTATTTGTTCACATTAATAAATGTGATACTTTAACTACATTTATTACATTTTTACATGTGAAGTTTACAAAAAAATTTGTCACACCATATTTTTTTCACACTTGTTTATAATTCTTTACATTTTAAAGTGTGAAAATGTTACTAAAAAAGTGTGAAAAATTAACATATTTGTTAGTGAATGGTAATTAAGACTAAGTTCATTACATTTTTATGTAATTTGCCTTTAAAATTATAACTAATTGTTTGGTTATCTTAAAAATGTTTATTTGCAACAGTGATTGCATAAAAAAAACTTTAATTAGTTAGGGTCAATTATATGTAACAAATTATAAACTTGAGATTAAGATTCATACTTTAAATCAAAATTGGATGTGTTTGTATGTTTCTCTCTATGTTTGTAATGAATTTAACAGGAAGGAATACTATATATGTTATTTGAAATGCTTAAGCCACTTAAAACAATGCAATTGGTTATTCTTGTACACAATTAAATTTGGGCACTAAAAAGTCTTTTATAAGTTAAGATTTGCCATGGATTATACTGTTATCAAAATTATAAAATAAAACGATTATAAACTCTTTTAATTAATTAATTATACTGTTCACCACCTATATATAATTGTGCGTCTATTTGTTTAAGCTAGCTAGCATCAAGTTAAGGTCAGACGTACAGTTGTTTGGATAAATACACCGTGACAGCGTATTAAAATTATGCCATTTAATTATTAAAATAACATATATAATCGACTAGAAATTAAGATTTATATATAGAAAATTAAGTGGTAATAACTTTTACCTTAATTTGGGTCACTCATGTTATCTCCTCCGATCGATCCTGACTCGCATTATTTGAAGTATACTATGCAAAGTTTATTTTTTCTTTCTTTTTTTCTAAAGGTGAATTCACTACTACAAACATTTGATTAAATTATATGATGATTGTGTAATGAAAGATAAAATAATTAGTCAATGAAGTCTTGCACTTAGGACCACAACATAATTCTGGATTAAGGGAAATATGATAAACATGCATAAACTAATAGAACCTCTAAGAACTTCTTTTCTAACAACCGAAACTTTCATTTAAAGATTATATCCTATAGAAACTAAAAAGATTAATGGTATAGCATAGACTATAGATCATATCCTATAGAAACTAATTCATGATATAGTATAGACTAAAGAGATTCATGGTATAGTAAGAAACTTTCATATAAAGATTATATTCTATAGATACTAAAGAGAGAGCATCTATACTATTTTCTATATATGTGTTTTTCAATACATGAGCATCTATATATAGATGTACAATAGGAAATAGAGGAGAAATAACAACTATAACAGATCCATAACACACTCAACTGAATTGATGTTATGGCACACTATACATCATATACTTTATCAGAAACACCACCTGTTAGTCTCGAATGGATACTACAACAATAAATGTTTGTAGGGAGGAGGGGAGTTTGAATACAAACTTTAGCTTTTAAAATTAAAGACACCCTATTATACTTTTATAATATAATTCTTATAGATTCTAAGTTCAATAAAATGTGGCAACAATCTATCTAACACATAGACTAAGCTATTCCTAAACAACTATTTGACTTTACTAAATATAGAGTTGCCAGTCATAGGCTATTAAGGGATCTTGAAGTCATGACGTCTTACAGGTTGTCTATCACTTTTCCTCTGTTTTTCATATATTTGTTTTGTTATATACTTATACACCATCAGATTAAAGAAAAAAAATCTGCAACAATATCCATTTCGGAATTTCTTATGAAGATTTGGGAAATGGGAACTTTCCGGTTGACTATCTTCTATTTGCCTCATCATTAAAAGATTTTTGGTGTTGCTTTTGGTCCCTGTGGTTTGCCACCAATTACATTCATAGTTTTTAAACTTCATTTATTATGCTGGTAGTCCCAACTATTGAGTTTTGTTTCAATAGTGTTGGGTTACTGCATGTGCACTTAAAAAGATAGTAATACCCTTTTATTATTAATATGTTTATTTTTATAACTTTTATTCAATTAAAAACTAATTATTAAATTCAAAATATTACTAACAAATAAATAATATAACTTTCAACTTACCACAGTCAACAAAAACTTAAACCGCCACCAACTTCTTTCCCTGACCACCGTCTACCACTGCCCACCCTCCCTTGACCACCGTCTACAACCACCCACCACCTATCAGGCTACCACCACTCACCACCATCTACCCCTAATCGTCTCATCAAGAACACCAAAAACCACCACCTTCTACAACCCAAATCAAAAACAAGATCAAGAACACCATGGGTGAAAATTTACGCAAATCAAGAACAAGATCTCAAATGCTACACAGATCTTCAAAGTATGAACAAACCCTAATTTGAAATGTGGCGGGGGTGATGATGCGAAGGTGGTGATGATACGGCGGTGGTGGCGATGATGTTCATACGACAATGTCTTGTCTTCTCCGGCGAGGTGATGGGAAACGGGAAAAAAACCCTAATCGCAGACACACACACTAATAGTTGTGTGTGTGTGAGAGAGAGAGAGATTGATGGAGTAAGGGGGCTGCAGGTGGTGGTGATGTGACGAGGGGAGATGATGGGTGGTGCTATTCTCCGGATAAGGGGGAGGTGACGGGTGGCGGAGGAAGAATGGAGAGAGAGGAACGAGAGAGAGAGGGAGAGAGAGAGAGAGAATGGTCTAGAGTGGGAAAGAGGGGGTAAGTTATAATAATAACCATAAAAAATAGATGATAATATATAATGATGAGAAGAACAATATTTATAATTAAGAAGAATAAAAAAGGACATAAGGTTATCATGGTCATTTCATGTTAAAAGTTTGAGGGTGTTTTGGTCTTTTCAGTTGGACCACGTAATAAATGAAGTTTAAGGACTGTCATTGTAATTAGTGGTAAACCACACGTGCCAAACCACAGGTGCCAAACCACAAGTAAAAGATATGCCTTCTGCTCTTTTCTTGGGATGCTAAACAATTAGGCAAAGCAACCTGTTTTATAAGTACATTTGAAACATAGAGTAATAGAGTTCACTTGGCCATCATCATTAGAGAGGTTATATATCCCCTTACAAAATGTTCACTTCCTACCCATCCTCCTACTTACTAGATCAAGACATGTGTCAAAATCAAGAGAGGAGATAAAGAGAGAAAATTAGCGGATTCCATGTGTCATTATCTAATGAGTAGGACGAAATAATTTTTTTTAATCATTATTGCTGTAGTTCTTTTTCACTTCATCTCACAGGTCCTAGGCCCATTGTCATTATTGCTTTCGGGCCCATTCTTTGATCCTAGTGGCAGATTCTACCCATCATCATATGTGGATATGTAGGTCTGTAAACGAACCGAACGAACACGAACGGGACTTGTTCATGTTCGTTCTTTTAACTTTAGCCGAACAAATAAACGAACACGAACGGATAAACGAACGGATTTCGGTGTTCGTGTTCGTTCGTTTAACTTTAGCCGAACAAATAAACGAACACGAACGATAAACGAACGAGCGTGTGTGCTCGATTGTTTAAAAGATTGGTTAGTTCGTGTACATTTTTGTTCGTTAATTCAAATGATAAACAAACGTAAACGAAGGAACACACACTATAATACAAATCCAACATTACTAAATACAAATAAACCCTATATCTAAACACACACATATAGTATAAATATATATATATATATATATATATATATATATATATATATATATATATATATATATAGGGGAGGGTTCATGCGAGAACCGTTGTTAATGCGAGAACCAATCTCAGCCGTTCCTTGGATATGGGAAGTATCATGGATGGAGAGCGTGGAGGGATAGGGTGTGACAGGGTGCATGTGAGGAATTCATGGGTGGGCAATGACATTGAAGGAGGGGAATTGGACGGCTTAGATTGGTTCTCGCGGTTCTCGCGCTAACAACAGTTCTCGCATGAACTTTTGTCTATATATATATATATATATATATATATATATATATATATATATATATATATATATATATAATATAAACGAACGGATAAACGAACGTTCACGAACATAAATGAATGAACGAGAGCTCTGTTCGTGTTCGTTCGTTTAATTAAACGAACGGAAAATCTTGTTCATGTTCGTTCGTTTAATAAACAAACGAACATAAACGAACTTCCTGCCGAACAATTTCACGAACGGTTCATGAACGTTCGGTTCGTTTACAGCCCTAGATATGTATTACCATTACAGTTCATCTTTTTAAAATTTAAACTACACAGATTTAAAAATAAAAAAAGGGTTGGGGGATAGACGTGCAATGGTTAGCCCACATGGGCACAAGTGTGTCCTTGGACCAACAAGTTATTAACTATATTCTTAATGAAGCCTGTGTAACACCTATGATTTACCATAGACCACCTGTGTTTCTCGGACTTGATCCCAAGTGTAAAAAAAATAGATGAAAATCCAGGTTCTTTTAATCAGCCGGGGAAAGACCGTAGTGAGCTTGTGAAATAGGAGTGGTAAAGTGGTAAAACTAACTCGATCCAAGTCTCCTCTTGGCAGTATAGAAGAAAATAGAAAATGCACAGTTTTTTTTATTGCTTAATTTGATTTACTTTTGCTTTTACCAAATGCTCTCTAAAGTTATTCCTCGATTTCATACCGACTAAAAGACTAATCTAGTTGGTTTGCTACAGCTTTTGTATGGTATGTAATTTAGTCTGCTGCAAGGAACGAGAATCACACAAATACAATATGTATATTTGATCTATGGGTCTTTGGCTTGTATGTTGTTCAACTAATGGAGGTCTCCTTTTTGGTACAATTTTTTTATAGGGAACTCTCTAAAAAGGCACAAAAAGCAAACAACTTGTGGTGGCGGTTAAGCGGTTTGCTTGGAGATCAGAATCGTCTGTTTATGTACAATCTGCTGCAAGCTGTTTTTACAGTAGCAACAACCGCACTCACATTCCCAATATTTCTGTCATATGAGTTGCACCTTGCTTTCCAAATGCTCAAGGTCTCAGCAACTGTTTGGAATGGTGTTCATTCTTACTAGAAGTCATGCCAAGGCAAGTCGTTCTCAAGGAAAAGAAGAAACAAAAAGTGGTGCAGCCTGTAGAAGAAAACTACCTGCATGACCGGAGCCATGAGACATCAACCAACGTTTCTCAAACAGAGTCTTAGTACGTGTTTGTTTCGTGTGACATGAAAGTTGAACACTTTCGTTTTACATTTTATCTTGCTTAGTTTGTTAGTTATTACTTGGTTTTGTGTATATATTTTGACCTTGTTGAAAGAGTAAAAGGTGTGTTCCATATTCAATGCGTGTGGGCGTTTACGCTGTTAAATGGCGTGTCAAATGTTTCATGGTTTTGACTTGGTTGGAGTGGGTGTGAACTGACGCCCATGTCTGTATCAAGGCTTGCATGATTGTGCTATAGACCCAACGTGTTTATATTTTTTTTTTGAAAATTCCCAACGTGTTTATATGAATCAAAAGGCATATGGTTGGGGGCTAAATGAGTTAGGGTCATATACATGCTGATGTAACTAACCCATTTAATAAATGGGTTGGGTTCAGATTGACCTTCTTAGTCTTACCCCTTGTCAAAAGTATAATTTAAGGAATAAAATATATGTTTCTAGCAACATCTATCTTGGATACTTACACACACTTTAAATGAGGGGTATTTTAGTCAATTTATCATTAATATAAAATATATGTTTCTAGCAGCATCTATCTTGGGCTCTTTTAACTTTGTAGTTGTCTATAAGCGTGTTGATACAACTAACCTGTTTTATAAACGTGTTGCGATTGAACATTTCAATGTTGAGTAATGTCCCACATCGAACAGAACGTGACTTTGTAATCTACTTTATAAGGGTCTTGGGCTACTCCTCTCATAACCAATTAGTTTTGAGTTGGAACCCCACAAACTTACATTCAACACGAGTAGGTAAAATGATTCAAGGTTAAAATATATATGAAACTATCAACCAAAATCCATTAGCTGGAACATGATACAAATTGCAACATACACATGAGAGAGATGTCGTCCTAATATAAATATTATATACCTTAGGGAGGGAGTGTTGTCGCATGATCCGAAGTGTGGTTCCAGAAGAGCTTCGTGTTATAAGCCATGACTCCACCACCTCTAACTCTAATTGGAGAACTATGTCCCTATGGTTTTAGGAGTTGGCGTATCATGTCTATATAAATGACGACTTTTCAGTTATTCACCCTCCTCCAGTTTCGATATGCTGATAGGGTCCTGTGTGTCGAAAAAAGGCGTCATCATAAACCTAATACTAACTCGTATGCGCTTAACCTTAGTCAGTCCACCATAAATACAATTCTGTGTAATAGTAATCCCTTTATAGTTCGGCCATGGGGTACATTGATCTTTAGACCACGTGAAAAATAAGTTTTGATTTACTCCCTACTTGCACTTAACTTCATTTGCTATTATTTGTGGGAGTTGCTTTGGTGATGGAGCAAGGGATTTATAGATTTCGGGGACTCCTAGAATAGTTTATATATTACAACTGATTGATCCTCGTAATAAAATGGTCCATATATGAAGTGGCCCATTCACCCGTCTAATAGACTTCTAATCTTGTTTTATGGTGGAAGTATTTTATCAATAAAGCAACGAGGGAGTCCCTTGTAACTTCGTAGCTTTTTAAGATTTGAGTGATTGCTTTTTAAGGAGCGGGACTTTTATTTATAACAAACAGAATCAAGTGACTGGTGGTACGGCATTATACATCACAACTTCAGAGTCTTAACTCTCATTTCTCACTATAATGCTATGTCAGCTTTTCACTTTTATCACTCAATCCATTACACACCCTTTATGATCATTTTTCACTGTATCAAACTATGGGACTTACATAATACTCATTGTCCAATAAAAATAAAAAATGGACCAAATCTTCACCACGCAAAAGCTTCTTGTGCTATAGCCACCATATATGCAAGCATCATCACCACACGTCCATATAGCGGCAAATTTGAAGACCACGGTGTGGTGAAGCCCCCTCACAGCCTCGTCACGCTCCATTGCAGATACTCTAAATCCGAGTACCTCTACATGTATCTCTCTCTCTCTCTCCCATTTACAGAAAAAAAAAACGTTTAAAAACCTTACAAACAACAATAGCAACCAATTTTGTACGGAATGTTGAGCAAGGAGTTTAGATTCTCCTGCAAATCAAGAAAAATTTATTGGCTGATAATTACATGAAACCAGATTAAATGTAAGGGTAAACGAGCTGAAATACTTTTTGAGCCGAGCTCGTTTAGGCATTTTTTAAGCTCTAGCTCGGCTAGTTTAAAACCGGTGATGTTGAGCTAGAGCTCAGTTCGTTTAAGCTTGACTCATTTAGGCTCATGTATTATTTTGAAATATACAAGTCCGGTAACGAGCCATAAACCCTATGCGTCTTTCCCGTGAGCCAACGGGCAAGACTAAGTCATCTAAGGACATCACCAAGACTTTGATGTTTGCTCTCCCACTTGATACTTTGCGTCTCCCACCAACCTCCGAATCCAAGTCTACCAAGACACCCTCCGTGGTCCTTCTTGGTTGCTTCGGTTCTCCTTTTACAATATACAAATTTAAAAGGAAATGACATGCAAGCCACAATTCTCTATCCTAAGCTAATACTACAAATTACAAAGAATAGAAAACCGGCATGCAAGCCGTTAAATAATACAAACCGAATTGAATTAATTAATTATTACAAACCAATGTGGTACAAACCACCAAATAAATGAATAATTTAATTTAAACAACCAAACACATCACATAGGTCTAAAAGGCTCAATTTGTTACCGGACATAAAAATTACAACCACATACAACAAAAACAAATTCGAAGGCATGGTGTGCCACACAAGACCATGCAAATCTTATATGTCTTAGCTAAGATTATCTAAACACTCAAGGCACTAATAATCCTATGTACATATGCATTATGAACCTTAAACAAGTCAAAATTCCATATTCATATATACACAATGTAAGTATATGCAATTAACCATTTTCATGCCAAAATGTTAATCCACATATAAATATACCAACCAAGATATAAGGCAACTTAAATAAAATATTTCCAAAATTCTAGAACAATTCCACAATGTACAATCGAGCCAAAAATCCGAACAAAATTGATTTTTAACAAAAAAATGCATTATGTCAGAACAGGTTAGCGCCGCTAACCAAAACATAGTCACGCCGCTAACCAAGACAGAGTTAGCACCGCTAAACAGTTTTTCATTAGCACTGCTAACTATAAAGAGTTAGCGTCGCTAACTACTGGACAAGACCAAAATCACATCTTTTCGGATTTTTCACGCCACCAAGTGCAAAACTAGTGTAGAGGTGGCTCTGATACCACTGTTGGGGTTCGTAGTAGGGCACAACGGAAGCATACATGTAAATTAAAAACATAAAAGAACCACATGATGAACCCAATGGAAGTACCAAGCTCTACAACTATATTTTGCAACAAAACAGAAGAGAGAGTAGAGATTTATACCCTTGATGTCTCTCGAGTTGTTGTGTGCTAAGCTCCAAGCCTTGATTCCTACTTCTTGAGCTATCAAAGTCCACCCCGAGAAACTTGGTGACCTTTGTACTAGCACCCCTTGAATACAACTCACTATTTGATTGTATGGAAGGAACAACAACTCTAAATCTCCAGTAACCTTTCCTTGACCTCTCTCTCTAAGACACTAGAACAACTCTCAAAGTTTTCTAAGTGTTTCAACTCAAATGTGACCAAGAGTATTAGAGAGAGTTATGTGCATATGTTTTATGGAGCCAAAGATGACTCTAGAGCTCCCCAAGGTCGGCCAAGACCGAATCATTAGATCTAACATGCATTGGTTGAGAGTGGAGGTGAAAAGAATAAAGTTATAATTTGTCAGGTGGGTTAGCGCCGCTAACCGCCCATGTGTAGCGCCGCTACACACTTAAGTGTAGTGCCGCTAATGAGGCTGAGTTAGCGACGGTATAGTTAGCGCCGCTAACCCTGACCAGATTACCAACTACCATTATTTATTCTTTCTCGCCCTCTTCTTTTAGGTTGTTGTCAAGATCTACCCCCGGTGTGTGACCCGATAGACCCATATATCATCGGTAGTGATCAATTGGCGTACGTACCTCAGTGGGCATACTCCAACAATATGCATACATGTTCGTGTGTTTGTAAGTATGCAACTTTAGATTTCCTTACATATTTTAAATGTAATACATGTACTTGTGTATATATGTGTATATGTACGATTGTATACAAAGAAAACTATCGATAAAAATGATTTTAGAGAATCACTGTTGCAAATCTGTGTGAAATTTCTGACGGATTTCCAACGGACTATTTTAATTTTAAAAGATTTTTAAAGTTATGATCGTTTTTTACGATATCTTTATACATATTCTCATAGAAGAAGTGTTTTTACTTATAGATATCATTTTTCGACTCATGATATGCATATATGTATATCACGTGTCACGAGTTTTTTTGTATATGTATATGTAAACGTATAAAGATACATGTTCGTGTGTTTATGACTATGCAACTATAGATTTCCTTGCATATTCTAAATGTAATACATGTACTTGTGTAAATACGTGTATATGTATGATTGTATACGAAGAAAACTGTCGATAAAAAAGATTTTAGAGAAGCACTGTCGCAAATCTGTCGCAAACCCGTCGGAAATTTCTGACGGATTTCTTACGGACGGTTTTAATTTCCGAAGATTTTCAAAGTTATGATAGTTTTTTCCGATATCTTTATACATATTCTCATAAAAGAAGTATTTTCACTTATTAATATCATTTTTCGACTCATGATATGCATATAGGTATACCACGTTGAAGGGTTTTGGACCTGACCAAACCACCCAATGACACAAACTGGTCAATCCTGGGTTTGATTCTACTAGTTCAATCCTAAAAGCGGAACTGGATCAAACATAGCTTCTTACAAACAATCCACAGATAAGGTTACAAGATTATACCTGATCAAACTTGAGATTGCTAAAGTAGTCCACCACTACTGCACCTACTTGGAACTGGCTGCTAGACCGCTCTTGAATTACCAAAGCTTCAAAAACTCGAAAACCTTGTGCGTGTATACATCTTTCGTCAATCACCAAACACGCAAACACCCTTGGTGTTTTTTCTTCTTCGACTTCGACGAAGAGAGAGAGACCGAGAGAGAGTGAGTTCGACGAGAGAAAGAGAGAGTTTTGGTGGCTAGGTTAATTCTTCTAATCCTTTGTCTGTTATGTCTTAATCCTTAAGGCTTAAGGATATATATATATATATATAAGGATTAGATGGACCTAAGCCCGTTTAATTAAAACGTTTAATTAAAAGCCCACTGGTTTTAATTAAACTTTCATCTCTTCTCACTTTAACCCCCTGGACTTTACTAATTAATTAATTAACTATTAATTAACTTAGTCCGTTAAATATTAAAACTTAATATTTAATTCTCTTTAAATAATAAATAACTATTTATTATTTATTTCCTTTCTAATAATTAATACAAACTGATTAATTATTTATTTCTCTCTTTTCAATAATTAATACTACTGATTAATTATTTACTTTTCTCTTTAATAATTACTCCAACTGATTAATTATTTCCACACAGATTAATGGTAAAATCCAACTGTCCTTATTTGGGTGTGTAGTAGTGTGACCCTTTAGTCTCTTATAACATTAGATACAATATGTCCATTAATTATCTCTGCACATAATAGAACAGACTCCCACTTGTGCAAGATAAGTAATAATTACTGCACATTGTTAGCCTAAGGAGGTCCCTAGCCAGACACTTAGGGTAACCAGGTTATAAGAACTCTTATACCCCAAAGTAACTTGTGATAAAAATTCATAAGCAACCTGCTTAGAAGTGACTTGTTATAAACTAACTGTTTATAAACTAAACTATCATAAACTCCCTGTTCATGAATGGATACGTTTTTATATATACATACTTGCATATATATATGTTTGTCCCTTGCATATACATACTTGATTTCAAAACTGCGTGATAAACGACAAAGAACAGATCAGTTCGTTTGGGCACGGCCGTGCACTTACCAGTTTCTCTAATCAGTCAAGGGGCCCGGAAATATCTCTTCTAAAAAGAAGTTTCAATTACCATCTTGTATATTTGCATTTGGAAATACGGCTCTCACTGAATCTAGACACGCTCCTTATGACCACCCTGTTACGGCGTGACATTAAAACAAGCTAAGAAGACAACAGTTACCGCATCCCAAACCAAATACCTCAGGCTTAAGGATAACCTATGTGATAAATACTTTTGACATGAATTCACGAAGTATTTTTCACAGTGAGTCAATCCAATATTCGTAACCCTAACGAATATCCGTCAATTTTGGTCCGCAAAAACCTTTTGCAGCTATATTCGACATACTTTCGAATCTATCCCAAAATTACGATGACTTTATAGCCCTATCATAGTTCCCACCACGATAAGTTGTCATGGATAATATTTTGAATAAACCTAGTTTATTCCTGGATGAACCAAAACATACAAAATTGTGAAGAATAATGAAACTAATTTCTACACCCTTTCATATTTCATCCTGAAATAAAGGTGCATAATTTCTACCATTTCATTGACTCGATTCACGGTGTATATCTGAATTACTTATTATTTTGCATTGTAACTTATCACAGATTACAAAGAAAGATAATATGATTATAAACCTAAAACACAAGACTAGCACCCTGAAGTACTCTTTCTTGGTTTTGCTAGAACTCGTTCTTGCAACCTAAGAACAATTTCAGACTTACTTATTTTATAAAATTCCTTAAACTTGGAGGAACTGGAAATAACTCCAAAGTTTCTGATTTTACAAAATAATTTCCTTGTAATTAAGACTTTAATTACATCTGTAGATATGCTGGATTTTATTATCCATTTGAAATGAAAAAACTTTCTTACACCTACTTGTAAGAACCTTGAAATTAGGTTCCCTGTGTATGCCAACACTAATCTAATATCACTACTAAGAATGTTAAAGAACATCCTATTTTATCATTTCTAACGTTAATTAGCCAAAAATATTTAATTAAGCTGACTCATTGATCATTTTAGAACGTATATAATTTCAAGACATAACTTGACTCGAAATCTTGCAATGATGTCTTTATTGAGTACCTTTCAATAAGTCATGCATTCCTCGGATTGGTTCTTTCTCAAGAACTTACTATTTTAGATAACTTCTAAAATCATCCGATAATTATATACTCTAAGAGTTCAATCTTGTATTTATCACACTGGTTAAAAAAAACTATTAACTCTGAAATACATTAGTCGGATGCTCCCACTATCTTTTATGAAAAGTGTATTACTTTAAAACATCCTTTTAGGCCTTAGTCAATCCTTGACTACCATGCCTAAAGCTTGTGTTCCAAACACATGTTTTAAAACTTAGTTTTTGTAAGAAATTTGTTTTATGAAACCAAGAACTTGGATCTCCATATATCCATCTTTCCTATTTACATAAAGTGGCTTCATTAAACTTGCCATGAGTGCAAACACTTGTGAAGGCATTTTAAATTTCTTTCTAAAAACATTTAGCATAGAACTCCCTTGATTATAGTAACTACCATAATCATTTTTATACTTTCTTAAATGTTTTATCAAAAACTACTTAGAAATAATAACTATTATTTCCATTTTGTTCAAAACTTTGAACATTTACTTTTCCAAAAACCGCTTAACTAAAATTAGAAGAACTATCTAATTTTATAAACAACACTTGTTTATTTAAGCATTTGAATAGTGGAGCCAGCATTTATGTAACTACAACAAGATCATAGCATAAGATTATTATGAATCACCAATCAAGTCAAGACTTGACTTATTGGTATTCTTTTAGTCACAACTGGACTAATCTTGATTCATAAATTACGTGCACGGATATGAACTAAATATTTAAATTTCCATAAAACCCAAAACAAAAGTTTCCATAAACAACCAAGATAAAAAGTTCAAATAAACTTAAAAAGGTTTAATAAACTAGGAAATATAAATATTATAATATTCGCAGGCTGCACGTAGGATCTCTTTATGCTGGGCCGCATCACTTTCCATCTCCTCCTGCAATAAACGATTGCAACATATTATAATACTCGTAAAAACTTTTACAAGTGGAAAGTGATAAAGAAGCTGTTTACACGATACCTGAGGTGCCAGCCTTGCCACCTGCCTCGTGACCCTTCGGGCAATCTCTTTTCCAGTGCCCGACCTCACCGCACTTGAAGCACCGATTCTCGGTTCTTGCTTTGTTCGGCTTCGGCTTCTTGCCCTTGTTGTCGTTATTAGCCCTGGGTGCACTCTGGCTGGGCTGGGCCTTGCCCTTTCCCTTTCCGTTGCGCCCCTTCCTCTTCTTATGCCCGTCATGACCCACCATGAGGATATACTTGGTCCCGATACTCTGCTCAACAGTCTTGAGCATGGAGTGCAACTCAGCCACTGATTTCTCGATGTTGTTCATGTTATAGTTGACTATAAAAGGCTTATAGTCATCTGACAACGAGTTGAGTATCATATCCGTTGCTAGCTGCAACGGTACTGGGTGCCCAAGTCTCTCTAGGTGGTCCATGTAACCTTTCATTTTCATGACGTGGTTACTGACCGAGGTCCCTTAGCTATCTTGCATGAGTTAAATGCCCTGGTGGCATCATAACGCTCTGTGCGAGCTTGCTCCTGGAACATGTCCCTCAGCTGGTGGATCATGTCATAGGCAAGAGTCTCCATCATGCTAGACTGCAACTCTGGACTCATAGTTGCAAGCATGAGGCAGCTGATATCTAGGGCGTCATTGAAGCCCTTCTGAAAAGCCTCCCTGACGTCTGCCCTAGCGTTGCTGGCAGGAGGATTTCCTAGAGGTTGTTCTTGGACATGCCACTTTTTCTCGTGCCTAAGCACGATCCGGAGATTTCTCTCCCATGTGAGAAAGTTAGGACCGACAAGCTTGTCCTTCTCAAGGATGGAGTGGAGAGAGAGGTTGTTAGTACTAGTAACGTTGGTTGCCATCTACAAATTAAAACCTTGGTTTAATTAGTAATTGCAGATAAACTTTCTAATCATATATCATTAAACCCATAAATAATATATATTAGACCTAGGACCCATATTTCACATACTTGACGCAAGGTTTGGGTACTTCCCGCCAAGTCATGCTATTTCTGGTAGGTAACACCCTGTACCAATCGTACCTAACTGAAACGAATCCTAGAACCTCGTAGAGCACTTAGACCCAGTCTAGTATGTTTAACTCTACTCTAGTGCTTTTTGGGCTGGGACTGCTGATTATCACCAAAATAGATCGCACCACCTAAGACAGCATGAATTCTGGCCGGGATTCCCGATTATCACATAATCTTTCATGCCCCTTCCCGCAATGGTTTGAACCCGGATGCCCAAGGTTTGGGCACTTCGGACACCCGAGTACCGTTTAACAACAAGGGTGTACCATTAGGTGTGTAGCACACTGATCTAAGATTTTCTTGGGTTTTATAATTAAGTTAAAAACTTAATTTTCCAGTTTTTGAAAAACCATTTTAAAACTAGCTGTTTTAAAATTACGATTTATATGTGTATCTAAACTAGATGCACAAAACAGCCTTTATAAGTTCCAAACTTATAACCTTGACAAAACTTTGAATTTATAAAAATTTAACTTACACGACTAGCAACCTGTAGTCGTATTCTAGTTTGTCATAAAATGTGGTTTTTCTCTGTTTAATAATAACCTATTATTAAACCCCTTTTACTTAGCATCATATAAAAGTCACATATCTATATGAAAAACAGTAAATAAAAGAACTACAACCACGCAAGTAATAAGAATAAGCATATAAAGCCCTATAGTTTTGCCAACTAATCCTAAGGTCAAACCTAAGATAAAGTGACTTGGATTCACCATCTTGATGTGTTGCTCCCACTAGCCTTGACACCTCCCCGAAGTGTCCATGCTTCGCGTGTAGAACACCATTTACTTCATCACCTTCTTTGAGTCCATCTTTGAGGGATTAAACTATTACTAATCTATTACAAATACAATATTGAATGTAGTTGTAAGTGGCACGCAGGCCTCCCCGAACCAGTACAATATTACAAACGAGAAAGGGATTGTAATTGGCACGCAGGCCTTCCCAAAACCAAAAGAAAAAGAAGAAAAAAGAAAAACGATTCCTAAGTCGGCAAAACTATAGCTATATATATCACAACCACGCAATTATATATAAGCACTATATATATAAAAGACAACCACACAGTTATAATAGTATAAACAATAAACTGTGCTGTTAAGCACATAATCTGATTTGTTCAAATATTCTCATTTACCCTTTTGATTAATACCTATTAACCAAAAATGAGAATTATGATCTTCTAATTTATTTGACCAAACTAGTTTTTCAACAAAACTTTAAAAGCTTGATCTCATTCAAAAGTTGAATGAAATCCTCATGTCGAGTTTTCTTACTAGTTTTCCAAGAACTTAAAACCGACAACCTTTGGTCAATTAAATACTATTTTATTTGTTTCTCCATAATATTATATAAACTTTAACCTTTTAGAATTTATTCAAAAATGACTAAACTAGTCATAATAAATAAAAGTCTAAAAATATATATTTTAACTAAACTAATTAAAAATATATAACTCTAGTTTATATAACACCTTATTAATTTTATAACTTAAAATTAATAATCCCCTTTTGTATTAATCCGGAAAAATTATTTGGGCCAACATCTCCCGTCAACCGTAGAAACCCAATGGACCGAGAACCCACCTTGGGCCGAAGCCACTTGGGCCGTGACTCACTTGGGCCGAGAACCCCTGCTGGGCCGTGAGCTACTTCGATAGCAGCCCACCAGACCGTAGGCCACCTGGGCCGAAACCCTTATTGGCCCGAGAAATTCCTGGGCCGAAGAACCATATTTGGTCCAAAACCTCTTGGGCCGAAATCCATTGGGCCTTTAGCGCCGCTAAACAGTAGCGCCGCTAAACAGCCTTTAGCGCCGCTAAACCTCTGTTAGCGTCGCTATCGGTTATGGTGACGGTTTCGGTTCGCGTTTCCCGATTAATACAATATTTTAAATCCTTTTTAACCTATTAAAACTAACTATTTTAATATACTTATTAAAAACTGGATTTAATTCAAAAACCAAAAACTATTAATTATTAATATTAACAAAACTTGTTTTATTAATAACTAATTATCCTAAAACTTGATTTCAACCTTTTTAAACAAAGAGTTCAAATAAATGGTTAAGATCTAGTTTTAGATTAAAAGTTTATCCCTTTTATCCATTTAAACACTAACCTGGTTTAAACCTAACTAGTTAAAATCAAACCTTTTATTAACCGGATAAAAACAGAAAACTTGTTTTTATCCCTATGGTTTTCGAAAAAATAAATGGAGAAGAACAAGATGAATACGATCATATTATCAAAACAAATCAATTGTCTGGATTAACTAGGTTTTTACCAACTTAAACAAACTATTTAATTTAATCTTAATTCAAACTTTTTCTTATTCAAAAATCATAATCCTTTTAACCATTCAAACTAACTGTTTGAATTTCTTGATTAATAGGATAAACCTGATAACAAAACAAACTGTTTTGTTACCTACTTGATTTTTGAAAAACTCAAAGAATAAGTAAAGAATTAAAAAACAAAACCTTAATCCTAAAAACAGATAAAAAACTAGAAACTATGGATCATAGAGCCGAGGCTCTGATACCACTGAAGGGTTTTGGACCTGACCAAACCACCCAATGACACAAACTGGTCAATCCTGGGTTTGATTCTACTGGTTCAATCCTAAAAGCGGAACTGGATTGAACAAAACCCTTTAAACCCCAAAAGGGTTAGGATCTTAAAACTAATGATCAAACATAGCTTCTTACAAACAATCCACATATAAGGTTACAAGATTATACCTGATCAAACTTGGGATTGCTAAAGTAGTCCACCACTACTGCACCTCCTTGGAATTGGTTGCTAGACCGCTCCTCGATTACCAAAGCTTCAAAAACTCGAAAACCTTGTGTGTGTATACCTCTTTCGTCGATCACCAAACACGCAAACACCCTTGGTTTTTTGTCTTCTTCAACTTCGACGAAGAGAGAGAGACCGAGAGAGAGTGAGTTCGACTAGAGGAGAGAGGCGACGAGAGAAAGAGAGACTTTTGGTGGCTAGGTTAATTCTTCTAATCCTTTGTCCCTTATGTCTTAATCCTTAAGGCTTAAGGATATATATATAAGGATTAGATGGACCTAAGCCCGTTTAATTAAAAGCCCACTGGTTTTAATTAAACTTTCATCTCTTCTCACTTTAACCCCCTGGACTTTACTAATTAATTAATTAACTATTAATTAACTTAGTCCGTTAAAAATTAAAATTAATATTTAATTCTCTTTAAATAATAAATAACTATTTATTATTTATTTCCTTTCTAATAATTAATACAAACTGATTAATTATTTATTTCTCTCTTTTCAATAATTAATACTACTGATTAATTATTTACTTTTCTCTTTAATAATTAATCCAACTGATTAATTATTTCCACACAGATTAATGGTAAAATCCAACTGTCCTTATTTGGGTGTGTAGCAGTGTGACCCTTTAGTCTCTTATAACATTAGATACAATATGCCCATTAATTATCTCTGCACATAATCCAACACACGTGTCGCTGGGCGGCGGACGAACTGGTCTGCCGGAGAATCCGTCGCCGGAGCTAGACGGAGAAGACGACCTGAGTAGGGGAACGGGTAGTTAATATCAAGAGCAGGGAGCTGCGTGTGTATGTACGTCGGTGTGTGTGTGTTGTGTGTGTGTGTGTGTGAGTGTCACCGCCGTTGGCCCATGGGGAGTTAGCTCCGACGAAGTCAGAGAGAGGAACGGAGAAGAAATCTGAGATTAGGAGGCCAGATCTGTTAAGTGTTGACCACTTGACCTAGGGTTTGTTGATATTAGGTGAGTTGGGTTTGGGATTTTGGGCTTGGGGATTTAAATGAGTTTTGGACTAAGTGGTTGGCTGTTGGACTTTCGTTGAATTAATTCTCTTGGGCCTTTGAGAGTTTAAGTGTTGTTGGATTGGGTCTTCTATTTAACTAAAGGTCTTGGGCCTTTTACTTTTATCGATTGGGTCATGGCTGGGCTAGATTTCTAAAGAGCAACAAATAAGCATTTTAAAAGTGTGTATGTAACATTCTCAAAACGGGCCTAGACATGTGCGAATTTGGTACGTCAATTATTTTAAATTAATTAATAAAATATATATGTTCAAGTTATTATATAAGTTATGAAAATTGTTATTAAATGAAGTTATAAAAATAATCTATATCTATATATATATTAAAAGAAAATCAAATATGGGAAAGTTTCCTTAAATAAAATTCAATTAACCAAGTAAAACCTTTCATTTATTAATTTTGACCAAATTTTTTAATTTTGACTTCCACAAAGAATGATTCTTACAAGTGTACTTAGAACCAATTATAAGGAAGTTATATGAAAATATATAGAGACTGTTTTTATAAATTATATATTTATATTTAATGAATGTATTTAGTTGTATATGTTTGTAGTTTTTCTTTTATAACTTTTAATATATAATGATTGGTATAAATATAATTATATATTTATAATCGTCTCATTTTTTATCTACGTTTTGATGAAAATTTTACCGTAATGACACAAAATTAATTTTTTAATGTTTATTACTAAAAAAGTATATTTCAGGACCATTGAAAAAAGTGAATTACTAATGACACTTAATCTTTTACTAAATTAGAATATGTATTTTTCTTGATTATTTTCTTTATAAACTATAAACCAGTAAACATATTTATGGTTAGTTTTCATGTTATGAATCACTAAATCAGTAATATTTTTTTATGAGATATTTTTTACTTAGAGTATATGATAATATATCTACAACAGATTAGTGAGGTATAATACCTTCTATGGGATAGTTTATGCTTGTGAATATCTAAATCAATTTTCTTTTTCATCGAGATAATCATACAATGTTAAACTCTCAATCTGTTTTTCGATGCATGTGTTTTCATAATAAAACATTGATTAAAGTGCGAGGTTTCAATAAACACACTATTTGTAAGTAATTAATCGCTAGAGCTTTGCATATCTAAAAAGAAGATTATGAGTATGATTTCCGAATTTTGGGACAATATTATTATAAGCTAACGAGGTAATTTTTGTATTCTTTTTTATTTATAGTTTGTATTTTATGTAATAACAATGATAAATTTTTGCTAAATTGTATTTTAAAATAATCCCTTATATTTTGAAATTAAGAAGCATTAATTATTTATATTTAGATATTTGATACACATTTTTCAAAATACTACGTTTTTTATTATTATATTTTGATAAAAATAATTATGACTAACCATGTATCACGTGGATGTCTAACGAAAAAAGAGGTTGAACAAATAAATTTTTACATGATACCATTGAACATTTATTTGATCTAAATTATTTTTAAGAGATAGTAATTTTGCTCGAGCAAATGAAGAGGTTGAACACATAAATGATTACATGTATCAATGTTAAACCATATTGATGTATTATATTCTGCTTGAGATAATATATGTTAAGGACTTAAGGTGAACCTTCATATCAATTTTAAGAATCATTGTACACACCAAGTAAACTTAAGTCTCTCAATATTTTATATTTGTGACTATGATAATAACTTAACAAAGAAGTACAACTCAAATTTTGAAGGCCCGTCCTAATTCAATTCTTGAACATTCGATAAATATGTTGTTTTATTTGTTATTATTTATATGAATATGATTCTGTTTGTTTAATTTATTTTATATATTTTATTTATGACTTATTACATATTTAATATGCGTGCACGGGTCATTACACTTGTAATAATAATAACAGATAAAAATAATAGGGATAATTTCTTATATACCCTTATTAAACACTTAAATATATTATTTACCCACCTTAAATTTAAAATATTCTATGTACCCTTTTAAACACTTAAATATCTTATTTGCCTAAATCTCTATTTTTATTGATTATAAATCATTTTATAATCAATTTAAATCATTTATAATTATTTAAAAAATGAAAAACACTATATCACCCTTGCTCAAAATCATGCAGATACTTATACCCTATTAAGGATCGGTTATTCACGTACGGCATTCATCCTCACGTCGATCGAACCAGGGAGACACCGTCCATTCGCCGCCGACTGAGCCGCCCCTGCACTGCATCGTTCGCTGCCGCCGGCGCACTGCCTCCCTTCGCCTTCGCCGCCGACTGTAGCCACCGCTGACTGCAACCCTTCCCTTGTTCACGGTTCCACTTCGACGGGTCCAGGTTTTAATTATTGTTTTTGGTTTCTGTTGGTTTTCTAGGGTAGTACTAAATCGATCGAGGGGTGTAGTTATATATATATTTATTTGCGGCCAAGAGGCGTAACTTCTCCCGCTTTGCATAAAATACTCCTTTATTTCCTACCATATGGATATGTTGACCTTAGAATTGCTAGGAAGCACTGAATTAATCTAAGTGGGAAGTAACAATACAGTGAGGATAAATGAAGAGAAAAGTTTAGTTCTTTAACATGAAGAATTCCAAACCTATATGGCTATATATATATATGAATAAAGCACCAAGATGATGGAGGTTGGCATGTTTAAATCTGTAAATTAGAACATAGAATTGCTAAATAGGAAAAAGTTCATGCGAGAACCATTCTTAGTTCTAGAACCGCGAGAATCAATCTGAGCCATCCAATTTCCCCTCCTTCAATGTCATTGCCCACCCATGAATTCCTCACATGCACCCTGCCACACTCTATCTCTCCACGCTCTCCATCCGTTTAACTTCTCATATCCAAAGAACGGCTGAGATTTGTTCTCGCGGTTCTCGCACTAACAACAGTTCTCGCATGAACCCCCCCCCCCCCTTGCTAAATATCTGTAAAGAAAGTAAGTAAGCTATTTGCCACATTGATTTAGTGAACATTCAAAACTTCATTTTCCTCCACAATATGATCAGTTCATAATCTTACAGAGCAAAGTGAGTTGATGAAATCATATCTAAGTTTTTGTGGCCATCTCAGCCTTAAACTGTGACCTTTGATTGAGAGAAATCGGTCTAACTTGGTTTAGTTCTAACATATTAGTGATAAATTTTGAGGGGACAAAAAAGCTCTTAAGCTCTTTCTATTTTGGACAAGATAAATTGGTTACCCTTCACTGACTAGTAAGTAGGGAAAACATAATCGAAAGGGTATAATAAAGTTTAGTAAGGGTATTGATGATATTTTTAAAATAGATTTAAAAGAGGGGTATAATAGTCATTTGGTTATATTTTGTAATTATAATAGAGATTTGGGCAAATAAGATATTTAATTGTTTAAGAAGGGTATATAGGATATTTTAAATTTAAGGTGAGTAAATAAGATATTTAAGTGTTTAATAAGGGTATATAAGAAATTATCCTAAAAAATAGAATAATAAATGATTTTAGATTAGGATTCCGAAAATATCTACGTTAGTTGAAACGGGTAACCGAGTGTTAAGTTGTAAGTTGAATAGAGGAACGAAATACCCGCTTTAAGTTAATTAAACCCAAGGTCGGCTCCTCTTGTTAGTCCTTGTTCTTTCTTTCTTTTCAAACACGTCCTTACTATTTATGGTTCTGGAGAAGGAAAATGATCACACATCGAACCCTTCGGAATGGTTAGATACGTGAGTGCTTTGTATTGATGCTCCAACCAATGTTCCTGTAAAACAATCAACGCCTTTGTTAGAGGAAGATGGGAAAGGATCCCCGTATTCCTCTCTAATGCTTAAGTCAGTTACTTGTCTTTTTGAGAGAGAGAATATGTGTGTATGTATATGTCTGAATGATTTGTTTAGTTATACTTATAGTAGCGAAGAGCCATAACTGAGCCGTTGGATGTATCTCCAGGTGTCAGGTATAGGTAAAGCATGATGATTGTGGATCTGCCGAGTCTGCTGGATAAAGGTGTGGCAAGATCTCTTTCCGTACGAATAAGTACGATGAATGTACCTTATTGTCAAGTCTTCCGTACTTATCATTAAATGCGGTCAGATACATAGTCATGCATCTCGGGAACGTGGAACTCATCTGTCTTCGGTCCAGGAGATCACTCCTCCTGGATGGGGTTGGTTCCCCTGTACAAGGGCAGGGCTCTTGATCTGCGTTACCACTTCGGAGGTTATTTAGTGAGGAGTGAGTGTAGGTCCTGGTATGTCCTGGACAGGACCTTACACCATTAAGTACCCCCAGTCTGATAGTATATCATCACATGATATGGTGTCAGACTCTTTATAAATTGTTCTCCAGGAGGCGTCTCCTGCTCGTCTGTCTTCCAGATTTGTCGGCTAGCTAGTTAAACCGCTTCCTCGAGTATCACGCACGCGCCGCCTCATTAACTGTCTCTGTCAGTTACTCATTTCCTATCGTCATGATGGTGCCTACGGTTATCCATGTGTACTGTTCCGATTCATTTTGCTTTATTTCAAATATTTTGTAGAAAAAGGTCTTTGGCTCGCATTTGGGATTTCTTCACTCCGCTTTTTCTTCCACCGGCGATTACTTGGTTTCTCCCATTTCCATTTTTCCGGCCATCTGTTCTTCTTCTCGTCTGGTGACATCTGATCATGCCGAAAGGTTGGTAATCCTTTCCTTAGCTTTCTTTCTTTTTTGTGTTTTTTCCTGCATTCGTTTTATCTGTTCCTCTAGATCGCCATGGGCGTTCCTACTGTAGTTCGTACCCATTGCCATATGGCGGATGCTTATTACCAAAACCTTTTGCGAGTTGTCCCTAATCTTTCTCAATATGATCCTGTCCAACTATCCGTGACAGACACGATGGTGCGACCCCCTCCAGGCAAAATAGGGTTTTATACTCATTATTTAGAAATTTGCAACGTTAGGTTCCCTTTGCATCCTTTTCTTCTTAAAATCCTTTCGTACTTGCATATTGGGTTATGCCAGTTGCATCCTACTGGGATGCGAAAGCTTACGAATTATATTGCCCTGTGCACTTCTTTTGGGCGCAAACCCAATATCGCCTGCTTTCTTTATTATTACAGACCCCTGAAGTATTTCAGTTGGTATACCTTCGATCCACGCCGGAAAGGGCAAAACGATTCCATGTTTATAGAACTACGTACCTTGTTGAAATATTGGAGGGAACGTTTCTTGTTTTTTTCTGATCGCATCCTTCCCCAACGGTATGCTGGTCTTGTGGGTGTTCCTGAGAGTATTCCTCCGTCACCCCTCGAAGTTCCCGATGAGCGTTATTTTGACATGGAGCTTTTTGCCCAACTGCAAGGGCTCCGGATAATGATCCGGGAGTTTACCGAACCTCTTATGGTGATGGCTGGCCTGAGCCAGAATTGGGACAACCCACATAGGGTTCCTGCCATATTTCATGGCCAGGAGGGTAATATCTCATATCTCCTCTTTTGTTAATTTCATGCTTTGTGGCTAACACTCCTGCCTTGTTTTCTTTGCAGAAATTTCTTTGACCCGGTTTCTCACCCTTCCGGTTAACAGTGGAACCATTGTGGGTGCTCGTGATATGCCTTCTTCTCCTTCTCCTGCTGTCCAGGAGAGCGCACCAAGTATGGACCCTCCGTCTTCGGATCCGTTGGGCGGGGAGGAGGTACCCCCGGAGACTGACCCTATCTCTCCTCCCCCCAGTAGGACATAAGCTCCCCCCGAGATTCACGCTGTTGAAAGCTCTACTGGTATACTTTTTCTTTCTCTCATCCTTTACTGTTTACCTTTGTGATGTAAAATTTTCTTTTGTACAGAGGACACCCTGGATAACGAACCATTGATTGGTCGTTCTCGCCATCCTCCCGTGTCTCAACTTCCTGGCAAAAGGAAAACTCGATCTTCTGCTGCTTCCATGGATCCTCCTGTTGTCAAGCCTACTGCTGCCTTTTCCTCGAAAAAGCGTTTGTTGGTCAAGAAGCGTGATGCTGCTCCCTCTGCCACCGAGAAGGGGACTTTGTCTGTTAGGAAACGTCCCTATCCTTCTGGGTTTCGCCCTTCAGGATCGACTCCTGAAGAAGGTATCTTTGAAAGCCTTACCGACACCTGGTACCCAGGTTGGTCCTTTCCTCAAGTCGCTTCTGGCGAGGATTCCGTTCATCGGCATGATTTCCTTAATCATCTATGTCCTCCGGTTATGGCCAATAACTTGCGATCCATGAGTCGGGATCGTTTTGCATCTTACGTGGAACAATCCTTTTTCAACAACGTTACTTTGGTTCCTGAGCTACTTTATCGTTTGTCTGTGAGTGAGGATGGCTTACACACCATGAAGAATGAGATACGAGTGTTGAAGGAGAATGCTGGTCGGTTAGTGAATTAGTTGAAAGAGACCAAAGCCTCCTTGCAATAGTCCCTGGAGAAGGAGATGAAGCTATCTGATGACTTACTGTCGAAGGATAAGGATCTGGGATAGGCGGAGAGAGCTCTGGCGAATGCTCAGAAATTGATCGGTGAGTTTAAGAATGATAACACGAAGCTGCTGACTGAGATTGATCTGCTGGTGACACAGAAGTGAAAGGAACTCCTTTCCCGTATTTGGATCAAATAGCAGGTGGTTCTGAGCTCTCTCTAGCTGAGTTAAAGGGGATTGAGCCCCAGTGAAGAATTTATTTCAGCTTCTGATAAACTTGTTTCAATCTTGCCTGTAATAGGTGTTGGTTTATGAACAATATTACTTTTATGTCGTCCTGCCTGTGGGCAGTGGATTTTGGGGCACATATGTATGTGTCCTTCTTTTGTGAATGATTGGTATGAATGTTATGTAACTGCTTCAAATACCTTTGTTTTCATGACTTTGCTATTTTATACTCTTTAAGTTAATTCTTAAGAGTTGCTTAGGTTGTCTCAGTGGAGGTTAACTCTAAGCTGGCAAGGGCCTTTGTCTCCCGAGCCTACACAGTACATCCCATTGGGATGTATGCGGAAGAACCGGTGTTCTTCTATAGTGATGTTTGGGACATTCTATTGCGTCCAATAGAATGTGTTAATTCCTTGTTTTGTCATTCTTGTGAATGTGTAGTGGTTTAGACATGCGTCTAGTGACCAAAATGTCTTTGCTTGCTTTGTCAAAGTTTACATTTAATAGTCTAGTAATTAGTGCCTATTACATGATGATCTATACATAGAATTTTCTTAAATTCGATGAATGCCAGGGGCGTGGGATTTCAACTCCCTCCATGTCACTGAGGACGTACGAGCCTGTCTTATGAGCTTCCGTGTCTATGTATGTGTTAGATTATGTGCAGAGATAGAAAACATGTACTATCGTGTCCAATACTATGTGACACTAAAGGATCACACCGCTGCACACCCAATTAGAACCTTTTGGATTTTTACCTGATTGTGTATGACAATAATGAATAGTTTAAATTAATTATTGAGAAAGAGGAAAATAATAATAGTTATTTATTATTTAAAGAGAGATGTTAATATTTAGTTTAAATATTAACGGGACCAATTAATTAATAGTTATTAATTAATTAGAAAGGTCGAGTGTATTTTCTGTAATTGATTAATAGTTTAATTAAAGCTGAGGTTTAATTAAACGGGCTTAGGCCTAATAAGGATTATTATATATAAACCTTGTTTAGTCTAATTAATCACATAAGTCAATTACAAAGTAATAAGACAAAAACCCTAAGACTCTCTCCCTCTCACCCTTTCTCGGCGACGGCGGCGCAAGCAAAACCCGACCACGAAGGGCGGTGGCCGGCGGCGACGCACACACACACACACACGCGGGTCACGGTTTGATCCGAGGTTTAATCCTTAGGCGGTCTAGCAGCCAGTTCGAGGTGGTGCAGTAGCGGTGGATAACCTGCAGCTGTCTAGAGGCTTAAAGAAAGTTTTTGTTTTTCATCAAAGGTATAACTTTCTAACCCTCTTCCTTTTTTAGTTTCTGTACGAGTTAGTTGAGATCACTGGAGGGGTTTTTATTCCGCTGTGCATGTTATAATATGTTTTTATACCCTACAAAACCCTTCAGTGGTATCAGAGCCACTTCTAACCTCGTAGGAGACTATGTAGGTTTCTTTTTATTATGATGAAATATGATTCTGTTTTATCCAGAAAAAAGCTTTTTGATCATCCAAGTAAATAGAATTCAAGTTTATGATTTCTATTGGATTAGATTAATTAGTTTTGGATAAATAGATTGTTAGATTTAAATATTAATTAAATCTGTTTTATTTTGTTATTATTGTTATTATTTGCGATAAACCGAGAAATCGACCACCTCCCGGCGGCGGTCCACGGCGTAGGTCGACCGCGGTCTCAGTCAGGGACGGCAGTCGCCGGCTGCCGAAAGTAGGTGGTGGTTTTATCGGCGGTCGACCGTGATCTACAGCGTTCGCGGTGCGAAAGCGGCGTAGTTAGCGGCGCTAAACGTGTGGTGGGCTACGGCCCATAAAGCCACGGCACAGGAATCCAGCGGTCCAGTTAGGGCTTAGCGGCAGGGTTAGCGGCGCTAAAGGCTGTTTTGGGCCTCGGCCCAGTTTTTGTTTCCCGGTCCATTTCCAATCAATGACTCAGTTTAAATATTTGGCCCAGCTCGCGGTTCAGATATTTTGCGGTCAATATTAAATTGAAATACAGTTGTTATTTTAATTTAATGTTTAAATATTTTTTTGAGTTTTTTGATTAATTATCAAAGTATAAAACTTGAAATATATATATTTATTGCAAATAAAAGAAAAACAATATAGGGGTTTTAACAGGTTGTTAAAATCAGAAATTTTCATCAAGATGAATAATTAGAAATCAGTTGCTTTATTTTCATGTATTAGTTTAGTACATGTTTGGGATGTCATAGCCGAGCCCTAGACCTTGTGGATTGTTTTAAATTCTTGCACTTGTGTTTGTTTTGGATTTATTATTCTATGGTGTGGGGAGGCCTGCGTGCCACTTACAACCCCTATTCTATCTTGTAAAAGTTTTAGATTAGCGGGCCTGCGTGCTTTTAATTATCTTGTACTTTTATATTTCTAGTTTTTAGAAAATAGAATAGAATAGATTTTTAGAATATATACATATCTGGACCAAGGAGCAAGGAGCAAGGAGCAAAGAGAAGGAATGGATGCTGGAGCCAGTGGGAGCTTTCAGAATGTCATGCCATGTGTGTGGTGTTTTTCCACTTAGGTTTTGACCGTCAGGTTTTTCGTGTGGCTCACGAAACCGACATTAGTTAAGGGCAAGGCTAAGGCATAGATGTTTGTGGTTGTTTTATTTCTTTACATATTTTATATATGCGTGGTTGTGATTCACACGATGAAATAAAACAGGGGTTTTAATAATAGTTAATTATTGAAACAGATGTTTTTTAAAAGAAAACTGACATTAAACTTTTTCTCGTTAAAAACTTGGAAATCCTTTTTAGAAAAATCTTAGATCAGTGTGCTACCCACCTAATAGTACACCCTTGTTGTTAAACGGTACTCGGGTGTCGGAAGTGCCCAAACCTTGGGCATCCGGGTTCAAACCATTGCGGGAAGGGGCATGAAAGATTCGGCGATAATCGGAATTCTCGGCCAGAATTCATGTTGTCTTAGGTGGTGCGATCTATTTTGGTGATAATCGGGAGTCCCGGCCCAAAATACACTGGAGGGACTAAACATGCACGGTTCTTGTAACCGATGTCCCGCGGATCTAGGAGTCGTGTCCAGTTAGGATACGATTGGTATAGTTTTTACCTACCAGAAATAGCAATGTCCCGGTGGGAAGTGCCCAAACCTTGCATCGGGAAATGTGAAATATGGATCATAGTCTAATAATTTATTGTTTAAAAGGTAATAATTATTAGAAGATGTAATCAATACTGAATCGGTTTTATCTTTTCTTTTTCTGTAGATGTCTTATATATCTGTTATTCCGTTTTATTCACCAAGAGAGTCTCTAAGTCTCATCACTAGCAAGTGGAAGCTTTCAGGTCCAAACTTTGTTGTTTGGAAGATGCATCTGAAAAATGTTTTGGATGCACAGGGAAAGCTCCACGTTATTGAGACATTGCCTCCAGAGCGACCAGGAGTAGATGCCCAGGATAGTAAGTATGACACTTACTATCAGTATCTGGATGACGAGTCTGACGTTATGTCGATTCTCATTCTCACAGCATCATCCGAGTTTACGGATGATCTCCGTGAGAAGTTGTCTTATGAGGTTGTTCAAGGATTGGAGCAGAAGTTCAAGTTTAGTGAACGGATATGTCGTATGCTACTGATGAGGGAAACTCTTTCAGCCAAGATGAAAGAAACTCAGCCTATTAGCGATCATCTCATTAATATGAGAAGGCTCTTGGATTGCTATGAGAACTTGGGGTCAAAATCAAAACCACATGTGCTAGTTATGCTCTTGTTCGGTTCATTGTCGGACTATTACCAGAAAAGAATAATGTATGTCCTCCGTGATTTTGAGATGACTGTCGCAGGGTTGCACGAAATCCTTGTGTGCATTAGCGATGAGTTGAACCCGAAGCAGCTAGAGTCACCAGTTGTGGACCCTATGCAGTGAAGGGTTTTGAACCTGACCAAACCACTTATGACTCAAACTGGTCAAACCTGGGTTTGATTCTACTGGTTCAATGCTAAAAGTGGAAATGGATTGAACACAACCCTCTAAACCCCAAAAAGGGTTAGGATCTTTTAACTAATGATCAAACATAGTTTCTTGCAAAACAATCCACATAAAAGGTTAAAGAATTATACCTGGTCAAAACCTTGAGATTGCTAAAGTAGTCCACCACTACTGCACCTCCGATTGAACTGGCTGCTAGACCGTTCCTGGATTACCAAATCTTCAAAAACTTTCGAAGACCTCTTGTGTGTGTACCCTTTTCGTTGATCAACACCAAAAACGCAAACACCCTTTTTGGTGTTCTTCGTGATCGCCGAATAGAGAGAGAGAGACCGAGAGAGATCGAGCGATGAGAGAGAGAGTGCGACCGAGAGAGATCGATGAGGAGAGAGTGTATTGTGGTGGCTAGGTTAATCCCTTATTGTCTCATATCTAATCCTTAAGGCTTAAGGATATTATATATAGGGATTAACTTGGACCTAAGCCCGTTTAATTAAAAGCCCACTGGTTTTAATTAAACTTTCAATCTCTTCACTTTGACCCCCTGGACTTTACTAGTTAATTAACTATTAATTAACTGGTCCGTTAAATATTAAAACTTAATATTTAATTCTCTTTAAATAATAAATAACTATTTATTATTTATTCCTTTTCTAATAATTAATCCGAACTGGATAATTATTTATATCTCACTTTTCAATAATTAATTCTGACTGATTAATTATTTACTTTTCTTTTTAATAATTAATCTAACTGATTTCCACACAGATTTATGGTGAAATCCAACTGTTCTGAATTGAGTGTGTAGTAGTGTGACCCTTTAGTCTCTTATAACATTGGATACAATATGCCCGTTAATTATCTCTGCACATAATCCAACAGACTCCCACTTGTGCAAGATAAGTAACAGTTACTGCACATTATTAGCCTAAGGAGGTCCCTAGCCAGACACTTAGGATAACCAGGTTATAAGAACTCTTATACCCCAAAGTAACTTGTGATAAAACTTCATAAGCAACCTGCTTAGAAGTAACTTGTTATAAACTAACTGTTTATAAACTAAACTATCATAAACTCCCTGTTTATGAATGGGTACATTTTTATATATACATAACTTGCATATATATAGGTTTGTCCCTTGCAGCGCGATATTTCAATTTTGAGCATGAGCATGGAGGAAGTCAACTCAGAGACTGAAGAATTTGTTCATGACATACTTGATTTCAAAACTGCGTGATAAACGACAAACAACAGATCAGTTCGTTTGGGCACGACCGTGCACTTACCAGTTTCTCTTATCAGTCAAGGGGCCCGGAAATATCTCTTCTAAAAAGAAGGTGCAATTACCATCGTGCATATTTGCATTTGGAAATACGGCTCCCACTGAATCTAGACACACCCCTTATGACCACCATGTTACGGCGTGTCGTTAGAGCTAGCTAAGAAGACAGTAGTTACCGCATCCCAAACCAAATACCTCAGGCTTAAGGATAACCTATGTGATTAATACTTTTGACATGAAACCACGAAGTATTATTCACGGTGGGTCAATCCAATATTCGTAACCCTAACGAATATCCGTAAATTTTGGTCCGCAAAAAAAAACGTTCGCAGCTATATTCGATATACTTTCGAATCTACCCCAAAATTACGATGACTTTATAACCCTATCGAGGTTCCCACCAAGATAAGTAGTCACGGATAGTGTTTCGAATAAACCTAGTTTATTCCTGGATAAACCAAAACATACAAAATTGTGAAGAACAATGAAACTAATTTCTACACCCTTCCATATTCCTCCCTGGAATAAAGATGTATAATTTCTACCATTTCACTGACTCAATTCACGGTGTTTATCTGAATTACTTGTTATTTTACATTGTAACTTATCACGGATTACAAAGAAAATAATATGGTTATAAACCCTAAAACACAAGACTAGTACGTTGGAGTACTCCTTCTTGGTTTTGCTAGAAATCATTCTTGCAACCTAAGAACACTTCTAGGCTTACTTATTTTATAAATTCCTTAAACTTTGAGAACTGGAAATAACTCCTTGTTTCTAATTTATAAAACAACCTCCCTGTAATTAAAACTTTAATTACATTTGTAGATGTATTAAATCTTACTAGATTTATGTCCTTTTGAAATGATAAATCCTCTTACACCTACTTGTAAGAAACTTGAAACTAGATTCCCGGTGTATACCAACACTTATCTAATTCCATTACTAAGAATGTTAAAGAACATCCTATTTTATCATTTCTAACGTTAACCAACCAACAACATTTAATTAAGCTGACCTACTGAACTTAATGAGTATAATTTTGCTTAAGTCATAACTTGACTCAAAATCTTGCAATGATATCTTTATCGAGTATCTCTCAATAACTCATGCATCCCTCGGATTAGTTCATTATGAAGAACTTACTGTTTTAGATAGCTTCTAAAATCATCCGATAATCATATACTCTAAAAGCTCAAACTTGTATTTATCACACTGGTTAAAAAAACTTTTATTAACTCTGATAAATACATTAGTAAGGTGCTCTCACTATCTTTTATGAAAAAGTGCATTCTTTAAAACATCCTTTTAGGCCTTAGTCAAAACTTGACTACCATGCCTAAAACTTGTGTTCCAAACAAATGTTTTAAAACTTAGTTTTTGTAAGAAATTTGTTTTATGAAACCAAGAACTTGGATCATCATATATCCATCTTTCTAATTACAGAAAGTGGTTTCATTAAACTTGCCATGAGTGCAAAACACTTGTGAAGGAATTTCAAATTTCTTTCCAAAACATCTAGTATAAAACTCCCTTGATTACCATAATCATTTTTATACTTCCTTAAATGTTTTATCAAAAACTATTTTCACTTAGAAATAATAACTATCATTTCTATTTAGTTCAAGATTTTGAACATTCACTTTTCATAAATAACTTAAAACACTTTGTTAAATTAGAAAAACTATCTAATTTTATAAACAATACTTGTTTATTTAAGTGTTTGAAAAAGTGGAGCCAGCATTTATATAACTACAACAAATCATAGCATAAGATTATTACGAATCACTAATCAAGTCATGACTTTGACTTATTGGCATTCTTTTAGTCACAACTGGACCAATCATGATTCATATAATAAGAACACGTGCACGTATATGAACCAAAAAATTATAATTTCCATAAACTTAAAAGTATCCATAAACAATATAAACTTAAAAGGAGTTTAATAAACTAGGAAATAAAAATATAATTTAAAAATATCCGCATGCTGCACGTAGGATCTTCTCATGCTGGGCCGCATCACTTTCCATCTACTCCTTCAATAAAAGATTGCAAGATATTAGAATTCTCGTAAAAACCTTTACAAGTGAAAGTGACAAAGAAGCTACACGATACCTGAGGTGCCAGCCTTGCCACCTGCCTCGTGACCCTTCGGGCAGTCTCTTTTCCAGTGCCCGACCTCGCCGCACTTAAAGCACCGATTCTCGGCTTTAGCTTTGTTCGGCTTCGGCTTCTTGCCCTTGTTGTCGTTATTAGCCCTGGGTGCACTCTGGCTGGGCTGGGCCTTGCCCTTTCCCTTTCCGTGACGCCCTTTCCTCTTCTTATGCCCACCATGACCCACCATGAGAACGTCCTTAGACTTGGTCCCGATACTCTGCTCAGCAGTCTTGAGCATTGAGTGCAACTCAGCCACGGATTTCTCCATGTTGTTCATGTTGTAGTTGACTATAAAAGGCTTATAGTCATCCGACAACGAGTTGAGTATCGTATCCGTCGCTAGCTGCAACGGAACTGGGTGCCCAAGTCTCTCTAGGTGGTCCATGTAACCCTTAATTTTCATGACGTGGTTACTGACCGAGGTCCCTTTAGCCATCTTGCACGAGTTAAATGCCCTGGTGGCATCATAACGCTCAGTGCGAGCTTGCTGCTAGAACATGTCCCTCAGCTGGTGGATCATGTCATAAGCAGGAGTCTCCATCATGCTTGACTGCAACTCTGGACTCATAGTTGCGAGCATGAGGCAGCTAACGTCCAGGGCGTCATTGGAGCGCTTCTGAAAAGCCTCCCTGACTTCTGCCTTAGCGTTGTTGGCAGGAGGATTTCCTAGAGGTTGTTCTAGGACATACCACTTTCTCTCGTGCCTAAGCACGATCCGGAGATTTCTCTCCCACGTGAGAAAGTTAGGACCGACAAGCTTGTCCTTCTCAAGAATGGAGCGGAGAGAGAGGTTATTGGTACTAGTAACGTTGGTTGCCATCTACAAATTAAAACTCGGTTTAATTAGTAATTGCAAATAAACTTCTAATCATATATCATCAAACCCATAAATAATATATATTAGACCTAGGACCCATATTTCACATACTTGACGCAAGGTTTGGGCACTTCCCGCCAAGTCATGCTATTTCTGGTAGGTAACACCCTGTACCAATTGTACCTAACTGATACGACTCCTAGAACCTCGTAGAGCACTTAGACCCAGTCTAGTATGTTTTAACTCTACTCTAGTGCTTTTTGGGCCGGGACTCCCGATTATCACCAAAATAGATCGCACCACCTAAGACAGCATGAATTCTGGCCGGGACTCCCGATTATCGCAGAACCTTTCATGCCCCTTCCCGCAATGGTTTGAACCCGGATGCCCAAGGTTTGGGCACTTCCGACACCCGAGTACCGTTTAACAGTTAGGGTGTACCATTAGGTGGGTAGCACACTGATCTAAGATTTTTCTAGGGTTTTATAATTAAGTTAAAAACTTAATTTTCCAGTTTTTGAAAAACCAGTTTAAAACTAACTGTTTTAAAAATACGATTTATATGTGTACCTTAACTAGGTGCACAAAACGGCCTTTATAAGTTCCAAACTTATAACCTTGACAAAACTTTAAATTTATAAAAAAATTAATTAACACGACTAACAGCCTGTAGTCGTATTCTAGTTTGTCTTAAAGCGCGTGGTTTTTCACTGTTTAATAACAACCTGTTATTAAATCCCTTTTTATTTAGCATCATATAAGTGTTGCAAGAATATATGATAAACAGTAAATAAAAGAAACACAACCACGCAGATATAAGAGTAAACATATAAAACCCTATAGTTTTGCCAACTAATCCTAAGGTCAAACCTAAGGACAAAGTGACTTGGATTCGCCTTTCTTGACATGATGCTCCCACTAGCCTTGGCACCTCCCCGAAGTGTCCGTGCTTCGCGTATAGAACACCATTTACGTCGTCATCTTCTTCGAGTCCATCTTGGTTGAGGGATTAAACTAACACTAGCCTATTACAAATACTATATTCAATAGGGTTGTAAGTGGCACGCAGGCCTCCCCGAACCAGTACAATATTACAAATAAGAAAGGGATTGTAATTGGCACGCATGCCTTCCCAAAAACCAAAATAAAAGAAGAATAAGAAAAATGAGTCCTAAGTCGGCAAAACTATAGCTATCACAACCATGCAATTATATATAAGCACTATATATATAAAAGTCAACCACGCAGTTATAATAAAAGTAAGCAATAAACTGTGTTGTTAAGCACACAACCTGATTTGTCTAAAACTCTCTTATGTATCCTTTTAATTAATACCTATTAACCAAAATGAGAGTTATGATCTTCTAATTTATTTGACCAATATAATTTTTCAATAATCCTTTGAAAAATTTGGCCTTAATCAAAACTTGAATGAAAGCCTCTACGTCGAGTTCTTTTACCAGTTTTTCCAAAAACTTAAAACCGACAACTTTGGTCAAATAATACTATCTTATTTGTTTCTCCATTATATAAACTTTATCCCCTTTTAGAATTTATTTGAAACGACTAAACTAGTCATAATAAATAAAAACTAAAAACTATATATTTTAACTTAAACTAATTAAAATATATAACACTAGCTTATATATTATCTTATTAATTTTACAACTTAAAATTAATAATCCTTTCATATTAATCCGGAAAACCTATCTTAGGCCAAAACCTCTTCTTAAGCCGCACAACCCACTGGGTCGAGACCCTCTTGGGTCGAGAACCCATTGGACCGAAGTCACCTGGGCCGTAAGCCCTATTGGACCGAGAGACTTCACTGGGCCGAGGACCTCACTGGGCCGAGGCCCACTGGCCTTTAGCGCCGCTAACCTTTGCCGCGAACCCCAACTGGGCCCCAGGCTACATGGGCCGTGGTGTTCTGGGCCGTAGCCCACCACGCTTCCGCTGGCCTTAGCGCCGGTAGCCAGCACCGTGACACGGTGATGTTCTTGGTTCGTGTTTTCCGATTAATATATATTAAATCCTTTTAACCTATTAAAACTAACTGTTTTAATATATTGATTAAAACTGGATTTAATTTCTAAAACCAAAAACTATTAATTATTAATATCAACAAAAAACTTGTTTTATTAATAACTAATTATCCTAAAACTTGATTTCAACCTTTTTAAACAAAAAAGTTCAAAACTTGTTAAAATCTAGTTTTAGATAAAAGGTTTATCCTTTTAACCGTTTAAACACAAACCTGGTTTAAACCTAACTGGTTAAAATCAAACCTTTTGTGAACTGGATAAAAACATAAAACTTGTTTTTATCCCTTATGGTTTTCGAAAACTTCAAGGAGAAGGAACAAGATGAAGAAGATTAAATAACTATTAAACAAACCAACAATGGATTAACTAGGTTTAATTAATTAAAACAAACTGTTTAATTTATCTTAATCCAAAACTTGTTCTTATCCAAAAATCACAATCCTTTTTTAACCGTTTAAACTAACTGTTTAAACTTTCTGATTAATAGGATTAAACTTCTTAAAACTGGATAACAAAAACAAACTGTTTTGTTGCCCTTGATTATTTTCGAACATATCTAGAGCAAGTAGGAGATCAAGAATCAAACCTTAATCCAAAAAACAGATAAAAACTAGAAACTATGGATCATAGAGCCGAGGCTCTAATACCACTGAAGGGTTTTGAACCTGACCAAACCACTTATGACTCAAACTGGTCAAACCTGGGTTTGATTCTACTGGTTCAATCCTAAAAGCGGAACTGGATTGAACACAACTCTAAACCCCAAAAAGGGTTAGGATCTTTTAACTAATGATCAAACATAGTTTCTTGCAAAACAATCCACATAAAAGGTAAAAAAATTATACCTGGTCAAAACCTTGAGATTGCTAAAGTAGTCCACCACTACCGCACCTCCGATTGAACTGGCTGCTAGACCGCTCCTGGATTACCAAATCTTCATAAACTTTCGAAGACCTCTTGTGTGTGTACCCTTTTCGTTGATCAACACCAAAAACGCAAACACCCTTTTTGGTGTTCTTCGTGATCGCCGAATAGAGAGAGAGAGACCGAGAGAGATCGAGCGATGAGAGAGAGTGCGACCGAGAGAGATCGATGAGGAGAGAGTGAGAGAGTGTATTGTGGTGGTTAGGTTAATCCCTTATTGTCTCATATCTAATCCTTAAGGCTTAAGGATATTATATATAGGGATTAACTTGGACCTAAGCCCGTTTAATTAAAAGCCCACTGGTTTTAATTAAACTATTATTTATTCCTTTTATAATAATTAATCCGAACTGGATAATTATTTATATCTCTCTTTTCAATAATTAATTCTGACTGATTAATTATTTATTTTTCTCTTTAATAATTAATCTAACTGATTAATTATTTCCACACAGATTTATGGTGAAATCCAACTGTTCTGAATTGGGTGTGTAGCAGTGTGACCCTTTAGTCTCTTATGACATTGGATACAATATGTCCGTTAATTATCTCTGCACATAATCCAACATGTAGGAGGATGACTGGCTGGAAGAACTTGGAGATATTTGTTGCCCAGACTGTGGTAGCAAGGATTCATGCGAGCACTCACTCGACATAGATCAGCTGGACATTATTTTGCCCAATGATACAGGTATCTTTATTATAGATTGTCTTGTTACTTCTTATGAATCATGGGTATTGGATACCGGATGTGGTCACCACATATGCAATCATTTGCAAGGATTCAAGAGAAGTAAGAAGCTGAGACAAGGAGATATGGACCTGCGGGTAGGCGAAGGCTCCATGGTTGGTGCCGAAGCTGTAGGGACATATTGTCTTAGTTTTCCCTCGGGCATGGTCTTAGAACTAGAACCTTGTTATTATGTTCCTAGACTAATTAAAAATGTTATCTCGTTCAATTTGCTAATAGACTGTGGTTTTGCTTATGTCTTTAATGAAAAGGTTATTTCATGTTTTAGAAATGATGTTTTCTTTTTCAAAGCCACTCCAGAAAACGGTCTATATACGCTAAATTTAGATAACAATGACACCTATCATATAAGTAAAAGATCCAAGAGTAACTTGAATCAAACTTACCTCTGGCATTGTCGTTTAGGACATATAAATGAGAAACACATAGAGAAACTCCGAGATGACGGAATTCTTGAACCATTTGACTTAGAGTCATATGATGTTTGCGAATCTTGTTTGTCTGGTAAAATGACAAAGCAACCTTTCAACAGTGAGAATGAAAGGGCCAACTAGTTATCAGGGATTATACACGTAAATGTGTGCGGACCCTTTACTCCGGAGGCTAGAGGAGGATACCGGTATTTCATAACCTTTACTGACGACTTCAGTAGGTTCGGTTATGTCTACCTCATGAGACTTAAATCTGAAAGTTTTGACAAGTTCAAACAGTTTTAGAACGAGGTACAAAATCAGCTGGACAAGAAGATAAAGTCCCTTCGATCGGATCGAGGTAGCGAGTATCTGAGTCAGGAATTCGACGATCATTTGAAGGAATGTGGGATTGTTTCACAACTCACACCTCCGTATACACCTCAGATAAATGGTGTATTAGAAAGGAGGAATCGTACACTTCTTGACATGGTATGATCAATGATGAGTCGAAGTTCACTACCATTGTCGTTTTGGGGACACGCACTCGAGACAGCAGCGTTCATGCTGAACCGGGTTCCAACCAAATCGGTTGAAAAGACACCGTTCGAGGTATGGACGGGGAAAAAGCCCAAAATGTATTTTCTAAAGGTTTGGGGATGTGAGGTGTATGTTAAGCGAACATTCACGGATAAACTCAATTCCAAATCAGATAAGTGTATCTTCGTGGGCTATCCCAAGGAAACCATGGGATACTATTTCTATAACCCAGATGAGAACAAAGTTTTTGTTGCTCGTAAAGGGGTATTCTTGGAGGAGAAGTTTCTAAACTCAGAAACTCCAAGAAAAGAAATAGAGCTTCAAGAAATTGAAGAGGAGGAGATTACACCACCACCGATAGTTGAACCTGTAGTTCAACAGAGAATTGTTAAACCTCAACCCGAGTCTGTGGTTGAGGAAGAGGTGCAAACACAAGACCTTCGCAGGTCTAGTAGGCCTCGTAATGAGCCAGATAGGTATCTGGGATTCCTAGTTGCTCAAGACGAAGGGGATCTTTTAGAACCCACTACCTACCAAGACGCTGCCTCAGGTTTAGAATCTGAGAAATGGCTAGAAGCCATGAAGGCAGAGATGCAATCCATGTATGACAACTAAGTTTGGGAGTTAGTAGATTTGCCTCAACACAGTAAAGCTGTTGGATGCAAATGGGTCTTCAAGAAGAAGACAGACATGGATGGAAAGGTGCATAATTTTAAATCAAGGCTAGTGGCAAAAGGTTTCACGCAAACTTATGGTGTTGACTATGATGAAACTTTTTCCCTAGTGGCAATGCTTAAGACTATTAGGATCCTTATGGCCATATCAGCATATTTTGATTATGAGATATGGCAAATGGATGTCAAAACCGCTTTCCTTAACGGGAAATTGACAGAGGATGTATATACGATAAAGCCGGATGTTTTTGCGGATCCAAAGAATCCTAATAAAGTATGCAAGTTGCTTAAATCCATCTATGGACTAAAGCAAGCATCTAGAAGCTGGAACTTACACTTTGATGAGCGCATCAAAGAATTTGGTTTTACCAAAAGTGAGTTCGAGTCATGTGTTTACACTAAATTCAGTGGGAGCGCGGTAACCTTCCTAGTCTTGTATGTAGATGACATACTCTTAATAGGAAACAATATACCAGTATTACAAGGAGTAAAATCCTGGTTAGGTAAATGTTTCCAGATGAAGGACTTGGGAGAAGCTGCTTATATACTGGGTATAAGGATCTATAGGAATAGATCTAAGCAGCTTATCGGACGTAGTCAAAGTACATATATTGACAAAGTCGTGAAAAGATTTAAGATGGATGAATCCAAGAAAGGATTTATTCCTATGCAATCTAGCGCGATTTTGAGCAAGGCTCAGTGTCCTGTGTCTAGTCAAGATCAGGACAAGATGAAATTGATACCATATGCCTCGGCCAATTGGTTCAATCATGTATGCCATGCTGTGTACTAGACCCGATGTTGCCTATTCTATCAGTGTCACGAGTAGATATCAACAAAATCCTGGTGAAGCCCATTGGGTAGCCGTCAAGAATATTCTCAAGTATCATAGAAGGACGAAAGACATATTCCTAGTATATGGAGGTTTGATGGATGAGCTCAGTGTAACTGGTTACACTGATGCTAGTTTCCTGACCGACAGGGACGACTTCAGGTAACAGTCAGGATTTGTCTTTACCCTAAATGGAGGAGCCATAGTTTGGAAGAGTCAGAAGCAAGATACAATAGCAGATTCTACTATAGAGGCAGAGTATATTGCGGCAAGTGATGCGGCAAAGGAAGCTGTCTGGCTGAAGAATTTTTTCTCGGATCTTACAGTTGTTGCCAGTATCTCTAGACCGATTGATATAAATAGTGACAACTCAGGGGCTGTGGCGCAAGCTAAAGAGCTTAGAGATCATCAGCGGACTAGGCACGTACTCAGGAAATATCACCTCATCCGAGAGATCATTGAAGAGATGATATTAGACTGCAAAAGATACCGACGGACGACAACGTTGCTGACGTGTTGACGAAGCCGCTAGCTAGGGCTAAGCATGAGAGGCATGCGAGTTCTATAGTAATGCAGTACTTGGAACATAGCAGCTAGTTCGTGTTTTTGATTATTACTATACATGTAACTTGAGACTCGTTTATTATGTAATTACATTTCATGGGATTGAAATAGGAGGTTTTTACATAATTGTTTCTAGTTGTCTATTTTTAGCATGTTTAACCTATCCATGACAAGTCAAGTGATGAATTGTCTAAATGCCCGTAGCTACTTAATGAAGTGGGAGCTACATTAGGGAGGTAACGCTATTATGGATATTTGATGATTTATCAGGTATGAATAAAAGCACAAGGTTGTGACCAAATGTTCATAGATATTTATCAGGGGATAAATATTGGGGTGATCCGTATCGAGTTTACTTCATGGAGCGTTAACATAAGTAAACTTGATAGGTTGTCCTTATACCTGAGATATTTGGTTTGGGGTGTGGTAACTTCTGTACTTTAGCATGTTCTAATGTCACGCTGTAACAGGGTGATCATAAGGGGCTTGTCTAGGTGTAGCAGAAGCCATGTGCTCAAATTACAAATAGTCAAGATGGAATTTGCACCTCCTTTTTAGGAGAGATATTTTCTGAGCTCCTCGACGATTAAGACTACTGAAAATGCGTGGCCGCGCTCGGTTAGAATGATAGTTCTTCATTCGATAAACCGTAACTGCAGAGTGTCGAAATCAGAGTCGAGAAAATCTGAGTATTTAATAAGATCTCTGCTCCATGTCAAATACTCATATTACGAAATATCGCGATGCAAAAGGAAAAGCCTAGATAATCCAAGGCGTGGATTATGTCTCTAGATATAAGAGATCTCATAGTCTAGTTAACCTAAGTGTCTGGCTAGGGACCTTCTTAGGCCAACGATGTACAAGGAGTGTTACTTATCTTGCACAAGTGGGAGTCTGTTAGATTATGTGCAGAGATAGATAACATGTACTATCGTGTCCAATACTATGTGACACTAAAGGATCACACCGCTGCACACCCAATTAGAACCTTTTGGATTTTTACCTGATTGTGTATGGCAATAATTAATAGTTTAAATTAATTATTGAGAAAGAGGAAAATAATAATAGTTATTTATTATTTAAAGAGAGATGTTAATATTTAGTTTAAATATTAACGGGACCAATTAATTAATAGTTATTAATTAATTAGAAAGGTCGAGGGTATTTTCTGTAATTGATTAATAGTTTAATTTAAGTTGGGGTTTAATTAAACGGGCTTAGGCCTAATAAGGATTATTATATATAAACCTTGTTTAATCCAATTAATCACATAATTCAATTACAAAGTAATAAGACAAAAACCCTAAGACTCTCTCCCTCTCTCCCTTTCTCGACGACGGCGGCGCAAGCAAAACCCGACCACCAAGGGCGGTGGCCGGCGGCGACGCACACACACACACACGCGGGTCAAAGTTTGATTCGAGGTTTAATCCTTAGGCGGTCTAGCAGCCAGTTTGAGGTGGTGTAGTAGCGGTTGATAACCTGCAGCTGTCTAGAGGCTTAAAGAAAGTTTTTGTTTTTCAACAAAGGTATAACTTTCTAACCCTCTTCCTTTTTTAGTTTCTGTACGAGTTAGTTGAGATCACTGGAGGGGGTTTTATTCTGCTGTGCATGTTATAATATGTTTTTATACCCTACAAAACCCTTCAGTATGACCCCTCCCATTTCGGGCCAAGCTTCCCGGGATCTTCTTGCCTACTGGCTTCGTTCTTTCTTAATACGAAATCTCCTGGCTTAAACGTTCCTGATTTAACCCTCCTATTGTATAATTGTGCTATTTTGGCCTTTCTTTCTGTTTCTTTGATGGATTCCAGCTCTCTCCTTTCTTCCAGCAATAGCAGGTTTATCCGCAGTTCCTCTTGGTTAGTTTCTTCGATGAAATGGGTGATTTTCTGAGTTCGAGTGACCACTTCAGGAGGTAACACAGCCTCCGTTCCATAAACTAGGCTAAAAGGTGTTTCCCCTCTACTGCTTTTTGGGGTGGTTCGATGTCCCCATAGGACATTCGGTAATTCTTCCACCCATCCTGCCCTGGCTCTCCCCAGTCTTGTTTTAATCGCATGTACCACATCCTTGTTCGTGACTTCCACCTGTCCATTTGCCTGGGGATGTGCCACAGAGGTAAAACATTGCTTTATGTTGAGTGCTGAGCACCAAGATCTGAAGGGATCTTCGGCGAATTGTTTTCCATTATCGCTCACTACTTCACGAGGAACTCCAAACCTGCACACAATGTTATCCCAGACAAATAATTTGATTTTATTTCCGGTGATCGTGCTTAACGCTTTTGCCTCCACCCACTTCGTAAAGTAATCTATCGCTACCACCAAGAATTTCACCCCCCCCCTAGGGCAGTTGGGAAAGGACCCACCAAGTCTATTCCCCATTTATGAAAAGGCCATGCTCCTCTTACAGGGATGAGATCCTGCTTTGGTGTTTTTGATAGTGGTGCGTGTATTTGGCATGACTCGCACTTGAGTAGCTCCTTTTCAGCATCTTTATGCATTGTGGGCCAAAAATAGCCTATGCGTAATGCTCTGGATACCACTGATCTTGGCCCTGCGTGTATTCCACATGTCCCTGCATGTAGGTCCTGGAGCACCTCCCTGGCCTGGATTGGGGACAAGCACCTGAACCAATGACCTCCATAAGATTTCCGGTACAACGCTTCCCCCTGCAGTGCATACATGACAGCTTTCATGCGCAATTTTCGAGCTTGGGTTTCATCCTCCGGCAGCGTCCCCTGCCTTAGATAGGCTACAATAAATGTCATCCGGTTGTCTTCTTCTTCTCCTAATTCGAGGGTTTCCTGTGCTTTGGAAGTGGATTTCTCAGTTAGGATCTCCACGAGTACCTCTTTTGTTAGATGCTCATAGGCCAGAGCTACTAATTTTCTTAGAGCATCAGCCCTCCTGTTCTGGCTCCGTGGCACTTGTGTAACGCTGCAATGCTCGAATCGTCTCAGATAGGTCTGCACCTGTTCCAGATACAATCTCATACTCGCATCCTTTGCTTTGTAGGTTCCTTTTATCTGACTGGCCACCAGTAGTAAGTCGACATATGCGTTCAAATTCTTGACACCGAGGGAGACTGCTAGCCTTAGCCCGGCGAGGAGTGCTTCATACTCAGCTTCGTTATTAGATGCGGAAAAATTGAATTTCAAAGCATAAGTGTAATCTTTCTCTTCAGGGGGAGGACTAATGAGGACAAGTCCTGCTCCTGCTCCTTTCTCCGCTGGACGCCCCGTTTGTGTACAAATACCATCGTTCATCTCCCCTTTCCTTGGGAGGTACATCTGGTGTTAGTTCTTCGGCGCTTGCACCATCGATTTCTACGATGAAATCTGCCAAAACTTGTCCTTTGACTGCTGTCCTTAGCCTAAACGATATTTCATGTTCTCCCAACTCTACGGCCCACTTGGCCAACCGACCGGAAACTTCTGGTTTATATAGTACCTGTCTAATTGGTATATCTGTGTAGACTACTATAGGGTGTGCCTGGAAATACCTTCGTAAACGTCTTGCTGTGAAGACCAGGGCAAGTGCTAACTTCTCTATCTGGGGGTAATTGGCCTCTGGTCCCTGAAGTGCTCTGCTTGTAAAGTAGATGGTATCTTGTTTATTTTTTCTTTCAGCCAGGAGCACTGCACTAACCGCCCCCTGGACGCCGCCAGATAAAGAATTAAAGTTTCCCCTGTCTTTGGGGCACAGAGTGTTGGGAGATCACTGATACATTTCTTTATGTCTTCGAACACTTCATCAACTTCTTTGGTCCAATGGAAATCTTCTCTCTTGATGCACCCCTTGAGGATGGAAAAGAAAGGCAGCGACCTGTCTGCTGCTCAGGACGTGAAGCGATTTAGTGCCGCTAGGCAGCCATTTAGCTTCTGAAGGTACTTCTTGCTTTGAGGTCTCTTCATGTCCAGAATAGTTTTTACCTTGGTAGGGTTGGTCCGTATCCCCTTCTCGGTTATAAGATGTCCCAAAAACTTACCCTCTGGCACCCCAAATGAGCATTTACTTGGGTTCAGCTTCATATTGATCTTGTTCAGGTTGTTAAATGTCTCCTGGATATCCTTAAGCATCCCATCTTCTATCTTACATTTGATGACCATGTCATCAACATACACTTCCAGGTTTCGCCCTATTTGTTCGCTGAAAGACCTGTCTACCAGCCTTTGGTACGTTGAGCCGGCGTTATTTAGACCAAAAGGCATTTTCTTGTAACAGAAGATGCCTATGTCTGTATGAAAGGCGGTTTTATCTTCATCAGCTTCAGACATTTGAATCTGATGATACCCTTTATAGGAGTCTAGGAAGCATTTAATCGGGAAATCTGCTAAGCTTTCCACTTTCCAGGAGATCTCTGGTAGGGGGTAATTGTCTTTGGGGCAGGCCTTGTTGATGTCTTTGAAGTCAATACACATCCTCCAGGTTCCATCCCCCTTCTTGACCATGACTGGGTTGGCCACCCATGTTTGATATTGAACCTCTCTTAAGATTCCTGCCTCTGCCAACTTCCTTACTTCTTCGCAAGCTGCCCGGCTTCTTTCCGGGGCCAGACTCCTTTTCTTTTGACGGACAGGTGTTACTTGAGGATGTACACCAAGTTTATGTTCTGCGAACTCCCGGGGCACTCTTGTCATGTCAGAAGGTTCCCATGCAAAAACCGATACATTACTGCGAAGTAACTGTATTAATTGTGCCCTGATCAGTCTCGGAATACTTCTTCCGATTGTTACTTTTTGTTCGGGGAACCTGGGGTTGAGGACGACCTCTGTGGGATGATTTTCCCACAACTCATGCCGGGGCTACACTTCGGAACAGAAGTTCCATCTGGTTGCCAAGTTCTGGAGAGTGCCCGTGCTTCCATTCGTGGAGAATAACACTAGTCCATGTATGGTAGACATAATTGCCCCCAAATTTCTCATGGCGGGTCGCCCTAGGAGAATGTTATGGCTAGATGGAGCTTTTACAATGACAAAGTCAAGTTCAGCCGTCGCCGTTTGTGGGTAGGCTCCTATAGTGGATCTGAGCCTTATTTGCCCGATGGGCCAGACTGTCTCTCCCGAGAAGCCTGACAGCCGTGTGCTCGTTGGTTGTATCTGAACCCTCACCTTCGGAGGCAACTGTTGGAAACAGTGATCATACATGATATCCACCAAACTTCCTCCATCCCAGTGCGCTCTTGATACTTCATAATCAGCCACCCTGATATTGGTAACCACTGGTTCTTCTCCTAAGTCTTCCTCCGCTATTGTTGGTATCATTAGGTATGAAGGAAGGACAGGAGATTGTCCTCTTCTTTTCCTTCCTTCGGTCCCGAAGGCTTGGATCATATTGATCCTACCTTCTGGTGCTACAGGCTTTCTCCAGGAGGGTCCCTTTTTCCATCCCCTTTCTTGCCTTCTTTGATTGCCTGGATCAGGTGATCTAGCTTTCCGGCCTTTACAGCTAGCTCAATTTCTTTCTTCAGTTCACGACAGCTATCTGTGTCATGTCCCTTGTCTTCGTGGAACTTACAGTATAGCCGGCTGTTAAGACGACGTGGATCAGTCATTGGAGGCGGGGATTTAAAGCTGGTCCTAACCCCTTCTGTAGCAAGGATTTCTCTAGGTGTTTTGGACAAGCCTGAGATGATTGGGCTTCTACCTTCATACGGCCTGTCTCTACGATTATCTGAGAATCTTTTGGATGATCGATCTTTAAGGCTTCCTCTAGAGCTCGAGCTCTCTCCTCCCCACGATTTTCCTCTGGTGTCTCCTTTTTGGCGATACCCCTGACTTGGCTAGCCATCTCCTTTCCCTGGACCCATGCATAAGCTCTATCCATGCATTCTTGAAAGGTAAGGGGTACCTTTGTCGATAAGTCTTCTATGAGCTGTTGTGGGCAAATGCTCATTATGAATCCTGATACAACTTGACTTTCAGGAAGGTTGGGTATCTTGGACCTTTTCTTGTTGAAACGTGGTATGAAGTCCCTCATATTCTCATCCGCCTCCTGTCTTACCAAGTGAGCCCTTAGATTCGACTCTGCATGGATTTTCTGCGGCCTAAAGTGACTTCGGAACCTTTCTCCCAGGTTGTCGAAATCTTGTATGGACCCAGAGGGTAGTCCTGCAAACCATTCCCGTGCAGTCCCTTTCAGTGTCATAGGGAAGACATGACAAGCCACTGCAGTATCCCAATTCTGGAATTTTATTGCCCCCTGGAATAGGTTTACATGGTCATCAGGATCTCCTGAGCCATCGTAAGTCCCTACTATTGCCGGGATTTTGACATTGTCGGGGAGTTGATGCTCTTCAATATGCCGGGCGAAAGGACTAGTGTTAGGATGCGGAATGGCGGGTCGCGGATGGTAGAGAACTCCTTGGGCCCCTTCTTCCCATGTCCTTCCCTGCATGGCAATGTTTTGCCAATAGGCTGCCTGTGCTTGTGCCTGCGCCAGGAGCATGTTATTCAGCTAGGTTTGCATGTTTGCATTTTGATTGGCTGTGCTAGCCTGTGCTCCTGGAGTACTAAACAAGTTCGTGGGGATGATAGGGGACACCATTGTTTGCTGGTGGGGTGTACCCGTTGGCTCATTAGGCATCGCCAAACTCCGGTTTTCATTATTAAAATAGCCTAAACCACCCTGTGGCAAGCTGAAAGGCTGTGCCGGTGAGGAATGAGGTGGTCTAACGGCGAAGAGAGTGGGGGGACCGTCGTTTGTATCCCCCGTTGCAACGTTGGATGTGCTTGCATTTTGATTAGGAGCGGAAGTGTTTGCAGTATTCGTACTTGACAAGATCGCCTCAGGCGTTGTCATTATGCTTCGAGAAGAATCACTTTGAACTCCCAGGCGTGTTTTTAGAGCTGATCGTGAAAGGAAAAACAAAAGGAACACGCCAGAGCTAGAGACATTTCGGTCCCACGGATGGCGCCATTTGATCGCGCATCAAACCCTTCGGCATGGTTAGATACGTGAGTGCTTTGTATTGATGGTCCAACCAATGTTCCTGTAAAACAATCAACACCTTTGTTAGAGGAAGACGGGAAAGGATCCCCGTATTCCTCTCCAATGCTTAAGTCAGTTACTTGTCTTTTTGAGAGAGAGAATATGTGTGTATGTATATGTCTGAATGATTTGTTTAGTTATACTTATAGTAGCGAAGAGCTATACCTGAGCCGTTGGATGTATCTCCAGGTGTCTAGTATAGGTAAAGCATGATGATTGTGGATCTGCCGAGTCTGCTGGATAAAGGTGTGGCAAGATCTCTTTCTGTATGAATAAGTACGATGAATGTACCTTATTGTCAAGTCTTCCGTACTTATCATTAAATGCGGTCAGATACGTAGTCATGCATCTCGGGAACGTGGAACTCATCTGTCTTCGGTCCAGGAGATCACTCCTCCTGGATGGGGTTGGTTCTCCTGGACAAGGGCAGGGCTCTTGATCTGCGTTACCACTTCGGAGGTTATTTAGTGAGGAGTGAGTGTAGGTCCTGATATGTCCTGGACAGGACCTTACACCATTAGAAAACAAGGGGATAATCTTTCTTCAACTTTCAGAAACTAATCCAAGTCTCAATTAAGTGTTAATTAGCTGTTCTTACTTCATCATCTTCTTCCTTGTAAGTGTTGTTCTCAAGGTTGTAGAAATCGGTCGGCGGTATGTCGGCGGTCGACCACCGCCAAGCGATTAATCAGTCTTGGCGGCGATTAATTGGTTTCTCGGCGGAAACGATAAATTATAAAGGAATTTATTTAAAATCCTAACAAAATAAGTCAATAACCATAATAAAATAAAATTTTAACAAGCCTTGAAAGTTGAAACCTTAAGTTCATAACTAGTTTAATAAACTTAAATAAAACCTAGGTCCTATGAACGAGATAAGTGAGGTTCTGTTTGTCGATCGATGCAATGATGGACTTGAACCTTTTTTTTAAAATTTTTTTTTACTTTCGTTGACCGCCGAGGGCCGCCAAGGACCGCCAACGACAGCCAAGGGCCGCCGTTGACCGATGTTGACTACCAACGCCAAACTAGACCGCCAAGCTGATTTATCAGGCGGTAGACCACCGCCAACCGCCTAGGCGCCGATTAATCGGCCGCCGAGGCCGCCATTTACAACACTGGTTGTTCTTCAAGTTCTTGAAATTTTGGGGTTTTAGGTCAAAAACGGGACAAACCCGAATTGATCATCAAGGACATAATAACTTAAATTATGGATTAGAATGGTAGTTTTGATTGAATTAGTTGATTTTGTTCAAATGGGGTAAAAATGGTCAAAAACCAAATTAGCTATCAAGAACTGATTTTTATTGCTTCAATCAGTTCCTATAGATTCTATGAATCATAATAAGTAAAAATATGGATTAGAAGTGTTAGAATTGTTGATTTTCAAGAATTGGCTAAATTGGACATTTCTTGGTTAATTTAAGTCGGATTTTTGTTTGAATTATTTGAGTGTTATGGATGTTATATAGTTCCTACAAGTGTCAAATGATGTTAGTAAACACTGAAAAATGAGTAGAAGTGATTTGGGATTGAATTGCTAAAAATTACCGAAATTTCGGTAAAGTTAACTTTTGTTGACTTTGGTCGTCTTTCCGAGTTAGGACCTCAAAATTTGCAGATAAACTCATCATCATAAGGGGAACAAACTTTCTTTAGAATGTTTTTTTCAAAAAATGCCGTTTTAGTGTCGATCCGTTAGAGTCAAAGTTGTGGTTATTTGACCCGTTTGGTCAAAACTGAGTTTTGTACATAGTTTTATGTTTTGAGGAGAATTTTTGGGAGAAAACTTATATTCTTAAAGATTGAGTTATGATTATATGATATAGAAGAGGTGGTTATGATGTTTGACGCTGTATGTGTAGATATTTGTGTTAATTGCCTACTTTAAAACATGAAATTGACTTGGATGAAATATATGCATGTGTAGTTAGTTTGTACATATTGCAAATCATATATAAAGTATTATAATTCGTTATAGAGGTATTTTATGATCTTTACATGAATTGGACATGTCGGGTGCATTTTGACCCGTTCGTGAAAGCAATTGGTTGTTCTTTGCATGTTTTGTTGCCTAAATGTAAGAAAATGGTATTATAGGAGCATCCGACGACCAAGAAGAACCGGAACACTATATTTGCTTGTTATAAATCTATAGGTGAGTACCGGTTAACCTAAGAATGATAATAAGAATATTGTATAGTTAAGTGATTACTAGAAACCAAAGGTTGACTTATTGTTCAAGTATTGTTAAATTGAATCGATATGTAACCATGTTAGGCTTTTAAAGGCCAAACTTGATATGATATGGCTTTTGTAGGCCAACTTGATATGTTTTGGCTTTTGTAGACCCATGTGTGTTAGTGCCGGCACTTTGTTGGATATTTGGGGCCAGCTTGTCTAGATCTAGTTGGGGCATTGTGCCATCAGCTATGATGTATGGTGATTCTTCGATCGCGAATCTTTGGTTCTGCATAACCTCCGTCCCTCAACTTAATGATGATGGGCTGCCAGTTCCCACTGATCCCGATGGGGTGTGTTCCCCGTTAACGCAATGGTGGACCGCTACCCACTTACCCACCGGCGCGGTTGATGTATTCGTATTCCCCAGTATAGATCATTGATCCGAGCTTGCAACCCTGCAAGATGTGACTCCTGCTGACTACACCGGTGCATCGCGAGATGCTAGGATAGACTTGTTTGCTATATCTGTTATGGTATTCATGATATGATATTTTTTTATGATACTTATGATTAATTGTTGCTCACTAGCTATTTATAGCTAACCCCTTCCGTGTACCCTTCCTATATGCAGGTAATTAGTTGGTGTTGGTGAGGATGGGTGCTATGCTGGGCTACGGTTTACATTACCGGCTTTTGGGAAAACATTTGTTTATACTTTCAGTTATGTTATTTTGTAATGGTTGGCCGATATTTGGTAACACCGGCGGTTTCTTTTCTTGCAACTTATTTAATAGGTTGTAAATATTAAAGTAGATACTAAATGTTTCCGCTATGTCGGCTGTAATATTTTTTATAAATACAGGTTAGGGAAACGTTGTATTTACAGCCGTAACCACACAGTTTTAAAACTCGATATTAGATATAAAATAAACTTCTGAATTTGCTGGTGTTACAGTGTGTGTGTGTATATATATATATATATATATATATATATATATATATATATATATATATATATATATATATATATATATATAATATTTGGGCTGGACTTTTTATAAATTGGTGGAATGGGTATTTATTTAGTTGTGCTGAAAATATATAAATAGAAGTTATATTTTAAAATGCAACTAGAACTTAAAAGAAATGTTTAATGGTTGGAGTTATAAGTTTTAAGTGAAAGACTTTAATCGGTTATGTATCGAAAGGTTTAGGAATTTAAGTACTTCGACTGATATATATAGTATGCATACGACGTAAGCATCCAACATAAGAGTTGATATTTTTAAGGATCCGACCAATGTTGATAAACCATGAGTTTGACATATATAGTACTATGTACAATTCGACTTGTTATATTATGGGATGATTCGACTTATGTGTATATATAATTGAAGTGCCATGAAACTTAAGAGGGTGATGAGGGTAACCCGATATACTTGCAATATAGAATCCGAATTATGTTTTCTTTTAGTGGAACGGTTCGAGTGGAGATCCGACATAAAGAGGTCCGACCCAAGTGTGAGACCGCTATAGGAATTATAGGTTAAAGAGTCGTGCTATAAGGGAATTAAATTATTGATTTGGTGAGATATATACTGTAGGTCCTCGCGATTGGACGTGATAACAACTCAGAGTTGTGAAATCTGCTACTTTTGACTGTGTTGCGGATCAGGTGAGTCTACTAACTTATACATGATATTAGTGGGAAATGTATATGTTATATATATATATGTGAAATGTGATGTGTGTGAATGAATGTGATGTGAAGGGTTATGTTGTGTGAGTGAAAACGTTAATCAGACACAGTCAGACATAGTGTGAAACCCTTTGTACGTATTGGGTAGTCGGCTGTGACCTAAAGCGTGAAATTGTCTTCGGTGCACTGAGTCGGTATTATGTAACATGATATGTGAACGTGGATTGATATGTGAAGTATGATATATGCATACTGTAACACCCTGAAATTGGGCCTAGCAGTAGATGCTTGTACCTTGTGTTTTAGTGCTTGTACCTTTGATTTTAAGTGACTATTTTTAAGTGACTAACGTGTTTGTGTTAATTAATGTGATTATGTGAAAAGTTTCAAACGTGTCTAAAAGTGATATAGTGTTAAACGGTTTCGTGTAATGATTCCGTAGATATCCCCGTTACTCGAAACGGGATGGCGTGTGTCAAGTTGTGAGTTAAAGAGGGGAACAAAAATACCCTGTGTTTAATTTGTCGACCCCAGGGTCGCTTCTTATGCTCCCTTATCCCCTGGGAGTTGTCAAAGACACATACAAACACACACAAGTTCATACAATATACACACACACTCTCAATCTTGGAGTTTTTGAAGAAACCAAATCAAGAATCAAGCTATTGCCTTTGATTTCAGTAGCAAGTGCTGATTAAACTGCTGTGAATCTTTTTGTTTTTAAGTAATTTTGCTAAGAACCCTAGTTTTTGTGTTTTGAAAGACATACACCAATTTGGTGATGTAAAATGAGTTCTAGTGATTGGGTTGTGTCAAAAATATGTTCATAAGGTCCTAGAGATGTTAAGTGAAGTGTACAAACGATTGAAATTGGTTTTCAATCGAGTTTATGGATCAAAACTCGTATTTGCAGCAGCTGTGTAAAACAGAGTCGTGCTGCTGATACGAAGGTCCTTGCGGTCGCATGGCATGGTGCTTGCGATCGCAAGGGGTGTATGTGACCTATGCGATCGCAAGGCGGGGTCCTTGCGACCGTAAGCCTTGGGTGTGGTCCTTGCGGCCGCAAGTAATGGTACTTGCGACCGTAAGGGGTGTGTTTCATTGGTTTACCACCTACTGGTGAAGGAAATGAGGTTTGCGATCGTAGGTATGTAACTTGCGATCGTAACCAACCATGGAACCATGTTTTCGGGCAAAAGGGGTTTCCCTTGCGACTATAAGCATTGGTTTATGGGAAACACCTCTGGCGGTCGCATGGGATTCCCTTGCGATCGTAAGAATGTTTTGGGAGGTCCCTTGCGACCGTAAGGTATGTCCTTGCTATCGCAAGCAGGGGTCCAATCCTGGCAGCTTGTGTAACTTGAATTTAAACCTAAATGTGTTATGTGTAAGTGATAACCAAACGTGTACATGATGTGTTAGGTGATCCTGAGGAACCGGAGGACACCGAACACTATAGCTGCTTGTTGTAAATTCCAGGTGAGTACCGGTTTCCCATGAGACTCAATAAGTAGTGTTACGTGTTACCTGTGCCATGTGTCATGCTTATATACGTGAACACGTGAGGTATGAAATAGTTATATAGTAAAACAGTGATATATGATATGCCATGTGATATAACTGTGATTTATGATACGCATGCGTACTGTGGACCCTATACGGGTCATCTGTGTTTATGATTCCTGTCCGGACAGACGCAGGTGTTGAGGTCAGTCGCCGATGCGGCTGGGTCCCTTGAGTGTTATTCAGGGATTAGCGGTTCCCGCGAGTGATTTTTCCGAGGTAAAGGTTCTGCAGGCCGCCGTTCCTCGACATACAGGGAGAGTCTTGGTCTATGATCAGATCCGAACAGAGTGCTTGTGGCTCCACGCGATGCTGGTCTGCTCTTCGCTCCCCCACCGGTGCGGTTGGTTGTGACTGATTCCTCAGTTTGGGTTATTGAGCCAGGCTAGCTACCTCGTGAGATATAACCCCGCTGACATGTCGGCACACCGCTACGTGACAGCTTAGCCTTGTGTGTCGTGCGTGTGATATGATAACATACTTATTGGTGCTTATGTGTTACCTGTACTCACTAGCTAGTGTAGCTAATGTTTCGTGATATTTCCCTTTTCGCAGGTTAGTGATGTGATGGCCTGGTGAGGCGGGTTGCTTGTGGGTAGTATTTTGTATATATCTTTTGGAACACTTATTATTACTTTACTCTGATACGATGGCATGTATGTAGTGATAACACTGGCTCGATTTTTGTGACTTGGCTTAATTCGTCGTTTATGGTCGCCAAGTCGATAAACAATACTTAATATGTTTAAAAAGCTTTAATTTCCACTAATTTTAAGCGCGTGAAACCCGGTGTTACACATACCTAGTGTGGTGTGTAAGTTAGTATGCTCGCTAAGCTTTATGCTTACTGTTATGGATTTACTATTTTCAGGACCTAACGGTGGGAAAGTTCTGGCACTGTGAAGAGGGCTCATCACTTTTCATGTTTCTGCTGTTCTATCTTACAAATATTTTATTTAAACTATATAAGTACTTTATATTCAAAAATACTTTACGATGTGTAGTTCCGGGTGCGGGACCTCATTGTGTTTTGTGAACCGCTCGTTACAGATATGTTAATTGTGAAATGCGTTTCATCTCCGTTTTACTTATTCATTTCTTATTTTAAAAAAAATTTGGGACGTTATAACTTGGTATCAGAACCTTGGTTTGAGGGATTCAAACATTCAAGCGGTGTGTTCGGACTTAAACCTTGGTTCTAAGTTTTCAAACTGTCGGACTTAGAGCCGTGGTTAGGGTTCCTTGCATGTTCTTGTTTGATTGTTGCTTGCCATCCGACCCACGGTTCGAAGCCAGACTGCATTTTAGAACGAATGATGAGCTGTCAGCTGGAGCTTGGTCCTGGTGAGCACAAAGGTGAAGCATAATATATATTGTGTAGTAAAATATACTGTGTAGTTAACCCATGATGTTGAGAATGTGTTATTGACTGTATCCATGCTTAGGCAAATTATGTATACTCTAAGCTATGTATAGTGGTAACCACATAAGTTTAGAATGGATGATTTGACCTTATTACATGTTCTTGTTTGATTGTTGTGGTAGGGTAGAATCAGACACTCGACTACTTGTGTGATTTAGCATTATGCAGAGTTGTATACACAATATGCTTAGACTAGGATGCGACGATTGATATGTGAAACATTATGTGTGATGATATGATTGTATTGAAGTGTGAAACACTAAGATGTATGTGTATTGAATTGAGAAACTTATTGTGCTAATTGAAATTGTGAAAGTTGATAAAGATATACCGATTGCATCCACAGCTATGTATATTGTGAATACCGTGTGCCATGTATAATGGTACTCGTATCAATTTGGAACAGTTGGTTCGACTTTATTGCATGTTCTTGTTTGATTGTTATAATGAGAAAGAACCAAGCGTTCGGCTGTTTATATGAATTAACAGTATGCATGGTGTTATACATGATATATTTAGATTGGGATGTAATGGCCATTATGTATGTGAAAGACTATTACGAGAAATATGGCCTAAGCATGTGAATTGGGATTTCAAGTGGTAATGACAAGACTTTGTATGTGTGATGCGTTTAGAATAATATGAGGTATTTTAGATCAATCAAACCTCGCAATTTAATAACGGCTCATCCGGACGTAAACGGGCACGTGAATAAATATATAAATAACCAAAATACCACTATTAATAAGTCATTAATAACATTACAAACCATTTTTAGAATTCTCATACAAAAAATAATTCTCATCATTTGCGTTTAGAAATTAATATTTATTTCCTATGTATGATATAAACAAAAAATTAAATAGGTGGGACATATTTTAGGCTTAACCTACGCAAGCAAGGTATATCATATCCTATATGGTTTGTCTGTTATTTGCTTAACTTAAGCAAGCAAGGTATATCATATCCTATATGGTTTGTCTGTTTATATTTGGCAAATTTCTTCGATTAGGTTTACCTTTTGTTATATTTCTCTACTTCTATAAATTTAATTTAATATTCTCGTATTGTATATTTGAACAATATATCTCATTATGATGAAATATTTGTAGATGAAAATAAAATTATTGTTTACACTAAATATTATGTATTAAAAAGTTATAAAATATATACAATATATATAATTAAATAATATGAAAACAAAATATTGAAGTCTATGGCACTAAATCTACGTCTTATTTAAAACAATGACAATAATAAAATAGCAAGCTTGAGATACCGGAGTTGAATTTCTATAAGTGATAGAAGATGACACTTAACTGTTACCCGTTATCACCTCGACAATACTACAAGTTTTAAACAATGCTTTTTCAAATAAATATTTTGTTATGATAAAGTATATTGAAATATAAATATAAATAACATATACAAGAAAAAAATATGTACTTTTATTTACATCTAACATTATGTATTAGAAGTTATAAAAGATATATAAATAACAATATAATATATTGACTTTTAAAAAGAATAACATATAAAATTGATTATTTTAATAAAATAATATTAAAATGAAAGGCTACTACAGCTTAAAGCGATAAACTTTATAAAATTGAAAGCTTGAGGTTATGGATTTGGATTCTGTGCTTATAAATTAGAAAGCTTTAGCGTTTACTTGTTAAGTTGTTAGGCCGCATGGCACAAATGCTTTGGGAGAGCCTTGTGTAGATTGGGTTGTCTCGAGAGTCGGGAACACCGTTACGTTTATCCTTTCGGATTGACATTCACTTTCCCCAACTCGAGCAACCCGTTTACTTTTTTTTCTTTTATATTGTATAAGAAAAAGTAACGGGAGAGAGAAAATATTGTATTCGAGTAAAAAAAAATAATAGAATGGTTATACTTATCGTCTTGTAACCTTGACAAAGTAAATTTATTGTTTCTTTCTCTTTCAGAAAATTGAAAGAGAAGTTTTGGATGTTATTACTTATTCTTGATAAATATTATATTATATAAGTAGTAAAACTGTGTGCAGTTCATATTTTATTTTCAACAAGTAAGCATATATTTCAATGTTTCTTATGGTATGGGCAACTTAGGGCTTTTGTACCTCTATTGTCAAGAAATGGACATCGGCCACCAAATAGGAAAAGCTAAATGATTTGTATGGATATCTTTCACTTTTACAAATGTTATTCTTTCTTTATTTACATATACCCAAGTAAAGATAATAAATTAATTACTATTGGTAAATGATCTCTTACTTTAATTTATTTTCAGTGTATTTTTTATTTTTTATTTATGTTTGTTCTTTGGTTTTTAGTGTTGTCAATTGCTAGTTTCATAACTTTTGATAACATATAAAAAAAGGTAATTGTAATTAAGTCTCAATTTTATGAAAATTTTAAAACCCTACAAAATGCATGACTTTGTTGTATACGCTAATGCTGATGGGATTTATACTCTTTTTACTATATAAGATAAGCTTTTTATTTAACCATGACGTGACATTTAATTAAGTAAATAGAGTTTTCAATCGATCTCAATTTTGCTCAATATGAACGTAGTCTTTCTAAACATGACCGGACAAGGTTAACATTTTACATGTTTTTCCTTTAAACATATAATCTTCGAGTTAGTTTTGTTGATTTTCACGTACTATTAAAATCATTAAAACATTCAAATAACTAAAATTTACTTTTACTTTTTCACACTTTACCAAAAGTTAAAGTAAACAGCAGGTTGTTCCCAAGTCATATATATATATATATATATATATATATATATATATATATATATATATATATATATATATAGAGAGAGAGAGAGAGAAGTCTAGAAGAGATCAAATAAGATACAATAACCCTTCCATTAATATATATATGCATTCTTAATTACTTGAGCACACAACCACCATTTCTACTCCAAGATCCACTCTTTGAGACCACGCAACCACCACAAACCGCAATGCTTCCGCCACCACCACAACCATCGTCAGGAGAACAGCCACCACTAACATCAGCCATATCATGCTCCCGCTGGACATGGAACTACTTTATTAAGGAAGTGGATGATCCAATGGCAGAAAGAAAAGCTGACGCTCTTCTGGTGGCAGCGTCAGTGATCGCCGCCATGAACTACCAAGCGGCGATCAGTCCCCCTGGTGGCGCGTACCAAGATACACGATATGCAAATGGCAAGATGGAGTATCAAGCCGGACAATCCATCGCTGCATACGTATCTCCATACGAGTATAAGCGATTCTCCATTGCCAACACCATTTCATTCACGTTTTCAATGACCACCATGTTTTTGTTTCTTTCTGGGTTATCGTTAAAACGGAGGATATTCTCTTTACTTTTGACAGTCTCCATGTTTGTGACCATCACAGCCACCACGTACAGTTATAAGCTGGCCATTGAAGCCACGACGCCAGATCATGAGGAGAAGCTGAAAGTTGAATATAATTTTGTAAGCCGGCTAGTAACGGGGGCTCTGATTATGTGGTTTGTTGTTGCCGGTATGACCATAATCGTCTTCATTGCAACGCTTCTCAAACCTTCCGGGATTACTGCTTATCGTCGGGCTACCCTGAAAACCTAACGTTGGAATAAACGTCTTAATTTGACGAGTGATGTTTACTGTTTAAATTAACATACATCTATATTTTCGCGAGTGTAATCTTGATTGTTTCTGTGTTTATTAAGCTATGTGTTGGTGGGCTTGTATCGTTGAGTGACCAGATCTATACATATAAATAAACTTACGTGGCATTTCCACGTGGAGTTAGTGTGTCGATGGTCTTTTATATTTTATTTATGGTATTGTTTAGTGGAACATAACATATTGATTTAATTTACCAGCATGAAATTCCAATGTTAACGATAAATATGATGATGAAATTCCAGTCATGTCGTTTGGTCTGAATCGGTGAGCTAAAGATTTATATATGAGCTTAAATTTCTTACAAAAAAAAAAAAAAAAAGAGGAGACAGAGCAAAGTTAAATGTTTTTAAAGTCCTTGGACTTTCACCATTCAAGACGTAGCATAAATCATGTTTAAAACTGAATCTTTCATTAAATGTATCATACAATTATTTGTAGGTATGAATGAATCTACAACATCTATGTAGGAGTAGGATCCCATTTCGCAATCCTCATCTGAAAATCACATCTCAAGTAACATCTTGATTTTAACAATTTGTTGATGTGGGAAATGTGAAAAGAAAAAAAAGAAAGAAGAAGAGGCGCGTTGATTAACCAAGGGCGGACCGGCAGTGGCACAGGACATCAGCCAATTTTAACACAAAAACATAAACATGTGAAGAAGGAAAACAAAACTAGTAAACACAGGTTAAACAAGATGATGCAATCATGAACTCCCAAGGGAGTAAAAATAAAATAAGAAGGCGCTATATTCAGGTCTGGCAACGAGTCTAATCAGTAGATCATACTAGCACCTCGAAAAATAACCTCTCAAAGTCATATCAAGAGCTTAGAGAAAAACAACATTAAAGGAAAACAGATACTTGTTGCATGGCAAAGCTGATTAAGCAACAGATCTCACTCGAGTTAGCTGAAACAACTTACAATGATAGTCTCAAATATCAGGGGCGTGCTCGCTTGTTGCTGCTACACGAAGGACACTTATACTGCTTGATGTGTTCGGCTCTTGCAGGAGTAATTTTCACACACTTGCCATGGAACCACCGCTCACATATATCACAGCAGATCAAGAACTTATCAGATGCATAATTCTCACCACAAGCTCCACACAATGTATCTCGATCCATGTTCGTCTTCATCTTCATCCTCTAATTCATCATCTTCATCATAGTCTTTTCCTTGCATCTTTGCATATTTCAGCTGGGTTTCAGATCCTCTCTGGATGCAATAATATAAATATAAGGAAAGGCGGCTACATAAGGAGGGTCAGTTATACCAATATGCAACTTACTTTAACCTCATTCTATCTAAGGAAAAAAGTTTTTTTTCCCATTATCTGTAAACCTACTTCCAATTTTTCCCCGTACTGTGAATATACAATTCAAGTTTCAAACATCTATTTAAACAGAAACAGTTAACTCTCAAGTACACCCTCTGATTACAACATTTGACTGGAACATATGGTTTTAGGGAAGTGAAATACTTTCTAAGTATCAAGATTATGCAACTATAACCTGAAATTCCAAATGGGAGTTTCCGGAACATCATGGTACATTCAGGTCGTGGCAAAATATAGAGAACAGAGAATAGTTGCTTTAATAACTAAGAGGAATTTATAATTCGCAGTCATTAGTTTATTACCAGGACCTCTGAGTAATAGGATTATAGGAAAACAACGAACAAATGCACTCATAACATGCATGAAGGTGATCTAACCAAGGTGAAAGAGAACTGTAAAAGACTGATAGTTACTAAGTTCGTCTAAAACTGAAACTCAAGACCGTGTTGAGGTACAGATCATTATTATATTTTATAGAAGCAACAGCAAGCAAATTACCAAAAGGTATGAACAAAGTTCTAGTAAATAAAAATTGTTAAAGAAAATCTCATAAGAAAGTAATCTGTCTTACCCCTTTTGTGTTGGACTTGGATTTAGTGCTGCTATGATTAGATATGGAGGACTTTTCAATTGTCTGTTTTTGCAAAATCCAGCCACAACCTCAAAGACTGTTGGTAGATCATTAATCAAATTAAAAAGACGTTTCCTGCATCAGAAATTGAAAACAAAACCAATATAGATTACTCGTGAAAAAGGTAATAAACTGGCTTGTGCATGGGCAGGTTGGGTTCGAGTTTTGAGTAAAACTAGTATCAAACAAAAAAGGAATCTGAAACCGTGGTTCAGATCGATTAGCAGTTGAATTTTCTCATTTGCCCCTTAAAGATTGGAGATTGTTTGGGACACTTCGTCATTGATTTCGGTGGGGATGGAATCAGATTTTGAAAAACACTTCTTTGTGTGCACATGGTGGGTATTTGTATCAGACGTGCTGGGTGCGGCTGAAATTTAATATACGAGAGTTTACAGATTCAATTTCGCCAATTTTATCCTTTAAAATCTTAATTTCTAACTCATAATTGATCGATTTATTGAAAAGTTCAGTTTCAACCAATTCAAAGCGGTGTTTTAATTCCATGTGAGGAATGTACACACGCGGTTTTTGTTGAGTTTCAGAAAAGTTTGGCATTGATTCCATTTCTGTTGGAGTATGACTACGAAAATAGTCATTTGAAATAAGTGGCACAAATTCAGTTGTTTCATATGATGTAGAGGCCTTGTTTGAGGTACTTCTTTTGAACTCTTCCTCCTCGAGTTCTTCGGCTCGACCAACAAAAACCATTTTTGCAGTTAATCCTAGATTCATGCTTCTAAAATCGTACAATTGCCTTGCAGTAATCTTATCACTAAGGTGTGGATTAACAAAACCTAGACCCTCGTATGTCCATTTTGTGAATTTTTCGTCTTTAGGTTTATTTAGAAAAATGGTTTGTGCGGTTTGGTCTCGTTTGATCAAGAGATCTTCTAAACCTTTTATCTTTGAATACAGTAGACCTCTCTCCTTTTGCAGGAATTTAAAATCTTCTTCAGCGGATACTTTGGCTACTTTGATGTTGTGAATAATGACTTCATTCTCGTTTCTTAAAGTGATTAATTCAGTTTCCTTAGCATTTAGTAGCTGTTGAATTTCATCTAAGTTAGATTGTGGTGTATTTCTGATTTTAGTTTATAACTTAATGATTTTCTTGTTTTGTCTTTCAATATGATCGACCAAAGTTTGAGCATGTTCAATACTGACCTTTCCGTGGGTATCCCCTTCCTCATTCTGAGCATCCTCGAGCTCTGCATCAGCATCAGCTTCATCATCATTACTACAGTCTAAGGGACCTACCTCCCAAGCCATCATACAGAAATGAGCTTGTGTCGAGTCATCCTCGTCTGTATCATCAGTGTCTCTCAAGAAGTGGTCTTCCTCCACCAACATTGCTCTCCCACTAGCCTTCTTCTTTAACAACCTGACTTTGGTCTGGTAGTACTCCATATCTTTGGTCTTTGGTTTCCGACAATCTTTGATGTAATGGCCGGTCCTACCACAATTATAACATTTCTTTTCTTCTTCTGGAGCCTCCTCAGGTTTCTCAAATCGTTTCCTTTCATCCGTGAACCCTTCTTTCCTTCTTGAACCCGAAGTGAACCTTTGTTTGTTGTTAGTTTTTCAAAACCTGTCCTGATACGCCCTTGAAATGAGAGACATGGCTTTCATGACTGCCTCTATATCATAAGGATCTGAGTCTTCATCTGAGTTATTGGCTTCAGTAACTACCTGTTTACCCTTAGCAGCTCTGGTGTAGTCTTGGTCCTTTCAGCAACTAGGGCAATTGGATCTAGAGATTGTTTGACGGGTGCCTTAGACAGAACTTCATCCTGAAACTGGTTCAGGTCTTCATAGATGGAGTGGTGAGAGATTGCTTTCAGATTACGGTTAACATGCTTGTATAGTCTTACATGTTCCTGCCATTCCAGACCTAGAGCATTGATCTAGTTAACATTGATGTCTAGGTCAGATCGGATGACACCGAGATTTCTCATTTCATTCAGCAACCGACAAAAGCGACTATAGGTGTCTTGTAATAGTTTTCTGTCACGCGCACGAAATTCTCTAAAAGTGTTCACGAGCTGGGTTTCTTTGATGAAGGCACCCTGTTCCGTTCCGTCCATCTACTGTTTGACCTCATCCCAGATTGCTTTCGTAGAGGTCAAACTGTCAATTTTGGAGTAAATTTCGGCACAGAGTCCTTGTTTTAAGTAGTACTTTGCGTCTATGTCAGCTTTCACTTGATCTCTTTCTTCAGCAGTGAGTTCGGAAGGAAGCTTCGGTCGTTTAGAAGTGGCTATTGGAGGGTTGTTATCGGGAAGAGCCTCGATTACTTTCTAGTAAACAGTATCACCATTAAGAATATTATTTTTCATCATTTCACCGTATTTATCATTGTGCTAGATGAAATCCATGAACCTACCCTTCCATACAGTGTATTCGTTGCGGAAAAGGACAGGTGGTTTGGTATCGGTACCGATGGCTAGAATTTCGTTGCTTGAACTCATCTTGTAACTCAGGATATTTTCTTGAGATGATTAAGGTTTTCTTGGAAACTTTGACTTTGTGAAAAATCAAATAAGTTTGACTTGGAGTTTTCGGTGAAAGTCGAATTTCAACTTTGTAGATTAAAATCAAATTTGGTGATATCTTGGGCTTCGAATTTGGGTTATTGTTGGGGAGATACAGATATCAAACCATAAATCAAACTTTTCAATTATTTGAAATAGAATTTGATGTTAACAAAACCACATATTCAATTTTGTACTTGGATCAGTGAAAAACATGTGTTGTTTTTCATATATGACTTAAAGAATTTCTAAGTAAGAAATGTCAGCTGACAAGTCAAAGTGTCAGCTGAACACTGAGTATCAGCCAAAAGACCAGCTTCAGGAAGATCAGCTAGAAGAAAAGACAAGTAAAGAAGCATCAGCTATTCATCTGCAAGGCATCACCTGATGGTGCATCAGCTGAGGGCTTCTCAAAAGATCAGCTGAGCAGTTATGGATCAGCTGACACATTCTCGTATGTCAGCTGAGGCCTCTCTTATGTCAGTTGAGGCCTCTCACATGTCAGATAAGGTATTCATTACTTATCCAATCTTGTCTCAGTAAGCTGATTACTATCAAATGATTAGCTGAGCCCTTGGGATCAGCTGAGAGTTTGCTTTGATTAGCTTATTTACTGTACGGTCATTATATCATTAGCTGATCAGTTTGATCAGCTGACAGGTCTAGTTAGCTGAGTCTTACATAATTATCCTTTAGCTGAGCAAAAGTATGTTTGCAGTTCAGTGTCTGTTAGCTGAGTCTTTACATTGTTGTATCAACTAATAGTCTTTCAGTGTAATATTTTCTTAAGTCAAAGGCAAAACATGTGTTGTTCTATTATGCCTTAGATCTTTCTTTGTAAAAGTATTTAGCACTTTTTGTATCTGCAAAGAAACAAAAAGGATAGATCTTGATCCCCTGGAAAGGTGAAAGATACTTTAGAAGAGAAGATCTCGAAGATATGCTGCATTAATTAAAGTATGGCTGGCAACTCTATACTTGGTAAAGTCAGATCTTCGAAAAGCATGGTGTTGATAAAAGTACAAGCATGGAAGGAGAAGTTTACTGTCCCAAGACATAAAGGTAGTACTTTAATAATATAATAATAGATAGTGGGTAAACATCTTCTGAAAAGTATGTTTACTTTATACACTTTGCGTGTAAAATCAACTTACCTCTCACCCACTTGCTTTATCTATTATAATATTATTAAACTAAGTACCTTTGTCCCCTTCTCTCTTCATCAACCCGGAAGACACCTTGCTTATATATACTCATGCACGGAAACATGCTAAGTATGCGAATTGATAGAGTTGAACACTAAAATCTCATCTGTTGAGAATTAGAAGAGTTAGCATAATATTCTCAGTGTTACAAACTTGTTCATATGTTGAACATCTTAGACATTAGTTGTTTAAGAAGAGCTTAGTCTATGTGTTAGACGAATTTAGTTTCCACCTTTTATTGAACTTAGATTTTCCGCATCTAGTTCATGTAATTCTTGATTAACATCAATAAGAATTATATAAAAGTAAACCGTGTGTCTTTAAATTTTAAATTGCTATAGTTTGTATTCAACCTCCCCCCCTTCTACAAACATTTGTTGTTGTAGTATCCATTCGGGACCAACAACTGGTATCAGAGCAGGCTAGATAATCAATATCTAAGATCTGTTTTGCTTACTCTTCAATTGCTTCTACCCCACACTTCAAAATGGCCACTCCTGCTGCTACCACAAACAATGCTATTCACAATGGCTCACTCACAAGGTGTCCTAACTTTGATGGGGAAAACTTTTCCCTCTGGAAAAATAGAGTTTATCTCTATATGTCCAGCCTTGATGAGATGATGCTCAAGATTGTTTCTGAAGGTCCTTATGTTCCATCCTCTATGGTTACTGTCACTGATGCCACTGATACAACTTCTGCTGTAGAAAGGTATGTTGTCAAGGCTGCTCATCAATGGTCTGATGAAGACAAAAGGCTGGTTAATCTCGATGTTAAAGCCAGAACAGCCTTAGTCCCAGCACTACCAAAAGATGTCTATCATCAAGTTCTAAACTGCAAATCTGCAAAGGAAATGATAGACACTCTTTCTGTTGCTTATGAAGGCACTGAAGAAGTACAGGAGAATAAGAAACTCCTTCTGGTAAGAGAATATGAGTTCTTCTTTGCTCATAAAGGTGAAAGTCTTACTCAGACCTACACCAGGTTCAACTGCCTTATTAATGACTTAAGAAGGGTAGATGTTCCCAAGAGCAATAAGGAGCTTGTAAACAAGTTTCTAGACTCTCTCCCAGAATCTTGGGATCACTTTATCATTGTGCTTAAACATGGTGAGAAAATCTAGGGTCTTACACTGGTTGGTTTATATGGAAACCTTATGAATCATGAACAATCAGTGAAGCAAAGGAAACTCTCTACCAAGGATATGAAGGAGGCTTCAAAAGCTCCATCAACTGCCCTTGTGTCTAAGGATACAAGATCTAAGAGTTTTGTAGCAGTTGTGGATGAGTCCAGTGATGAGGATGATGAAGAGGAGACTTCTGATGAAGAGCAAGTGGCTGATGGGGATGAAGTTCTGGAGGACATGGACAGCATTGAAGCTGCTGTTGAGCAGGCTGCCATGTTGGTAAAAAGGTTCAAGCCTTTCTTGAAAAGAAAGGGTGTCAAGAGGTTTGAGAAGAAACCCTTCAAAGGAGAAAAAGCCAAGTTTAAATCAAAGGCTTCTGAAGGTTGCTTTTCCTGTGGCAAGACTGGTCACTATGCCAGTGAATGTAAGTCCAGAGGAAGCACAGGCTTCAAGGGTTCCTCAAGCTCAGACGGCAAGATTGATTATGAAGCTAAGTACAAAAAGCTTCTTGCTGCTGTCCTTGACAAAAAGAAGAAGAAGGCTCAGAACAGTGTGTTGGTTGCTGAAAAAGAAGATTGGGCTGAGGAAGATCTCTCAAGTGATGAAGATGAGGTCCTCTCTGCTCAGCTCAGTTTGATGGCCAACACAGGGAGTACAAGTTCATTTGATGAGGACATGAAGAATGCTGCTAAAGCTTGTACTTCTCCTGACTGGGATCCCTCTTCTATGTATCAGGTTGGAAAGTTTATTAACTATAATGATAATGAAAAGAACACTATGTTTGATTATCTTTCTGTTGAGTTTCAGTCAAATATTCAAAGAGAAAAGAAGCTAAAAATAGAAATAAAATCACTAAAAGAGATGTTAAGTCTTAAAGATGAGAAACTGAAACTAATGACAAAACTAGAAGATGATTTAGCTAATCAAAAGATACTTAATCAGATCTTGATGAAAGAAACCAATGAAGCAACCACAAAGTTTAATGACCTACAAAAAGTAGTTAAATCTTGGTGTGTTTCTGCTGAAAAGACCACTCAGTGTGTCAATGAGCAGATTCCTAAACAAGTTCAAGCTATTATTGGTGGAAATTATTCTCAAGCTGCTAATTGTGTTGATTTTAGTAAGGACATAAATATCTTAGAAAAGGCTGATATTTTACCTCTTACCTTTCAAAAGATAGTAAAAGGTAAAAGTATTATCATTAACAGATTTGTCAAAAGTAAATGTACTCAGCTAAGAGACATAACAACTCCAAAAGTTATTCAAAATTCTATTGTTCTGTCAGAAGGTAAAAGTACTAAAGATTTAATGTTAAATGAGGCAAGTAAAGGAAAGGAATCATTTGTTGATACCAAAGAGACATTATGTTGTCAAACCTTGAAAGCTGATGCATTAAATATAGGTATTCAGCTGACTGACATTTCATTAGTTGATGATATTCAATCAGCTGATCAGAGAACAGATGATAGTTGCTCAGCTAATTGTCAGCTGATCAAAAATCCTCTGTAAACTGTTTAGCTGATACAGTATCACTTCAAACTCTTTCAATAGGAGAAACCAAGAGAAATGGACTTAATGTTTACATGAAGTTTAATTCTGCCTAGGGGTGTAATCGAGCCGACACAGTGTCAAGCTCGAGCTCGACTCGGTTCCAAAACTCGAAGCTCGAAACTCGACTCGAGCTCGGTCGAGCTTTAATTTCCAAGCTCGAGCTCGACTCGAGGATGCAATCGACACTCCCGAGCTCGGCTCGGCTCGGCTCGACTTGTTTTTCCATTAAATAAATTATTTCATCAACAAATATACCTTTCTATTCTCTACTCCAAACTTTATTTGAAATGGCCAAAGACTCGTACAAGAACTATTGATATTTTTAATCACATGAGCAGCAAACTATTATTCTAATAAGCAACAATAATCGATTAAAAAGAAAAAAAATCATTCAAAACTTGAATACAACTTCAACAACTCAACTGTTGATATATTTGTAAACAACATCAACAATATTAAATGTTAATAAGCAACAATAATCTAAACATCAGCAAAACATGGTGAAAACTTGAATAAAAGTGGAACATAAAGAAGATTTATGATTTTATGGAGCAAATGTGAATGCCTGAATGAATGAAAGTTGCGATCGTAAATAAATAAAACTAGAACATACTAGATCATATAACTAGATCTTTTTTATGATGAAGATTAAAGAAGTTTGGACTCGAAAGTCGAAACCGTGACAATACTAGTGCCATTTCTATCTCTAACAATCCTGTTTTGCATTCTAAGACCAAGCATTTGAAATCAGGCATCACTTTCTAAGAGATAATGTGCAGAAAAAGAAAGTTTCAATGCATTACATTAGTACTGATATTCAATTAGCTGATCTTTTCACAAAACCTTTGGATAAGTCTAGATTTAATTTCCTAATATCCAAACTTGGCATGTTAAATATGTAAAATATTCTTTTCTTAGGTAGTTAGTTTCGTGTGAGAAAGTAATGTTATTTGTGTGTGAAATGAAGTACTTATCTAAGCTTCTATATGTCTTACTGATGGAATGTCAGCTAAAGGAATTCTGTCAGCTGACACCATCAGCTGATGAAATACCTCAGCTGATAAACCATTAGCTAAGGACTAGTAGCTCAACTAAGTAAGTTCATTAGCTGACACTTCTTTTCTTTCAAAAATGTGTCAGCTGATCAAATTTTCATCAGCTGATACTTTTCAAAAGTCAAAATTCTGTGTCCCCACACTTATTTTATTAATTTCTCATTTGTATTTAATGTTACTAGGTTATATTTAATTCGATTTAAATTGTCCGTTAGTTGTCTGTGTATTTATTATCTTTTTCGTTTATCACCATTTAATGATGTGACAGTTACTTTTCAAATACGATTTCTTTGCAGATACAGGTTTCCAAGAAAGATATATGTGATTTGAGTGGTTTCTCAATCCCTATGATTTTAAAATTCTCAAACACACTTCATCTTTCTCAAAACCGAAACCTATTCTCTCTGAAAACTTCAAGTTTCTCCATCTTTAACAATTGTGACCTTCAATCCTGCTACCACTCCTGAGGCTGTTCCCGGTGAGAACATCAATCCGAATGCTCTCATGAACATTTAGCCAAACAACTTCATAATAAACACCGAAATTCCCCCCAACAAAGCAAACCAGGGATACGAACCCATGGTTGCATTCATCTCTGCACATCCTTTGTTCCAATACCTCTCTTCCCATCCACTCTTCATATTTCCCAACATTATTGGTGAGATGTGGTACACTGCCCGATTTCACCCAAACGAAAACATCATAAATTGTACCTGTCTCAACAACACCATAACCATCCCAATCTATGTCGAATCTTTAAGAAGAGATCTCCAAATCCCAAACCTAGCACCATACCAACCTTTTGCACTGTTGGATCAAATACTGGAGGTATTGCCCCTGATAGGTTACAATGAACCTATTACCCATGGTCAGTATAAGCTGTCCGTTCTTGGACACCCATGGAGGTACTTGGCAAGTGTCATCATTCGATGCTTTGGCCACAAATCAGGGAGTCTTGATCAAATGAACCAGTCAGAGTTGATGGTTCTTCATGCCTTGGTGACAGGAAGGAATATTGACTTTGCACAAGTCATATTCTCGGAGATGGTGGATAAGGTGACTTTGGGCACATCTAAAAGATCAACAAGAACCCAAGTTCCCTATATAAGGTACCTCAGTTTGATTTCTTTAAGAAACTTTCAATGGGAAGATTACACTGGGTTGGCTACACGTTTTGCCACCATGGCTATTCCCCAAATGGGCCAACGAATATTTTATTTGGTAAGGGAATTCCAAGGTCCTGCTATCACTGAACAGATGCAGGAGTTGATATGCAGATGTAGAGGAGGATGTTAATGTTGAGGAGGTTGAAGTTGAAAATGTAGATGAAATGGTGGCTGATGATTCAGAGCCTCCTGATGTTATAACTGAGCACTCTGATGAGGTCTTAAGTGATGTTGAAAAAGATGATGAGGTAGAGGTTGAACCAGCACAGGATGAGCCTTTTAGTCCTGTGGCTAAGGATGATGATGTTGCAAGTGGTGATGCTGAGGATAATGGTGATGATGGTGATGATAGTGATGATGGTGGTAATGGTGGTGATGGTGGTCCATTCATAGAGAATGATTCTAATGCTTCTTCACCCATGCCATCCACTCCTATTATGATGCCTTTGCATATGTTTCCCGAGAGCCCAACTACTTCAAGGAAGTCAGGGCATCAAAGTGCACATGACAGTGAGGATGACTCTGAGGATGACTCACCAAGTAGGACTCTTGGAGGAACTGTTGCATATCCTCAACCTGGTCCGTCTAGATGATCAAGTGACTCTGTTCATAGAGCACACACTGATGAAGATGAGGGTGTTCCTGATGAAGATGTGGTTTCTGACAAGCTGGTGGAACTCATTGAATCCAGCAAAGCCAAGCAAATCACAGGTATACCTTTATCACTCCCTGAGGACACTTATTTGGTAATCCCAACCAGTGAGAACCAATCCTCCACTCCTGTTGAAACACCCCCACAAATGTCAAGCTCTAGTGTACTCCCAACAGTCACTAGTTCTATTCCCCCTGTGACCCAAATAGAAACAAGGTCAGTAGAGATAGTGCACACTGCACTTATCTCAGAGGGATTTCTCATTGCACCTCTGACCTCAACTCCAATGGTTACCTCTTATGTTGAGGGGGATCCTATGGATGTTGATTTAACCCTACAGCCAGTGGGTGCAACTTATCAACAAGGTGCATCTATAACAATGGGACTCCTACAATCTGGGTCACTCTCCCAACAGAGTGATGCCATTGAAAGACAGACCATCTCCCAAGGTCACACTGTGTCTTTACCCATATTGAGTCATCCTATACCCTCAACAAGCTCACAACAGCTTGTTGATGTAATAAGGGGAACCACAGTGAGTTCAACCCCAACTCACACTCACATACTTGCACCTCCAATTTTTTCTATTCTTACACAATCTACTTCACTACCTTTCAATACTAGTGGTATAAGCCAACCATTAGTACAGGGTACACACTATGTTCCTAGTGAACTTCAGCTTATATACCAAAGCTCAAGTGAGGGACCAACACCTATCCCTACTGTTGGCACCCAATCTCAATCAATTCCTACCCAAACCATTGCCTCAACCTCAACCCAACCCTCACCTGAAATACTTCAAAACCTACTGTCCATCTCTCAAAAGATGGATAGTCTTCAAGAATCTTTCACCAACTTCCAAACCAAAACAGAAACTCAACTTTCCCAACTTAACCAAGAAGTAGAGTCACTAAAAGCCAACCAATCCCAACCCCAACCCACCCCTGCCCCCGTTGATCTATCCCCAATCCTTGAAAGATTGGATCAACTGCTAAACCAAACCCAAACTCCTACCCCTGCCCCTACCCCTCCCATTCCTGCCCAAACTATTTCTTCCCTAAACCAAACCATTTCTAACCTTCTATCCACACTTAAAACCCTTAGACCTTCTCCTCCTAACATATATGTTGCTATCCCTGACCCCATTCTTCAAATACCCACCTTCCTTCAAACCTTGGATGAGGAAATAACAAAGTTAGGCCATGATTCTATGAATAGGCATAACCAAACTCTCCATGAGTTTGTTAACCTTACTGACGTCATAAATAGGCTTAAACCCCTAACCTCAACCTTTATCCCTTCCTTCTCACCTATTCCCTCACACCAAAGACCCTCTCCTCCACCCTTTACCCAACATCCCATTCCCACTGTTTCACCCTCAACTTCAACCATTCCACCTTTTGCCACTACACCCTCTCCAGCACCCTATTCTACCTTCACCCCTGATGCTCCTGCCAAGCCTACTGTCTCCTTCCCTAAGTTTGATGATGCCAAAAAGGGGGAGAGATTAGAATCTTCAAGCTCTGCTTCAGCAACTACTTCAGCACAAGAGAAAGCAGCTTTGGATGCCTATCTAGCAGAAGTGGAAGCTGCTCAAAAGGCAGAAAAGGCAGCACAAGCATCAGACCCCAATGAAGCAGAAACTCAAAAACTTTCAACTGCTGAGGGGGAGAAAGAATTTGAGGGGGATCAACCTGAGCAACCTGCTTAGAGGCCTAAGAGGAGGCTAAAGCAAGCTGCAAGGAGGAAGAGCACAAAGAAATCAAAGCAAGGTGAATCTTGTGCTCCAATCAAAGTTCCTTCAAGTGATTCAGATGATGATGATGAAGATGACTTGCCTCTGTCCTCCATGTTCAGCATACCCAAAAAGCCTGCACCCCCTGCCCCAACAGTCCAACCTTCCTCTCTTGCAAAGCAAAGTACTCTAACTATAGGAACCTCCTCAAGAAATGGAAAGAAAATCATGTCTGCTGAGGAGATTGAAGAGGAAGAAAGAAAAGAAGAAGAGGTACATCAAAAGGAAGCAAATCTAAAGGAGTTGAATGAACTAGCTGCTGCTCTAGGCTATTCACTTGAAGAAGTTCTACAAGCTAGAGAAAGCCACCAAGACTTTACCTCTCCTCAAGATCTTGCTGCTGCAGTTGGTGCCACTGATGATGAAATAAGGGAACTCCAAGAAGAAGAAATGATTCTACTTTCATCACAAGCTCCTCAGGATCAAGAAACTCAACTGCAGAGTGACCCTTCTACCAAGAAAGCTCCTAAAAGAGGAAAACTCATAAAGAAGCCATTCAAGCTCTTCAAGACTTTGACTTTGGAAAGCTGGCTAAGCCTACTGAAAGGCAGTTCAAAGAATTCCAAAACAACAAGGAGAACTTGGTAGGGAGAAAAAATGATCACATCATATCAAGGGTTACTCCTTACAAAGGTACTGATGAAGGACCCTATCTCAGAATTGTAAGAAAGGATGAACGCAATACATTTGAAGACTGTCATGAAGATTACTGTAAGTTGTTCTCCTTCTATGAGATGATAGAGATCCTTTACCACATCTTTAAGTCCAAGAGTGATTTAGTTCGTAGATTCATTGCAAAATTTCAATACTGGATCAGAATGTCAGTAGTGAATGAACTATTCACTCGTGATAAGTTCTTTGCTCATGTTCAAGCAATAGAGGATGCTTTTAAGAAGACAACAAAAGCCTTTGTTGCTGCTGAGCAAAGAGTTCTAAATCCTAGTCATCCTTATCTCACTACTTATGAGAATTTGAATACTACTCTCCCTCCCAACACTCAACCAGAAATGTTTAGATACATTACAGTGCCTGAGAGAGGGATGTTTTTCAAAAACAGAGCAGGAGATTGGAGATTCTTGAGAGAATCAGAGATCAGCATAGCTCAAAGGGAATTTATTCTTCATGTTGTGATCTCCATAAGAGGATTGGCAGGAAATGAACAGTTTGAGCAACTGATCAAGTCAAGGGCTGATCAGCTTTTAGCAGAAAGACAACAAGCTAAAGCTGTTGAAGTCAAGGAAGAGCCTTGGTGGGAAGAAGACTGAAACTTCATAAATTAGATTAGTTGTACTTTCAATTTCTTAGAATAGTTTCAACTTCTGTTTAGTTCTCAGTTTAGTTTACCCATGTACAAACTCAGTTGTAAATATTTCTTTCTGTAATCAAGCTTGAAACTTTGATCATGGACTACTTGGCTAAAATGCTAGTATAGATAACTCTTAGTAGATAGCTCACCTAGTGTAAATAAAAAAAATATAAAAATCCTAAAAACAGAAAAAGGATAAAAGAATACCACAAAAACAGAACATGGTACTTCATAAATGAAAAAATTCCAAAAAACAGAATATCAGGGAACATAATTTAAAGAGTTACCAAAAACAGAAAGCTAGGTAACCAAAATGGACTTAAAAGCTTTATCTTTACAAATCCGAGTCAAACTGATTCTTCTTAATCAGATAAGGTTTTGTCATCATCAAATAGGGGGAGATTGTTGGGGAGATACAGATATCAAACCATAAATCTAACCTGTCAATTATTTGAAATAGAATTTGATGTTAACAAAACCACATATTCAGTTTTCTACTTGGATCAGTGAAAAACATGTGTTTGTTTTTCATATATGACTTAAAGAATTTCTAAGTAAGAAATGTCAGCTGACAAGTCAAAGTGTCAGTTGAACACTGAGTATCAGCCAAAGGACCAGCTTCAGGAAGATCAGCTAGAAGAAAAGACAAGTAAAGAAGCATCAGCTATGCATCTGCAAGGCATCACCTGATGGTGCAAACCATCAGCTGAGGGCTTCTCAAAAGATCAGCTGAGCAGTTATGGATCAGCTGACACATTCTCATATGTCAGATGAGGCCTCTCTTATGTCAGTTGAGGCCTCTCACATGTCAGATAAGGTATTCATTACTTATCCAATCTTGTCTCAGTAAGCTGATTACTATCAAATGATTAGCTGAGCCCTTGGGATCAGCTGAGAGTTTGCTTTGATTAGCTTATTTACTGTACGGTCATTATATCATTAGCTGATCAGTTTGATCAGCTGACAGGTCTAGTGTTAGAATTAAATATTGTATAGAATAGAAGACTGAATTCTAGGTGATGTTTGTACTGCGTACAAACTAAAAAGACTTAATATGTAAATATCATAAGGGGTATATAAGCCAAATGACTAGTTGTCATTTGGTGGACTTTGGCACTATTCCAAGCTTAACTATGTGTGTTTCCATGGTGTTTCTAATTCTCTCTCTATCATATTGAGTAGTTAGCCATTGTTCCCTCCATAGATCTTGATACTTGAACCACTTGGGACCAACAAGTGGTATCAGAGCTTGATTAGGATTGATTTGAGTGTGTTTTGATCAAATTTTGAAGCATTTTTCGAAAATTTCGTATTAAAGTGGGCTGGAATATTCAGAAAATTATAGAAAAATCATACGAGCTCCGTTTGAGCTGATTTTCGAATATGTTGTTCTTCATGATGAAAGGAACCTTCGTTTAAAATTTCATGCATAAACTCCTTACGGTTTGAAAGAAATCTGAGTTTTTATTTTCTGCGTTTTTGAGGTGTTCTCGACGAATTTTCTTCAAAATCGTGGGTTTTGATACTTGTTTTCGAGTTAGGAGTACATAAAAAGTGTTTGTGTAAGTGGAGACATGTAGATCTGAATAGAAAAATCATTTTGGTTGAGTTTTAAAAATCGTCTTCTCTGTGTTCTTGAAATGTTCTTGAGTTGGTGATAAGGAAGAAGATGAAGTTTTGAGTGTCAGATCTGATTGGGCTTGTTAGTGTGTGGAAAAAGGTGTTTGTAGGTGTTTTTGGTCCTATCAGCCGGTTTTTTTTTAAAAGACCCAATCGCACGCGATTGATAGCTATCAGCCGGAACCCAATCGCATGCGATTGTCTCGGTGTTGTGAAGCCCAATCGCACGCTTCATATATCTATCGCATGCGATTGTTTTAGTTTCAACTTGGCACTCTATCGAACCATTCTATAAGCCGCATATAGCCAATCGCACGCTATCGAACTGACTTCCTTTTCTCGGTTGAATAGAACAGTCATTGAGATTTAAATATTCATTGTTGTGTGTCTCGAGGCCAGCTAAACATTCACTTCTCGAGACCTGCTGAATTGCTTTTGTAATTCTCGAGATCTGCCGTCATCGATTCAAGTGCAGCATTAATTACATCTGGCTTCTTCATTTGAGAGTATCATTTGTAGAGATTTAAATCTGACAGCAATTACACACAACTCGAGAACATCATTAATTGACTTTGCTTTTTCCGAATGAGTTTAATTTAAATCTCGAGACCTGCTACTCAGTTAATTGCTTGTTGTTCCATTAAACCAATCGTTTGTTGTGAAGCTAGGGGAAGATCGATTCACTCGATTATTATTTGCATATCCAAGAGACCACAAATTAATTTGAGACCAGGAATTAAATAGCAGATGAAATTAATTTTAGAAAAGGAAGCTGTGAACTAATTTTCGATATTTGAGTCTTTGAAATTTTCGAGGGCCTGCATTTAATTTGCAATTATGAGACTTAGGCCATTTAATTAATACAAAGCAACAGCAATTAATATTCAGTTCACTTTTGTTGTAATCTCAAGGGCAATATTCTCGAGAAGTATTAATTGCCTATTTGATTCCAATTTGCAACCAGATTTTATTTTTTGGTGGGATAGCTTCAATTTGAAACAATTATTTTTTTTTACGTGAATTGCCACTTTAAATCGAATTGTTGTTCAAATTGTTGTTGCACTTAATTGGAGGTTGACTTTTTGAGGCACCAGGTGAATTAATTGGTTTAATTCATTCGAAGCTAGTACTTGTTTTTGAGGATTTAATTGTGTGGGCTCATTTCAATCGCGCTTATTGTAATATCATTGTTGACGCAATCATTGTTGCCGTTAATCAACTCATACTAAATTGAATTTAAAAATCATTTTAGTTGATTAACTTTTTGATCAAATCAATTCAATCTTAAACGATCATATTTTTCAGGTATCGAGATGGATTTTAAAAGAACCTCATTTTGCAGAATCACTATTGAACAGGAAGTTCATAAATGGAAGGAATCTAAATATCCGTTTAATGAAGCAGACAGATTCATGTTTCGCATGTGGAACATGTTATTTGGAATGCATGATAATGCATGGGATGGCTGGTGCAAAGAGTCTGACAAACTCAAAAAGCTTACACAAGTGAATTCTGATTTGTCTACAAAAGTCCAAGAGCTTGAACAGAATTCTGCAAAGTTACATTTTGAGAGGCAGAGAGCAGATAATCTGTCCACAGTCAATGCAAAGTTAACAGCTCAGGTGTCCATAGTGTCTGTGCAATTTCAACTAGCTGAACAGATATGTAAATCTTATGCAGTTGAATTGGAGCAAAAACAAGCAGATATTGAGACTAAGATGAATAAGGCTAAAGAATTGACACAAGCCAACACTGAGCTGAATGACAAATTGTCTACTGTATTAAAAAATGATACAAAGATCATAGACAAATTGTGCGTTGAGAAAGCTGAGTTGAAGGAAAAAGTCAAAGGACTTGAACAAAGGCTGCATGTGTCAATTCAGTCATATGCTCCTCGTTCAATCTTGGAGAGGAAAATATCTGAACTGCAAACGACACTTGACACTGAGAGAGTGAAGTTTGAGAAAGAGACGAAAGAATTCATGGCTAAAATTCTGAATGCTGAGCTTAGCCCAGCAAAACTTGCTGAATCAACGAAGTCTTCCGCTGACATCCTTAATTTTGATTCAGTTTCACATTGTTGTAGCCAATCTGATTCTTATTTCTCTATTGCAGGTACTGAGCTTTCAGATAAAGATTTCACAAACGCATCAACTGCTGCGAAGCATCCTAAGATCACAGAATATGTCGGATCTTCCTATCGAGTGAAATCACCTTCAGCTGCAATGACTTACTCTCCGAAACAAAACCCTAAATACAAACAAGCTGCTTTTAATTCTACACATAATACTTGTTTTTCAAGTAATTCTAATTCTGCTTGTTCTGTAATTACAGATGAAGCTGCGTCTAAACAAGCATGGATTTTGAAGAAAAATCTAGATGACGCGATTGCAAAGGTTTCATCATTATTCTCTTCAAAGCCTACGAAATCATCCTGGATCGTAAAGAAGAAACCTTCTGAATCTGCATCAAATACATCAGAGGTTCCAAATGATGATTTATCGTCAACTACAACAACAACGAGGATTCCACAGAGAGAGGTTCGAGCTGCTAAGCGATCTCTAATACCTCATAAACACAACAACAACAGACGCCGATCTTTCTCCAAACCAAGTTCAACAGGGGAGTTTGTTCTAAAAACAGATGTCATGTATCCATTCGTGGTTTACTCGGCCAAACACCTAGTCCGCCTGTCAAAGGAGAAGATTTGTAAGACGTCACGTATTAAACAGGAATTTGTTGTTAAGAATGGAATTCCTCAATGGCATTCAGGACCATTGAATCGAAAGGTCCATAAACCTGTGTTGGGAAAATAGGAATATAATTTATATCCTCTTTTGTTAATTCAAAAATATACAATATGTCTATATAATTGTATCCATTAACATTAACATATGTGCATATTTACATCTATATATATATAGTCAAGCAAATAAATAGTTATATTTATTTGTTACAAAGTTTGTTTATATAAATCGTCAAAATCCAAATCATCCAAGATAAAGCGCCATCAACGTTCAAGATGAAGTCTTCGCCGAAGATTCCTACAAGATCATATTCAATTGATAAGAGCATAAAAATAAAATAATTAAAATAAGTTTAAGTTTTTATAAAAGTATTTTTATAAAACTTTTTATAAAAAGTGACAAATTTTTATAAACTTATTTGTGTTGGTTGATTTACTCTAAGACTTCCCATTTTAAGCAAATACCAAACACAATCTCACTTTGAAACAATACACAACCATATTTAGCAAAGGAATCTCCCAAAAGGGGAAAATTCCAACATGCTTTGTGTATTGGTTTCCAAACTTCCATTTTTGTGTTTGAATTCAAACATTAGAAGTATGGGATCAACCAACCTTTTAAACATCTACTTTTCAGTTGATTTTTATGGTAAAAATGAGTTGAGTGTGGTTTTAAATAAAGCCCAACGCCTATATTGCAAAAACCAAAAATTGCCAGACGACTCACGGTCGAAGCCACGGTCGACCGTGGATCGACCGTCGCACGTCTGGACAGTTTTGAGACTTGGACCTTTTTCTCTATTTAAACCAACTCAAACCTCATTTATTACTCACCTCTTGAAAACACAAAACATTCAGAATACTCTCTAATACTTGAGCTCATATCTTTGAATATTATTTCATCTTTCAAATTCAAGATTCAAGCAAGAGTCAAAGCCATCAAAGCTTAAACACTACTCCATACTTTCATATTATTTGTAATAGTGTAAGGATCAACTCTATCCTACCAAATTAGAGTGAAGTGGGGATCAACTCTAGCCTTGAGAATTAGAGTGAAGAAAGGTTATCTTTACCTTATTTGCAAGTTTAAAGATTAATTCTTGCAAGTATAAAAAGAGAAGTGTAAAAGGTTTATCTCTACCTTCAAAGAGAGAAGCTAGTGGATCAAATTCTTGGTGGGTGAGGCCAAGGAGTGGATGTAGTGCAAGTTTGTTAACACTTGCATGAACCACTATAAATCATTGTGTTCAACTTGTGATTGGTGATATCTCTCTAACTCTATATCTTTTATTTTCTTGCAAGAACTTGTAAAAACTTCAAAAATTGGACATATAACCTATTCACCCCGCCCCCCCCCCCCCCCCCCTCTAGGTTCTAACAACCTGTAATTGTAACAAATACACAAAAATGGATGCCAAAACCTGCGACTAACAAATATGGACCCAAACAAGAATGGGTACCAATTTTTGTTAATCCGTTTTGCAGGTAAACACAAAAAGAGACATTGTTGGAGCACAATGAAGATCATTCAGACTGCAGTGAAGATCATTGTGTTCAGTGTGCTGATTAGAATTTAAATCTCAATATTTTCAAAGACGATGGAGTTTCCCTGCAATTCAATTACTATTTCATTCTGTTAAGCATTAGCCCGAGTCTAATGACCTGAGAAGCTTATTTCGTACAGTTTATCATTTCATGATATAACTTGTGTTCTAATGGATTGATTTTTGCAGGGGAGCAAGATTTTTATATCTTCACCTAATTGATGACAAACAATTTCCATGCATCAATTTAGGGGGAGTTTCATTTTTAATGTTTTATATTTTTGAAAACTCCAAAAACATTGAAAAATGAAAATCCAAAAACATTAGAAAAGTTCAAAATTCAAAAGGATTTTTGGTTTTCATTTGTTGTTATCTGTTCAAGAAGGTATTCATTCATTGCTTTATTCTGATACCTTTCTTGATTCACTCTTTGTTGATCTTTCGTAATATCGTCCTTTATTTCCGTCTTTCCATCTCAAGTCATTCATTCCTTCGTTCTTAAATGTTTTATTCTTTGTGGAAACCACTCAATCATGATCGATAATATTCAAGTGATCGAAAACGGCACCATGAGTGAGGGAGTGTAGGTATTTTATACTCCTATGGTCAATCCAGAGCCGGAAGGACCTGCCCAGGAGCTCACTATATTTTAGAGAGCGATAGTAAGGGTTACTTACTAGGTCATTTAGGTGAGCAGAATCAGTTATCACGGGATACTGATTGGTGTGCAGAGATAAAATTAAACAGAAAGGGGTGGAACGGGAGATGGGGGTGCATATGATCAACAAATCATCTTGAGCTAATACTGTCAAATCATTCTGTGACATTTTTGTCAACATTCCTGATTGTTCATAATCTTTGATTGTTCAAATCTTCCTTGACAATCCTTCTCAACAGAATCTTTCTTGAAACTTTCTTGTTGTAAATCACTATGATTTCTCATGTCGGTTACGAAAGATAACAAGTGTCCAAGTGTATGGAAAGCGAGTTTGAGGGAGAAGTTGAGAAATATTTAGTAGCTGTGGGTGAGACAGGATCATAAGAAAAGAAAGATCCTTACCAAATAGTATACAACTAGGTAGCCACATCTGCTACTGGATCTCATTCATTGAGATTTGGTATTGAACTAGACATCATGGACCCAGTGATGCAATGCACTAACCCCACCCAGCTACTCAATTATCTCTTAAAAGATGATTGTTTCAACTTCACACGGAGATTTAACACATTTCTATTGACATCTCATTTGGGAATTGTTGATATTGAAACAAGGAGGACAGCTACTCCGGTCACCGACTTCTTTCACGCACTTATAGAGTCTAGAGCCTATTCGAATATATATATTTCATTCTTAGGACACATGTTGGATCTATAATGCATATCTAGTCTTTCGTGACTACCGGAACATCTTGGAGTGATATCTTATGTGATATTTACGATGATTAGATGGAAATCCTACCAGAATCAACACTATGCCAGTTCTGAACGTAGGTCACACACTTTTTTAAACTGTTGTGTTAACGAGAATCTATGTGATCTCGGTGTTATACCACGAGAATTTCGAGACGGTGCCCTAAAGACTGTCTCGGATGCTTTAATTGCCATATCATAGTGGTGACACCTTCAAAACATCATTCAACTGAATCTCATGATGGGGATTCAACACTTCCAGCGTTCATATATTCAGGTCAAAATCAAGCCGAATACAGGATTCATGTACATGATGTTCATGAAGAATCCTGATCATCATGAGGGGGAGAACTTTTAATTACTAATTCAGTTGATTTTGAGCTTATCGATGAAGACAAGATTCATGTGTTGAGGGGGAGACAAAGAGAGCTAAACTTTGAAAATCATGACATGTCAAGTCAAGGGGGAGCAAATAAAAGAACAAAGGAGAAAGATTTCGACTTCAGAACAGTAAAAGTGCTTTATTGAAATTTAAAGAAGTTCTGAAGAAATAAACAAGATCTAGAGCTACATTTAAGGGGGAGAGAACAAATATTCTTCCTGGATCACTTTGTTTAAAGGCTCAAGATCGCAAATGCTGAAAACCACTACATGCTAAACCGTTAATACAACCGAAGGTTGAAAAACCTTAGGTTACTGGTGCAAGTCCGAAAATCACAAGAAAAAGGATGTTAGTGTGTACTTTCAATATTCAAGTTCTCATCAAGATGACAAAGTGAAGACTATTCTTAAAATTGAAGAGTCTATTTTTCAAGATGAGACAACACTTTGAAGACATCCAATCAAAGACTGAAGATTCAAAAAGAAATCGTTCAAGTCTTGTCTCCTAAAGCGTTTAAAGAATACAGCAAGAAATTTGCATATCTGTATAAGGAGATTGTTAGAGTTCGTATGATGCTGAAAAGACCAACATCTTCTATTTTCTATACAAAGGGGGAGATTGTTAGAATTAAATATTGTATAGAATAGAAGATTGAATTCTAGGTGATGTTTGTACTGCGTACAAACTAAAAAGACTTAATATGTAAATACCCTAAGGGGTATATAAGCCAAATGACTAGTTGTCATTTGGTGGACTTTGGCACTATTCCAAGCTTAACTATGTGTGTTTCCATGGTGCTTCTAATTCTCTCTCTATCATATTGAGTAGTTAGTCATTGTTCCCTCCATAGATCTTGATACTTGAACCACTTGGGACCAACATCTAGTTAGCTGAGTCTTTCATAATTATCCTTTAGCTGAGCAAAAGTATGTTTGCAGTTCAGTGTCTGTTAGCTGAGTCTTTATATTGTTGTATCAGCTAATAGTCTTTCAGTGTAATATTTTCTTAAGTCAAAGGCAGAACATGTGTTGTTTTATTATGCCTTAGATCTTTCTTTGTAAAAGTATTTAGCACTTTTTGTATATGCAAAGAAACAAAAAGGATAGATCTTGATCCCCTGGAAAGGTGAAAGATACTTTATAAGAGAAGATCTCGAAGATATGCTGCATTAATTAAAGTATAGCTGGCAACTCTATACTTGGTAAAGTCAGATCTTCGAAAAGCATGGTGTTGATAAACGTACAAGCATGGAAGGAGAAGTTTACTGTCCCAAGACATAAAGGTAGTACGTTAATAATATATTAATAGATAGTGGGTAAACATCTTCTGAAAAGTATGTTTACTTTATACACTTTGCGTGTAAAGTCAACTTACCTCTCACCCACTTGCTTTATCTATTATAATATTATTAAACTAAGTACCTTTGTCCCCTTCTCTCTTCATCAACCCGGAAGACACCTTGCTTATATATACTCATGTATGGAAACATGCTAAGTATGCGAATTGATAGAGTTGAACACTGAAATCTCATCTGTTGAGAATTAGAAGAGTTAGCATAATATTCTCAGTGTGACAAACTTGTTCATGTGTTGAACATCTTAGACATTAGTTGTTTAAGAATAGCTTAGTCTATGTGTTAGACGAATTTAGTTACCACCTTTTATTGAACTTAGATTTTCCGCATCTAGTTCATGTAATTCTTGATTAACATCAATAAGAATTATATAAAAGTAAACCGTGTGTCTTTAAATTTTAAATTGCTATAGTTTGTATTCAACCCCCCCCCCCCTTCTACAAACATTTGTTGTTGTAGTATCCATTCGGGACCAACAGTTATGGGTTCAGCCGAAACACAGAAGTCGAATTTGGAGCAAAAGTTGAACAAGTCGAATTGGAACTTTGAAAGTGCAAGTCGAATTGGGATGAGTGGCTAAGTCGATATATATTTTATATATATATATATATATATATATATATATATATATATATATATATATATATATATATATTTTTTGTTTTTTTTTTTTTTTGTTTTTTTTAGCAAGTTGGATGGTGAGAGCTAAAGTTATAAAAGTGAGAGCTAAGATTTATAATGGTGTGAGCTAAAGTTCTAATGGCGAGAGCTAAAGTGGAATGGTACGAGCTAAACTTCTAATTGTAAGAGCTAAAGTGGAATGGTGGGAGCTAAAGTTTATAATGGTGCGAGCTAAAGTTATAATGGTGAGAGCTAAAGTAGATTGGTGAGAGCTAAAGTTTATAATGGTGAGAGCTAAAGTTTAAATGGTGAGAGCTAAAGTAGATTGGTGAGAGCTAAAGTTTATAAAGGTGAGAGCTAAAGTTCAATGGTGAGAGCTAAAATTTAAATGGTGAGAGCTAAAGTTTATAAAGGTGAGAGCTAAAGTTCAATGGTGAGAGCTAAAGTTTATAAATGTGAGAGCTAAAGTTCAATGGTGAGAGCTAAAGTTTATAATGGTGAGAGCTAAAGTGGAATAGTGCGAGCAAAAGTTTTTTTTTTTTTTTTTTTTTAGTAAAATATATAATGTTCCTTAACGTGTCAAACTTTACTAACAAAAAATATCTCACAAGATAGCTCACAAAGATGGCTCACAAAAAAATAGTTCATAAGATAGTAAGATAGCTCACAATATGGAATGATAGCTAGCAGGATAGCTCACAAAGATGACTCACAAACAATAGCTCACAAGATAGTAAGATAGCTCACAATATTGAAGGATAGCTCACAAGTTGGCAAGATAGCTCACAAAGATGGCTCACAAAGCAAGATAGCTTACAAAATGGCTCACAGACAAGATATCTCACAAGATAACAAGATAGTTCACACAAGTTGTCAAGATAGCTCACAAGATGATAAGATAGCTCACAAGAATAGCTCACAAATGTCTCACAAACAAGATAGCTCACAAGATAATAATTTCAGACAAGTACAACTATACTTCTAAGTCAAATAGCATTTTGTCTTTTAATGTTTGGCACTTACTTGAAATATGTTCTGCAAACTTTGGAGAAGTGGAAAGGAAGTTTGGACCAATCCAAATCAAGATAGCTCACAAAAGGGTGAGCCAAAGTGAAGATGGCTCTTAATGTTTGAAGAATGGCGTGGGATGCATAAGGATGAGAAAATCTTCAAGAACAACTGTGGTGCACTAGCAGAAACTTGAATGCAACCTTTCAAACTCTCAAACTTTTGTTTGTTTTTGCTAGAAATTAGTTCCAAAAAGCTCACAAACACTTTCTAGCAACCTCTTAGTATTTCATATTCATCAAAGACACAAGATTTTTCACTTTTGGACTGTTGTTTCCAGGTGATATTGAACCCTTCAACAAGAAATTGGCTCTGATACCAATTGAAAGTCACAATATGTGATAAAGATGAGTTACTTGGTGGTTTCTTGGTGAACTTAGTATGAGTATGAAGGCTCAAGAACACCAAGAACAAAGAAGTTGAACACTTTGCATATATGAGAGAATTAATCTCCTGGAGAAACAATTGAAATGGCAAAGGTTGCATTGCAAACTAGGTTTGCAAGGCTTAAATACATTGAGCAACATGGGCCATCAAGGCCTTTGGGCTAAATCATGGACTATCCTAAATTACATCATGGGCTACTCCAATCTACCAATTTGGCCTAACCTATTAAATAAAAATGGGCTAAACCCTTACATCATTAGCTAGTCTAATCAATATAATAATAACTTCGTAATTAATATATTTACACAAGGACTACAAACAAAATATTTCCTAACATAGAGTTATCTCTCGGCTGATGGTTGTAATTCCTCAGCTGATGATCTTCTACACATGTCTTTTCTTCTCGGCTGACCTCAGATAATAGTCTTTCAGCTGATACTCAGTACTAAGCTGATCCTCAGCTGATACTTCATACTTGTGAAATTCTTAAAGTGTGTTTCAAACAACACATGTTTAGAAACGTTCTAAGTCTAACTGAATGTATGGTTTTGTTAACATCATATCTTATGTATTTCAATAGATAGATTTGATTATTGGGTTGAAGTGATTATCTCCCCCACACCACCACATTCACCATTACTTGTCAAAATCCACCGCCTGCTTCTTGTTAGGGTATTCCAACAACTTCACCACAACTTCATTCTTCATCCATACGGTATTATAATCTTCCCTCTTGTACTCGTGGTATCCTTAAGGGAAATAGATCTCAGCAATCATCTCATCCTCATGAGCATCCCATTTCTCCCCAGCTTGTTTAATCATTCTAGTGACCTTCTGAGCATTCCCTTTAATCTCCATGGATATATCTTCCTTGGCGAAACCGGCCATGGGTATGTAGTACCAGTAACACCCATCATGCTCCTTAACAATTATCTTCTGGTGACGTTTAAATCGACCAAAATGAGAATGATCCGACCACTGGTCAGTGTTTGTTTTCATCAAAAACAGTTATGTTCTGAAACTCACTAATATATCCATTTTCATAAAAGCTTTCATAATTTATGTAAGAAAAAGAAAGAAAATAAGAACAAAGTTGTTAAACATTTTAGATAGTACGTCGTCTAAATCATAACTTACTTTGTGAAACGGAGATCCTTCTACTGAGAGGAGATGAAGCTTCTTTTGCTCTGGCTGCCTATTTTAAGGTTTCTGGCGCTAATTTTTTTTTATCAAAGTTGAGTTTACAGAAGGCCTGGTTCCGGTCAAGAAAATTGAAAGAGGAGTGTTCTAGCAACGCTAAACATTAGGTGAGTGTGAGGAAAAGGACTATTTGAGATTTTGAGGTGTTTGTATTTATAGGCACTTAGACAGTCTACGGATGGATGATTTGATGTTGATGGATAATTTGATGTTGATACCATGCTATACTATTTCTAATTGTACAAAAAATATATATTTTGAAGTAAGTTATAATTAATTTATGATTTTAACAATTGTAATTACATATATTTGATAATATTTAATGTTACATCACTGGCCGCATAGGATTATAGTGTTTTCCTTTTATCATGCATGCGATTATTATAACTTCAAACATAATTTCATATAGACAATTATACTTTAAACATAAATTACCGAATAGAAAATAATAATATTTACATTAAATGATTTATGGTATAACTTACTTTGTGAAACGGAGATCCTTCTACTGAGAGGAGATAAAGCTTCTTTTGCTCTATTAATGGTGGTCTCTAGAATCAGTCTCTATAACATGACATAAAGACCGGTTATTACACAAAAAACGGTCTCCATGTATTAATCTTCTAATATTTATAAAAGACTAATCATCATCAATTTAATTAGAGAATTCTAGCCTTTCACTTAATCAAGATTAAATCCTAACCATTCTTTTTTGTTAAAATTGAAACTTACTTTTGACTTTGGATAGTCAAATTGAAACTCAATTTTAAATTTTATATAAGATAACATTATATCTAAATTGATATCTTTTGATCTTGTAATATAAATAAAAGACTAATTTGAATTAAATTTATCAAACAATATTAACCATTGATTTATTTAAATAAAAACAGTTAATTATCATATGTAAATCATCTATTTTGATAAATATTGGAATTCAATTTTTACTTTTTTTGATCAATAACTATAAGACATCTGTAACATCCTTAATCCGGGCCTAGTAGTTAAGTGAGTGTTTCATATATTTGCTTACGTGTTTATTTTAAAGGCATGCTTATATGGTATCGTTAGATCCGTTTTTAAATAAGGATTATAAAAATTATTTTGTTAATAATTAATTATCTAATATCGGTCGTTTATGTGACAAACTGTATATTCGAACATAGCGTTTTAAATACTGAGTTTGTGTGTGAGCTAGATGGTGACCGAAAATTAGATTTTTAAGAGTCCTTCAAGACTAAGTCATGTGTTCTTTATGTGTGTGTTTGAAGGTGTGTTTTAAGAGAGAAAGGTACTACCAACTTACAAACTTGAATCTTCATCTTGAGAGTTTTTATGTTGTTAGATTTCAAGTCAAGGTATAAACATGATTCATGGTTACTTATTTTCAAGATTAGAAATGTTACCATGTTCAAATTAATTAAAAATACTATGATAGAAGTTGATGATGATCTTGAAATCTATGTTACATAAGTTTGTTAGTTTTAGAATAGTTCAATGTGTTCATGAAGCTTACCATATGTTATATTATGATTTTTGATGAATTAATGAATTAAAATGATGATTAAAGTGTATATGTAAAAATTGAAAGTTGGAAATGGTGAAGCTTGCTTATGTGTTTATTCATAGAGTGTTCTTACGTTCTTGAGTTTATATGAAGATTTAAGATAAGAGTTCTCACATAAAGAAGATGAAATGGAGATAAGTATGATTAGTTTAATAAGTTTAATATTGAGGTGATGTTGAACTTGACTTGGGAAGATAAAATCCTATATCTTCCTTGACTTTGTGACCTACTTGCTTGAATTGAATAAATATGTATAATTATTAGAGTTGTGGGCTGAAATATATTGGTTTATGTGTGTGTGTGTGTGTGTAATGGCAGTCGAATGGAAGAAGGAAAGAAATAAGAATCGATTGAAGGTAGTGTGTGTAAGTAATCGATTTTGAGTTAGTGTGTGTATGTGATAATCGATTGAGTTTGTATATGTGTAAGCATGCATTCGATTATGAGGTGTGGGTGTATATATACATGCAATCGATTATGTGAGTGTGTGTGGAGTGAATCGATTGTGTGTGTGGATCGACCGTGTGTATGTTTGTGTGTGTGTGGTAGTTCAATTATGAGTGTGTGTATGTATGTGTATGCATTCGGTTATGTATATGTGTGTGTGGATCAACCGTGTGTGTGTGTGTGTGGTAATTCGATTTTGAGTGATTGTGTATGTGTGCATGTATCCATTCGATTATGTTATTGTTTCTGGTTACTCAATTGTTATCTGTTTGTATTCCATGAGATGCTTAATGGTTATACGTATTTATAACATGATATTAATAATAAGGATTGTTATAAATAAATTCAAGAATGTGAACCGAGAACTGATTCGTATGATTTTGTGTTCTCAGGGGTTTCAAAGACTCAGTAATTTAGTTAAGTGAGTGGATTGCTGTTTGGATACGAGGTGTGTGGACTTTAACTCACTGGTGGTATTAGTTGTAACTTTTTTAGTTACTTGAATTCGTACGATTAATCATGCGATAGATTGTTTAGTCTGATATGATTGTTTGACTGGATATTTGATGAATGTGCATTCGAGTCCAAGATAAGTGTATCAAGGGATGAATTTGTGCGCTTGATGTTTGTGACAGAGGTCAGCTAAGCATGTGTATTGGGCTGGGCTGGTTTGTATCTGGTTGTGCAGTTTTAGATCTTCTGTTGCATTTGTTGTAGCATAGGGGGTTTAACTGTGCCAGTTAGCAGATGGCTACCGGTAGATCATTGCTTTGGCCGACAATTGGTTGTAGGCTCGACAGAGCCACCAGTCCTCTGATATTTGTGGTTACGTGTTCTTGTGATCGTTGTGGTTCTGCTAATTGTTGCTTGTGGCTTGATTTCCATTCACTTAGCTTTGTGCTAATTCCTAACCCTAACTCTCTGTTGCAGGTTTTTGAGAGCCGTGTAGGTTGCTGCTTTTGTGTACATGGGAAGTTTGACCGTCGCTCTAATATTTTGGATTTTGGAAAACGATGAGCCAACTTTATGAAATATTTTGTAACACAAAACGAGATACTGTGTTGTAGTACAATGTTGGTTTTAAGTTGTGGGTATTGCTTTCTTTATTATTTTATATTGCAATGCTTCCGCCATGTTTTAAGAAAAATGGTTTGTGTTTGACGGTGTTACAACATCTTAAACAACATTGAAAAAAATGCAAAAATATTCTTAATTTAGTATTAATAATATATACATTTGACACAAGCTTAACCTACGCCCGGTTACTGTTCATAACTGGGACTGCTAATTTACGCCGTAGTGTTTATTATATATAGCGTTTGTCAAGGAGGAAAACAAAAAGCAGGGTTGGCGTAGCGGTAAGTTGGGTGTCCTACATGTTGGAGGTCCTTAGATCAAGTCCTTGCAGCAACAATTTTTCTTGTCTTTATTCCTATTTTTTTTAATTATAACAATTTTTCAACAATTTTTTGTTTTTTAATTCTTTTTTCTATTTCATTATTCTTTAGAAGAAAAATAATTTTATGAAAGCTAAAGCCTATATTAATGTTATTTCTTTATTTTGCTAATGTTGTAATTTTTGGATGAAAATAAAATAAAATAATCATAAATAATATACATATAAAAATTGTTTTCATACAAAAATCATTAAATTTAAAACTTATTTCACAAATATCTTTATGAACTGAAAGAAATGTTTTATTACAACTCCTATGTTTTAAAGACCAGATGTATATCATCTTTTTTATTGCCGGATAATAAGGTTTCTGGATAAGAATAAAAAAAGGTAATATTAATTTTTTAAAATGGTAATCATAACTCATGTCTTCATAATTAGCTTTTAATGTTTTTTACAATTATTTTTTAATTAGTTTTAAACTTTCAAAACATTAATTAAACAAAATTACCGTTTTTTATTAATGACAATGATAACAACAGCCCTTAGGGCTGTGGTTAAGAATATAAAAGGTAATTTCATTTTCCAAAACTGATAATCATAACTCAAGTTACATAATCAACCTTTCCTGTTTGTAAAATATTCACATTAATCAACTTTTAAATAACATTCAAACTTTCTATTCATAACACACGGTTACCATTTTTAAAACTTAGAATCTTGTTTTTTTTACTCTTATCCAATCATTTTCCTTTTAAAAAAACTAAATGTTACTTTATTTTTATTCTATATCTATAACCCTTAATTCTTTCTATTTACTAAACTTATTATGGCTACTATTACTATTACATAAGTCTATTTAAATCGTTTAGGTGTTAAAATTATTATTTAAAAAATCCGTAGCATAGTGGGGCAATCACCCTCGTTATTCATAAATTAGAAAATATTTACGGTGCATTTAAATTTAATGATAACTAACATTTATGTAATACTACCCATAATTTTATTAAACTTGCGTGCACTAATAACATTATCTATAAATTTTTAATATTTAATATCTTATATATATAGTTTAAATTAAAAAAAAATTTAAGGTAAAAAGAGTAAGGTTAATTAATAGGCTGACATGTGTATTTTTAGAATTCTAGGGTAGTTTAGTAATTATAAAAATCTTAAATTCTCTCTCTCCTCTCTATAACAACGGTTGTTATTCCCCTTCTAAGTCCTAACCCTATATTTTTCAGTGTTATAAAAGGCGCGCCATGGCGTCGCCAAGGCGTGAGGCGTGGCTCCGCCGTTAAGAAATGGTCCTAGACGTGAGTGCTAGGCGTGGCGCGCGCCAAGGCTTGCCAAGGCGCGCCTTTGCGCGCCAAAAGCGAGTTTTTTATAACGTGGCGCCAAAAAATTCATTTTTAAAAAAAATTTGAACTTTTTTTTATACATTTTGCAATCGCATGTATAGAACTTTTATAAATTTGTATTTTATAATTTGTATATGTTATTTTGCTCATCATTTCCGTAACTTTGTGTAATTAGTATATTAATAATGATAAATTTGATATATATAATTACAAAATATATACAAAATCGCCGCCTTAAGTCACGCCTTAAAAAACGCCAAGGCTTCGCCATGGCTCCTATAACTTGAGGCTTGACCTCGCCGCCACGCCACGCCTTACGTTATTTAGAACCATGATATTTTTTCACCGCCTCCCCTCCTTCCTCTGCAACTTCAGCTCCTACCATACTAGCAATTAACAGCAAACAAATATCGTCAGAGTCGT